>CM031239.1:1016502348-1016834848 GCA_018340775.1 Taxus wallichiana var. yunnanensis | reverse complement strand
ACAAAATTCAAAATCCCTAGGAGAGGGAAATCATTAAATAAAAATAGTTTATCCTCCCTAGGTGTGGCATCCCCTTTCTAAGGGTGATTTTAATATTAAAAGCCACCCAAAATTTATTTAATTAATCCCCTTTTTAATTTTTCATCATGGGAATTAAATTAAAAAATTACATAATTAAATAATTAAATAATTATTGCTTTATAATGTCAAATGATAAAAATCACTCTCCAGGCAATAATATTTAATTATTTAATATAATTTTCCCCTTGCAACATCCCAAAGCCCACAGGGAAAGATAGGCTAAGGGTCTTCAAAAATGGGGACATTACAGTCCTCCCTTCCCAAGATTTTTGCCCTCAAGCAATAGCAAGCTCATGCATCTAGGTCCAAAAGTGAAGCACTCCAAAAACCGAGCTCCCATGCCACTCAAATGGTGTAGCATTTGTAATAACTTAGGATGCTTCTTTCTCCTAAAAATTAGGAGTGTCTTCCGCTGTAATTTTTCTTTCAAATCTGCACAAGAAGCAAACAAATTAGAAAAATAAGGGTTGAAGAACACCCTTTCAAGGTGCCTCCATGGTGTGCAAGTCTCCTCTATATATGGGCTTCCCCAAACTCTATCATGTGGCCCAAAATATTGTTGTAGCCTTAAAATCTTAGAATTGGAGTGGCTGGTTTCCACCCCCAAATAGTCACCCATGAGCCAAAACCAAGTACCATCACCCATGTCATCAAATGCATGTAAAAAATATGAATTATGGAGGTGATATCATCCATAAAGATGAGAGGACAACAGCTAGCATAATTCAAAAAAATTCTCCCAACATGAATGAACATCAATGGCTCCCATATAGCTGAAATTTCATCCTCAATTATAACAAACTGAAAGTTATCCACATGCAAAACTGAAAATGAAATGCCTTGAGAAAATTCCATACTTGTGTTCCTTCAAACTTCTCATTTCTAAACCCAAAATATTGTGGCCATATGCAAGCAACATCAACCAAACATTCCCAATAGCTATCCTTGGTTGATTTTTCCTTAGAAGCATATCAATCAAACACTCAAATGGAAGACATAACTGTAGCTCAAAATCTGAAAATGAACTTCTTACCATGCAAAGTGTAGTCCATGTGATCCATCCTTCTTTCAAGGCTTCCAAAGAGATAAGAGTTAGCATCATTTGAAAAAGGAAATGAAATGATATCCCTATATCCAAACCAAACTTGCAAAACCCAAATCCTTTTATCCCCCTACTACATGAAGTAAAATGTGTGAGATGATGCCCCAAATTTCCTCTTTTTCTATGCTCATGAGAAGAGGAGAAAATTGAAATATAGTGCATGTATATATGAATATTATCATAGAGAGACCAAAGAACCTTGTACCTTTCTTTGTGCCAATGACTTTCCCTTATGAGAGAAAGAAAAACATAGGAATCCATCATACCTTTGTGTCCTCTAATGATGATTTCTTCATACGGACTAAAGCAAGCTTACTATTATGGCTTCCTTTATTGGGAAGAGTGATAATCACTCTTTCTTTTCTTCCATCCTTTTCCTTATGCACCCAAGTATTAAGGAAAAAGTACCAACAAGAGTATGATCTATGTACCTCATATCCACCTCTCTATCATGCTCATAAACATACCCATCAAAGCTCAACATATGAGGAGAAATAAAATAAGAAAGATCATACCTTGGGCTGCCCCAACATCTACAAAACTCAGAATTTCTGAGTTTAGGACAACACTCTTTTCTTCATCATTTACTTCATCCAAACCCCCTTTTTCTTCCTTACCAATGCTCATGCTAGGTGGGAGATGACTTGGAGCAACTATGAGACTCATGCTCCCTTCTTGTTTCTCAAATGGCTCACGGTGAAGGTGAATGATGTCCTTCAAATCTAATTTTTCCTCATGAGTTCTTTAGCCATCATTTCTTCTTCATCATGCATATGCTTGTTGCCAATGTCTTCTTTATGCCCATCAACCAAATCTGATTTTTCCTTGCATTCATTCTCAACCCAAGTAGCATTAGTAACAACTAAATAATGACCATTGGTTACCTCTTGGCTGCCCTCATTTTGCTTGTCCATGCAAACTTGCAAATCATATTTCTCTTTCCTTTTGGATTCATCTCCCATGATCATTTTATCATTATGCATGCAATCATACAAAAGCAAAGAAACCTCTTCAATCAATAATGAATCTTTACCTTGCTTATTTGCATCTAGGGGCTCTTCTTCCTTCTCTTCCCTTTGAACTAAATCTGATTTTTCTGTGCAAGTACCAACTCTCATGCAAGTATTAGATACCAAATCTTTATCATTAAACACCAAAGAACTCATACCTTGAAGAATCATAGACTTGGCCACCATATTTTCCTTCACCTTGCTTGAACATTGCTCTAGAACACCTTTGGCAAGTGTATGAGCAACACATGATGCCTCTTGACTCAATCCTTCCTCAAGAAGTGATAGCAATTGTGGTGGGGGACTCTCATATTCATTTAACACCAAAGACATAATGGTTTGCATGGGAACCATTACCTCTTGAGTATGATCATTATGTATAACATCAAAGAACACTTCAAACATGTGAGAAATAAGATCATTACATTCTAGATCCATCATTACCACACAAGATCTTAATTTTTCCATAGTGTTCAAAATGTTAACCCTCTTACCAAAGCAAGGGCTAGTGAGGTCCCAAAGGCCTTGGAAACTTCCCACCATGACCTCAAAAATATCCTCCATGATGGCATCACTATATGGCAGTTTTGGGGTCTGTAATCCACATAACCTCACTAATGTAGATGATGACCATGATTCTTACTTCCCCATCTTCATGATCCAAAATTTTGTGCCTAGCCAACTGCATCACCAAGGAATCCCTTGCAAGAAGCATGGATCCATAATCATCTTGTTCCATTTTTGCTAAGCAACTTGCTGCTTCTTCCAAAATATTGAGCAACACACTCTTCTCAAATGAAGGTCTCTTGATCATTTTTCCAAGTTTATAGAGCTTGGTCCTCAAACCCCCGTCACTAGCAAGCTCCATGTTTTACTCTACAAACAAACCCACAAGGATGGAAGAATGTTTCTCTGGTACCACTGTAATATCCCCTTTTGCGATATTATCCAAATATGCAATTTAATTTATTGAATTGACTCTAGAAGGACTAAACCCTCATAGTTCAACTTCAAATAATCCAATTTTAGCTTCAATACAACCTAGATGGGGTTGGAGTGAGCCAAGGTGGTGGATTAGATGGGAGAACCAGTTAGGAAATTAATCTCTTCAAATCTGAAATTAATTACAACAATAATTAATTAATAAATGCACTAGACTACTGAAAACTTCAAAAATTAATAACTCCTTCACCACCCAATATTTTTCTATCAAACCAATGCCAAAATATTCTTCATATTTTTAGCTTTCCAACAAGCTATAGAACACAATTTTTGGATAAGTAGAAGGCATGCAAATCAACCCACGAAATCTGAAACTGTGTAGATGAAACCCTGGCACATAATAATTAAATATTGCTCACATGAAACTTTGAAAATTCATAACTTGCTCAATACTTGGTCTTTTGCCATGAAATAAAGTGCAGATTAATCTATAATTCAAGAGCTTTCAAAAGAGATATTAATCTGAATTTTTAGACCACCGAAAACCCTCCAAAACAACCCCCAAAATCCCCAAACCAGTCGCTAGGGTTAGAGTGAATGGCATAAATTATTATCAGCTCTTTCTATGCTTCAAAAACCCTCCAAATAACAGTCCTACACTTGGAAAATTATGCCAACATAGATCAGATTATATTTTAACTTGTTCACCCTCAAAACATGTCAAAACATGATCCAACACAAGTCGCCATAGCTGGAATTAATTGCAACATTAAAAATCAGATCATAGAACACTCTAAAACTCTTCAACATTCATCAACAACATGCATATTTCACTCTAAATAAATGTGTCAATCTTCTAATGGAGAAATAATGCACAAAACACACATCAACACTAGAGAACTCAATGAATGGAACAAGAGAGTCTTCAATATCTTCAACAAAGGCTTCAAATGAAGCTTACAATGAAAGAGAGAGAGATAGGGAATACATCCCATGGGCATACATCCCATTACTCCAAGAATGGAGTGAAAATCAAATGATCAATCCAACACAACCTCACAATGATCGCAAGCTCTCCTTTTATAAACAAGGAGGCACAAAATTCAAAATCCCTAGGAGAGGGAAATCATTAAATAAAATTAGTTTATCCTCCCTATGTGTGGTGTCCCCTTTCCAAGGGTGATTTTAATATTAAAAGTCACCCAAATTTTATTTAATTAATTCCCTTTCGAATTTTACATTGTGAGAATTAAATTAAATAAATTACATAAATAAATAATTATTGTTTTATAATGTCAAATGATAAAAATCACTCTCTAGGTAATAATATTTAATTATTTAATACAATTTTCCACTTGAACATCCCAAAGCCCACGGGAAAGATAGGCTAAGGGTCTCAAAATGGGGACATTACGACCACATTTGGGCTTGTCAAAATTCCTAGTTACAAAGGCAACTTGTTAATATCCTCTTTATTTGCATTATTCTCTTGTCTACACATATCTACAATAGAAGCAACAATTTTTATAGGGTGTGCCCCTATATCCTCCAAGAGAGGAAGAAGATACTCATAAAGTTCATCCATGCCCTCTCCAATTTCAAAAATATTGGAATAGGGTTCCCAAAACCCAAACTATGAGCTTCTCCCATTTATGACATCAAAGAACCACTAGCATGATCATAAATTGCTTCAATTTTATTCATTACTACTATAAAATGTAAATTTGATGCATGTTTCCTTAACCATTTTCAGAACCTCCATATCTACGGATGGATTTTGTGTCTACCACCAATCAAAAATATAGCCATGAGAGACTTTCCAAGCACGTTTGGTGAAAAACTTGTAGTCAACATTGTCCCCAAAACTACGTTTTTTAATAGACATTTTGTCAATTAGTTCACCCACTCGTAAGGTTCCATATTTTGCATACACATCTACCAGAGTATTTGAAACTACCACATCTAACAAAAATTCTCTATCTTTTATGCTTTGTTGGATATCCTTGCCCTGTTGTTAAATCTCCATGTGGGCTCTATGTAGAGGCAAGGTGTGTAGTGCCCCCAAACGGACCCTCTCTACCATACAATGAATAGAAATCCAAATGGTTTCACGTAGAAGAAGAGTGAAAGAGATGAATCTTGCAAGACATAAGTGGGATAGCAGAAATGACACTTTTAATGTCTTAATTTGTACAACAAATACTCAAAATCAAAGGTAAAGAGCAAGAACAACAAAGTGTAACCATCAAATACCCTAACAAGATTTTGCATAGGCTACATTGCACATAGCACATTTGCTAAAAGAAGAAGAGGAAAATCTAATACAACATTACATTACACCTGAGTGAACACCTCTTAATCCTTAATTTGTTTTTCTTTATCTTTTTTCCTACAAAAAATAATACATCGATAGCAAGAACGTCCCTTGACTCTTGGAAACAAAGAACTCATTTCAAAGAAAATACGACCTAGATAAATCAAGTTGTATACAATAATATGAGGAGATATTGGGATTAGAATTATTGTTATTATAATCCAAGAACTGGACTGGATCGTGGCCTAATCCCATAGACCTAGAGAGAGATTTATAATCTGAGGCATCCATCTCCGTGCTAGGTTGGAGAATCTATGTAAAGCTAGAGTAAGAAGAATTGAACCCTACATTGATGTCCATGAAATGAGATAGCCCATACCCCGCCTCGCATTGCCTTATTTAAATTGTTGTAATTATCCATATTACTGCTAAATTTACAATGCAATATTGGGTTTCAACATGGTCTATGCTTTAGATCTCAAATAAAGTGGTTGAATAATTATGTAAGGATCTGTGATAGGTTTGAAAGGCCCTTTTGGACGCCCATACCATGCTCCACTCCCGCAACATGTTAGTTAGTTGGTCCTCACCCAAATGCCTCCATTAAATTCTTCCACCACCCTCCTTTATTTTCCTATGCCAATTCAACAACTCAAAGCGCCAAACACAATAACTTCCCCATTAAATTAAATTTTATTTTATCTATTATTATTTTATCTTAGTTTTTATTTTTTATTTTTTTATAATAGCCATGTTGGAAAACAAAAAAAAGGATACTTCATTAATAGTTGGGGGTGAAAGTTGGGCATTACATACACCAACCAGCTAAAGGCCCCTACTTTTGGCATGTAGTTGGGATCCCAACATCCCATCCACATAGAAGGGTTTCGCCTTCCCTCTTCAAGAGAGAATCATAGCTAGATTGTTTTGTGTACGCCCAAAATTATTTCCTAATCAAAGAACATGATCCTAAAAAGGGAGAAGTTGGCTTTGTGAAAATCAATGATACTTTTGAAAAGGTCTTTGGAGGACTTGGGGAACATCTAAATCCTCTACCGATTTCCACCTAAAAACCAGAGAGCCATCCTCCATTTGATATCCATAATCAACAACCTTATCACCCCAAGCTACTTTTGTAACTTCTCTAAAGGTTCAAGCTCATTATTAGAGAGCAAGATGCTGTCGATGACCGCTTTCAAGAGTCCTCCCAAAATTTGGTCAACTCCCCATTCCATATCTTCCAAGAGGTCAAAGGCCGAGAGGACCTATCTCGCAAGAGAAAATAAAATTCCATATGTGGGAGCCTCTCGGAAGCTCCTGACTTGTAATTATGCATTCTAGTCTATCTGAAGGAAGATATTTTTGAAGCAAGTTCTTATTGATCTAGTTAGACATATTGGAGATCATATTCTAAATAAGTTTGGCTCCCAAGGTGGTATTCTGAAGATTCAAGTCTAGGATGTTTACTCCTCCTAGATCCTTTGGTAGTTTTACCTCTTCCCATTTGACAAGATGAAATTTTCTCTCGAACTTGTACCTTGCCAAAGAAAAGTCCTTAACAATTTCTCTATTTTCGAATGATTTATTTTGACATTCTCAAGACTGATATCATATAAGTGGGGAGGGCACTGAGAATTTATTTGATAAGAAGAATTCTATTAGCGAAGGTGAGCCACTTTCCTTTCCAAGAGGACAATTTTTGTTCAAACGCCAGTAATAAATCATTCCACATAATGGTTTTCCCTTTTCCAATGAAGAGGGAATACCCAAGTATTTATGAGGAAGAGTTCCACTTGGGAATCCTAGTATCTGTTTGATATGTCTTTGCAGAGAGGGAGACGTTGAAAAATAAAATAAAGGACTTGGGTAAACTGATTACTTATCCAATTGTTTGGGAGTATTGCTTGAGAATGTCTCCAATTTTTTGGCTTCATTCACTATGGCCACCCCAAAAGAAAGGTGTCATCCACAAATCGATGATGGGAAAGGGGATCCAACCCCTCTGCAATCGGAATACCTTGCAAGTTCCCATCCTATATGGCTTTATACATTGCTCTACTAAGGGAATCTTCAACTAGAAGAAAGAGAAAAGAGGAAAGGGGGTCTCCCTACCTTATCCCCCTATTACCCATGAAGCTTCCTTCTATAGAACCATTCTCTAGGACAAAGAATTTTGGTGTAGCAATGCAATTGAATACCCAGTTACATAATGCCTTGTTAAAACCAAGATTCAACATTACTTGAATTAGAAATCTCTAATTCAACCTATCATAGGCTTTACTAAAATCCAACTTTTTTTTTGATATGGGCTAAAGTGGGGGTTTTGGGAGGACCCACATCCTTTTACAAGGGCCCCTATGGCTAGATATAACAATGTAGCATTGAAGTGAAGAATCCTAGAGGCAAAGTGAGAAAAGGACCAAGATGGTCAGTAAAGTAAGAAGAAAAGAATCAATGAAAAACTAAAAGAAAATGAGAGCAGAAGTTGTTGTCCACTTGCAACAATAAACTACGAAAAAATGAAGAAGAAGAAGCACTAGCAAAAATAACCGCCACTAATAGCAGCAGGTAGTGGGAAGAATAAGGATAAGAGGGCAGCCTAGAATGCAAACCGAAAATAAAGAGGAGAAGCATGACATCAAGGAGAAAAAGAAAGAAAGAGAGTTCAATGCCTTCCCTTCTTCCCCTTCTTTGACTAAACTATTTGTCATTTATCCTATGGAAGTATCTTTGATAAGAGGATTACATTCCGTAAGATCCAAGTACAAATATCCCTCAAGAGGATGGACACTCTCCTTATCCGAGTTGGAGTGATCGGACTCATGGGTTCATTTAAGTTTTAGAGAAGGTCCATCCAAAGAGGGGTACTAAAATCCAACTTTAATAACATACCTGATGATGATTTAGAGACAAGGAATGCATGAGTTCATGGGAAAGAATGATGTCATCATATATAGATCTTCCTTGAAGGAATCTCCATTTATCTTTGGAAATGATGTCCCTCTAGAAATGGTTTGAGGTGGATAGTAATAGCTTTAGAAATTATCTTATAAGAGGTATTGCAGAGAGAGATCAAGTGAAATCATCCAGGGATTCCACTAGATGTTTTTTGGGAACATGCAAATGAAGGTATGATTCAAAGAACTAAGAATTTTACCTATGGATCTAGATTCTTCACCACCTCCCAAACATTTGAACCCACAAATTTCAAAACATTTTGGAAAAAGGCAGTAGGGAAGTTGTCCTGCCCAGGGCTTTATCTCACTCCATGGAAAAGACCACTACTTTGATTTCTTCTACCGAAAAGGGAGCCATAAGCTTGAGATTCCCAGCCTCATTTACCATCTTTGAATCAAGGAAAACATGGAATTTTGGGAGTTCTGATGAGAAAGAGTGTCTCTAGCTAAAAGAGCAAAAAAGTAGGAGACACATGCTTCCTTAATCCTTGGTTTCTCAGTGATCCAATCCCCCTGTGAGGATTTCAAATTCGATATATAATTGGAGCTCCACCTTGCCTTAAGAGAAGAATGGAAATATTTCGTGTTTTTTTCCCCTTCCTTTAACCATAATTCTTTGGACTTCTACTTCCAAAAAATTTCCTCTCTCAATAGAATCTCACCTAATTCCGACAACAGTGATTTCTCCTTCAGGTATTCATCTTGACCCATGTCATATAGGAATATGAATTTATTCAACTCCTTGATTCCCACCTCAACTCTTTTCTTCTCCTCAAATATGTTCTTGAAGTGACTCCTATTCCACTCAATCAACTAGCCATTAATTCTAGATAGTTTTTGGGAAAGAATGAACATCTTCATACCTTTTATGTTGTAGGAGGACAACCATTCTTGAATTAACCCAGACAGAGGCATCTCTAAGCCACATTAGTTCGAACTTGAATGGGGATTTTCTCGAGGAAGATCCAAGGAGATAAACAAGGAAATGGGGAAGTGATCTGACCCAGAGACCAAAGAACCACACTTTCCATTATGATGTTTTGTTGAAGCCAATTGCCATTAGCCAAGAATCTATCTAATCTTTCAACAATCCTACTGAAACCAAACCTTTGATTTGTCCAGGTGAACCAACCTTGTTTGGGTTCCAAGTCTAGCAAGGTAGAATTTTAAATGAAGGAGTAAAAATCAAATTGAAATTAGAGATTTCCATATTTTGTCACTCTTATCCCTATTTGAAGTTATAGAATTGAAATCCCTAGCAAACAAAATTAGAGCATCTCTATGGGATTACAAGTCTCTGGATAGTTCTGACCATAGATTCCTTTTAGGAATTAAGTTGTTTAGAGCATAAACATTACACAGAAGAAATGACACACCGGTATGAATAACCTGAACTTGACACCATTGTATGTGAGATTTTTCTTTAATCAAAGAAAATGAAGCTTTTGTGACTGGGAGAAAATACCCAGACCCCCAAAGGCACCAATTGAGTCAATTGAGAGCCCTAACCAACCTTTGATTTTAGAGAGACCACAACCTTTGATCTCTAGGAAAAGGGATATTTTAGTTTCTTGTAAGAGACAAATATCTGCTTCTTTCTCGAGAATACAACGCTTAACTAAGCGTTATTTGTTAGGGGCCTTAAGACCCCTAACATTCCATGATAAGATCTTCATTTTTTCTTCAGGAGAGATGAGCCCTCCCTACTTAATTTTGGAAAGAAATAAATTATTTGGCTCTGCTTACCTTCAACAATCTCTTTGTTGACTTTGGCTTCTGAGGTGGTCTACCCACTAGAGATAAAGGGCCAACATTAGGTGATTTGGAGATGCATGGAGTGACTGCTAGTGAGCATTCTAAAGTAGGACCGGCCACTAGAAATGATTCCTCCTCTACCCCCAGTTTATCAGCCACCACAGAAGCTTGAAGATAAATAGGAGACACATCCTTCCCCTACATCCAAGTTTCTAAGGCCTCCACCGATTCACCATGGCCCGATTGAATCCCTTCTTGAACCAGGTGGTAAAATCTGACAGATTCCTCCATGATGTTTTTAGAATCCTTAAGGAGAGTTTGTAGAGATAGAACTCCCTTCAAAGATGAGATTGTTTCTTTTAGATTAACGCACAGAGCTTGGTAAATTCGAGCAAAAGAATCAATACGAATGCATTATAGTTTTTGTGGGAAATATTACTGATGAAGGGACTTTGGACCCAGAGACCACCTTGAGACAGCGAGTCCATGAAAGGGTATGATTCTCCATCCAACCAAAATCAAAGTTGACTTTTGATAGAACTAACTTGAAATTGAAGAGTTTTTCGAATCTTGCTTCCCCATCTGAGTGATCTTCAAAACCCATTTTGATCCAAAAGACTTTGGGATGGTTTTGAATTCCGCCTGGAAGTATCCTGAGATGTCGCGTTTGAAGCATTTTTGTGAGAAGTTTTCATATTCCATGGCTTGAGACCAGTGCATGTGGGTCCTTGGATTGATATTGCATCTGGAAATGGTCCGAGGGGTCAAAAACAATGCACACTCTTGCGAAGGTGGTAAGGGATCCTTCCAAAGTCCTAGAATCAATCTGAACAACTTTCCCCAAGCTTCTGTAGATTTTTGACAATATCTTGGGATTCCAATATTCTATAGGAAGGGAATAAAGGTGGACCCAGACTTGTTGAGATTTTGTGGCGATCTTGGAAGGGTCGAGGTTTGGAACCCACACTTGCAGAAGAAGCCCTCATTTTGATAGGAAGGAGGACTTGTTCAGGAGAACTTACTCCTTCTTAGCTTCGATGCCAAAAAAAAAACATTAGAAGAAACCCTTGGCTAAGAAGTGGACTCTCAGACCAAGACCCCACTGATCTTCGCACCAAGAAGTGATATCTTCTATGGAAAGCCATTTCCCTTTGAATTTGGCTATCACAACTCTACTTGAGAATAGGGCGATTTGGCCCACCTACCCGTCTTCCTCCCCAAAATCACTTTACCGTCTTGAGCCGGGATTTCTAGGGATATTTCATTTGAGTCAAATTCTGAACCCTCCCAGGATTTAGAGGAATCAACATGATGTGAAGAGGAAGCTTGATCCAAATGGACCAAAGGTTGATCCTTTTCGGTTGGAGGAGTGGGATTTCAGGAGTGATGGCATGGCCAAGGGCGAAGAAGAAGAGTTTGTCTACCTATTGTGCATTCTTAATGAGATTAGAGCTTAGGGAATGGAGAGGAGCTAGTTGCCAAAGAGCCGGAATGCAGATTGTCCTTTGAAAATTTTGAATTCGAATTACGAAATGGTAGGAAATCGAGACTTTACCACAGCAGCAACGTTAAACTAAATCTGCGCATTTCTTATTGGATTTTATATAAGAGGTTTTATTTTCTTTTTGGCTGGAAAAGCTATCTGATATATGTTTATTTATTTATATATATTCCGATGGAGTCCATTGGGTATGACTTCTCCATCCAACCGAAATCTAGTTGACTTTAGAAAATCGCGTAAACCCCGACACTTAGTAGGGGCCCCTAGAAACCAATCCTTTAATGTCTGGAAAGGCACCACTTTTGGTTGGTACACCCCCTCTCAATGGTCTAAACCCCCACTTTGCCATGCGCCAGGCCCTTAATTCACACTTTTTCACTAATCCTCAAATTCATTTTTTTTTTTAATGTGAGCCTTAAAGTGAGTAAGGCATTAATACTATCAAGACACAAAAATTTAGGGTCTAAGCGTCAGGAGATGTCTAGAGGAGTAGCGAAAAGGACATGAGACAGAGGAAATAAGCCAGGGAAGATCAAATTTAGTCCATTGCTTGATATTTTGTGAATGAGATTTTAACAATAACACACAAGAGTTGATTAAACTTTTGTTTGTGCTCTGGGTCGATTTATCCATAATACTAGCAGCTTTCAATGTTAAGCAAGAATCAACTTTAACGGCAAGGAATAATAATTCAATGCTTAAGTCATGGTTCAAAGATGAGGCTAACTCAAGATGAAGCGCAAAAATCTGGGGGGAAAGCCTACCAAGGAAGGAACGAAGGCACCAATTCAAGATCTTAGCAGAGCAAAACTAGCTTGATTATAGATAGATTTATTCCTTTTATTTTTTATTTTTAAGGGAATGAGAAATACAGGGAAAATTAGGAAAAATGTAGTTATCTCTACAACGCTTAAGAAAAGTAAGATCAATAATCTTCTTTGAAAAATTAATTCCTGGTGTTTCTACATAAGATCATAACTCCTACTTGTGGGAGTCTGAATAAATAGGGTTTTACAGATGAGGGTAAGAGGTTTCAGTTCTCTGGAACTTGAATATGCCAGTAGGATGGGACAACACAAGGAATATAAAAGAGACTCGCAAAAAATGTTCTCGAAACAAAACCTTTGAGAGTTGAAAATCTCAACCAGAAAAAATTTTAAAATGAAAGGAAAACAATCTTAAAATATTGATAAACTGGGACCAAAGAGAGAGACTCACCTGAGTTGGAATCAGATCATCTGGGAACGCATAATCTCAGGAGCATCTTTTATTTGTATCCAGATTCGTGGTGGGAAGGAAACCAAGATAAGCGGTGCGGAAGAATGAAGAATTTTTTTGATGATGGTGGTGATTAGGAGAGTAGAAAAAGATGCAATGCATTGATGTCCATACATACATTACATGTTTAATTGTCGACACAATTGAGATTTGTAAAAACTACGACTTTATACATAATATTGGAGATCGTGACACGCTTTGCCATTTCTGTTATAAAAAGTAAAATAAATCAAAGCTCATTTTGTTATATCAATTGAAAATAAGCTCAAGGAAATCCAAGCAAGTTGCAGAAGACAAGCTCATGGAAATTTCCCTCGGCTTTCTTACATGGGTTTCATGTACACTTTTCCTCGAGAAGTGCAGATTTTTGTTCTAACTTCCACCTCGTCTGTATGCGCCGCCCAAACTATTCTACGTAGTATGAACGAATCACACGCTTTGCCATTCATTATAAAAAGTCCCAAATCAAATCTCATTTTGTTATACACCTCACTTCTAAGATAGGTCTGCACCATTGATTCGCTCAACCAAGATTTTCAATTTCTTCACATCAACAGAATGGGGCCTTCCAGAGTTTGCGTGAACATTCTGAATTAGCATATCAGTATCTACAGTGTTTCAATCGAACGAAGGAGAATGATGCATGGTCATCCTCGTAAACATAATTTACCACAGTCGAAATGCACCTGTCAGGTAAATGCATCCCACAGTGAAACACCTATCGACGTAAAAATGTTTTATTTATTTTTTAAATAATATTATTTTGGGAACAACAATTTCACTTCTAACTAATTTTGGAGTGTTAAAGAGTTTAAACATAAAAAATTCTAGATTAGTTAAAGTAATTTGTTTATTTTTATAATTAATTATAATTATTCATATATTTTTTTAAAAATTAACAAAAAAAGGTAAAAAGTGGTTATAAAATTTGGAACAAAAACATTAAAAATAGAAAGAAATTTTAAAATAATAATTACAAAAAATTAGAGTACAATAAAAGTAGCAACACAATTTTATTCTTCATTATTTATTATTATAGATATAAATTTTATTTTTGATAAAATTTCAATTTAAAAAAATAATATTTAAAATACTAAATATTAAAATAAATCAAAATATAACAAGATGTTATAATTATAAATCAAATATTATTAATGACTGATTATTTAATTATAAATATATATTATTAATAAGTAAAAAGACAATATTAGAGTAGTGTAAATAGAACTTTAGCTCTGCTAGGGTTTTTTCATGCATTCGCTTGACTTATGATATCGCATGAACGATGCCTCCTTAACTTTATTATGGTTATCCCAATAGTCCCATCATAGTGAAACTGACTAGTTTCCGCCATTAAGGCGGTAAGTTTCTATGTATGGCGCATCTCCTTCCATTGCAACGATTGTTGCAACTGAAGGTGGAAATGGCTCCCAAGCGCTCGCGTGTTTGTTTCAAAGTTTATGATGATGTATGTTATCTGAATTTCCCCGGATGTTGGTATTTCTACTAAAATTTTAGACCATGTGGTCAAGTGGTATTAAAACAATTGCCTTATTGCTTATTTTGTGGTTGCATTCCCTTAGAAGCCTACCTTCAAAACAGGATAAAAACCATTGAGAGTCCAGCAATATCCTGGTTTAAGGTATCCATTACCTCACCAAAGGGTTTTAGTTGTGCTCTTTTCGTGAGCCCTCTCAGATTCAAGCCCTCTTACTTAAAGCAACTTGTTGGTATTTGGGAAATACCCTGTTAGTGCTTTCTCGATGGACTCCCGATTTTAGTCCCACCAGTCATGTCTCTTTAAATATTCTTGTTTGGATTGAACTTCCTAGTCTTCCTATTCATCTCTAGTCCTTTTTAACAGAGATTATAAAACCCATTAGTGGGGTGATTTTCCATGAACAAGAGTCATTCTTTTTCGCTCGACCTAACAAGTGTGTGTATGTTGAAGTTAACCTTGCGAAAGAGTTGTCAGACCACCTCGATATTCAAGTTGGGTCCCTGTGTATCTCTCAAAAGGTGGTTTATTTTAACCTCCCCAACATGTGTTTTTACTATCAAGCCTTGAACCACCACATTCGTGATTGTACGTTACTAGCTCATTCTAAGCCAAAGCAATGATGTAACCCATGGTTTCCAAGCCGAAGGATGACCCTCCAACTGATGGTTAGACTATGGTAGGGAATAAGAAGGGATTTAGTGTGAAACTCTCTCAAGAGGTTCTATCTACCCACTCTCCTTCCCCTCCTCCGTCCAAGGATGAGTCAGGATTGGAGCCACCCCACCCGTCAATTTCCATTCCATCCAAACCCTCGCAGAGCCGGGTTTTTCTTTCAAGTTCTGAGAAATATGGGAATCTTGCTTCAACCTCTCTTCCTCTATGACACTCTCACAGACCACCCCAAGAGGTGTCCCATAGCATGTGAAGGGATAAAGGGGATAAACGCCTCTCCATTCAAGTCAAACTTCTTGATTCATACCAGATTCCACTTGCCAATATTTTTCCATTCTTAGCTCGGATGATGGAATTACAAATGGGCAGGGGGAGTTTGATGTGACTAATTTTCAAGAATTTCATATCATGGAATGTTCAGGGTCTGACAAGGCCCTCTTAAAAACCTTTGTTCATATAGCTTGTTAGTGTATTGATGGTTTAGATATTATTTTATATAGGAAATTAAAATTTATGGTTTTTTGCTTCAAATACTCTAACTTGCATTGCCCCATATTTTACGCATTTTCATACGCAACACATTGATGGTAAGGGTGGTGCTAGCATTTCCATTACACCAAAAATTTTGGCCTTAATCATTGCCTCGAGCCAAGATCCTACTAATCGGGCTGTGTGGGTGATTATGGCTATTAATGATATTACTTTTGGTATTCTTAATGCTTATGCCCCTAATGACAAATTCTAAGAAAGAACAACTTTATGGAAATGGTTAGGTGATAACTTACCTACCATATTGGTTGGTGTACGATGACTTTAATATGATAGAGCATCCAGATGATAAATGTAGCGCCCTTCCTATGTGTTAGGTGTCAATGAGCATACATCCCGGTATTTCTTTAAAATTCGTTGGAGACTTTCTAATCTAGTACTCGTATGGTGACAGAATTTAAAGCCCAAGCTTGGTATACTTACACCAATATTCGAGAAGGATATGATTGGGTTCTAAAAAGACTCGATCAGTGTCTTGTAATGAAATTACTTGTATAATTCAGATCATGAGCAGAAATATAACACAATATTCCAGAATAATGATCTCAATATGCAATTAGAATAGCTTCGCCACTTCGAGGGGGCAACCTCCAAACCATACAATAATACTCAAATGCTCAAATGATGATGAACTACTACCTACAATCCCCTATATATACTATTCATATGTTATGGCCATCACCAAGGCCGACCTACTAAGCATGAGAAAGTATAAATGATATGGTAAGCCACAAGTCGGCTACTCATATCCTAATATAAGCAATAGGTTAAGGGCATAGCATGCCCTTCCCCTTCAAAGAAACATTGTCCCCAATGTTGAGAAGCTCTGGTGTTCTTTGCAGGAATGTCATATCTTCCCATGTTGCATCTTCATTGTCCATATTCTTCCACTTGATCAAGTACTCAGTAATAACCCATGTCCTCAATCTTTTAGTGCGTGTTTGAAGGATGCATTCAGGTTCCAAGATGACTCTCCCCTCCTCATCGAGCTCAAGTAACACTTGTTTGGGCTGATACTCTCTATCCAATTACTTTCTTCAAGCAAGAAACATGAAAGACTGGATGCATTCTAGTTTATTGTGGAAGTTCGATTTATATGCTACAAAGATGCAATCTTCTGCAATACTTGATAGGGGCCATAATACTTTGGTGAAAGTTTGTTATCCTTTTGTTGTTGTTTCAAAGACATTTTCTTATATGGTTATAACCGCACAAAAACCCAATCACCGACTTCAAAATGCCTTTCCGTGCGATGTTGATCAACTTGTTGCTTCATGTAGTTTTGTGCCATGACCAAGTTCTCCTTGAGACTAGAGAGGACCTCTTGTTGATACTGAATGTGTTCTTCTACTACTCTAACCCATGATTTTCCTCTCAATGATGATGTGATGGATGGTGGATGGTACCCATATAGTGCCAAAAAGGAGACATTTTAGATGAAGTATGGAAGGAAGTGTTATACCACCATTCTGCAAGTGGCAACCATTGGACCCATCTTGCTTGTTTATCTGACGTAAAGCAATGGAGATATCCCTCCAAACACTTATTTACAACTTTTGTTTGCCCATTAGATTGGGGATGATAAGAAGAGCTACGAGCTAACTGAGTACCCAAACATGAGAATAAATCAAGTCAAAAATTACCAGTAAATAAGGTCTCGATTACTTACTATAATCTTCGGTGTCCCATGAAGCTTCTGAACTATGTCCATGAAGGTTGTTGCTACTGCTTGCAACAAATGGGTGTGCCAAGGCACAAAAATGAGCATATTTGGTGAGTCTATCCACCACAACCATGATGACATTTTTCCTTTAGATTTAGGCAATCCTGATAAAGTCCATGGAAACCTCTTCCCACCACTGGCTAGGAATAGATAGAGGTTGTAGAAGACACGGGATTGAATTGTTTCACCCTTATTTTGCTGACAAACCATGCATTCTGCCACAAATTTTTGGACATCCCCTTTGAGCCCTTCCTAGAAGAAATCTTGTTTGACTCGATGATAAGTCTTCAAGAATCCAGAGTGCCCCCTACTAGAGAAGAGTGAAGCTCAGATAGAATCCTATTTTTAAGAGTGGAGTTCTTACATAGGTATAGTCTATCTTTATACCATAAAGCATCCCCTTTTAGTAAAAAAATTTTAGACATGCTTGGATCATTCTGGAGATGATGAATGAGGTTTTGTGTGGTTGGGTCATTTCTCCATTCGGACCTTGCCTCATCTATCCAATCTTCCTGTAATATGGATATGGCACATAACAAGGCTACAGTTGATTCATCTTTCCATGACAAAGCATCCGTAACTACATTCTCCTTCCCTTTCTTATAGATAATCTCAAAATCATATCCCAACATCTTGGAGACCCATTTTTGTTGTTCTTTAGATGATAAACACTACTCCAAGAAGTATTTCAAACTATCATGATCTGTCTTCACTTTAAAGTGTCTTCCTATGAGATATGGTCTCCATTGCTTTATTGCATGAAGTATGGCTAGCATTTCCTTCTCATAAGTCGGCTTGGAAAGATTCTTACCTTTGAATTGACGGCTCAAAAAGGCAATAGGATGACCTTCTTGCATGAGAACCGCCCCCATACCCACCCCTGATGCATCACATTCAACAATGAATGTTTTGGAAAAATCTGGAGTAGCCAAGACTAGAGTGGTGCACATGGCCTCCTTTAGTTTCTCAAATGCTTTGGTTGCATCCTCACTCTAATGGAAGGATTCCTTCTTTAATAAAGATGTGAGAGGCGCAACTATGCTTCCATAATGCCTTATGAATCTTCGATAATAACCTGTAAGCCCCAAAAATCCTCATAGATTCTTTAGAGTTTTTTTAACCTTCCACTCCATCATGGCTTTGATCTTATTAGGATCCACTTTAACCCCTTCATGAGAGACAATGTGACCCAAATATTCAACCTCCTTGAGTCTAAAAGAACACTTAGAGGGCTTTGCATAAAGTTGATGGTGCTCTAGGGTTTCCAAAACCTTATTTACATGATGCAAATGTTCCTCTCGTGTTTTTCTATAAATTAATATATCATCAAAAAACACTAAGAAAAACTTCCGCATGAATGACTTAAAAATAGAATTCATCAAACTTTGAAATGTAGAAGGTGCATTTGTGAGTCCAAAAGGCATTACCAGGAATTCATAATGGCCTTCATGTGTCCGAAAGGCAGTTTATGAACATCCTCATCCTTGATTCTGATTTGGTGGTATCCCAAACGAAGATCAAGCTTTGTAAAATAAACATGCACCATGCAACTCATCAAGCAAATCATCAATTACAGGAATAGGAAACTTATCTTTGATTGTGTACTTATTAAGTTCCCTATAATTAGGACACATGTGCCACATGTCATCTTTCTTCCGTACCATCACTACTAGAGAAGAATAAGCACTCTGACTATGATGGATGATTCTTGCTTCCAACATCTCTTGTACAATCTTCTCGATTTCACTCTTTTACACATATGGGTACCTATAAGGTCTGATGTTAGGTGGTTGACTTCCTAGTAATAACTGAATAACATGATCATGATCTCTCTTTGGAGGTAAGCCCTTTGGTATATTTTCAAATACAACAGAGTGTGTATCCAACACTACTTGCATATCTAATGGTATAATGTCCTTAGAAGGATGAGCCTCTAATGAAAAAAGTTGTGCCATAAATCCCTCTACACCCTTTTTTAGCATTTTGTGCATCTGATGAGAACTTACTATTTGTGGAGACTTTGCTCTTAAGCCTCTTAGCTCAAAAGTCCTTCCTTCAAAGTGAAATCGCATGAACAAGTCTTGGAAGTTCATCTCAATGGTTCCCAAAGTGGTAAGCCATTGAACCCCTAACACAATGTCTAGCTCCTCCCATAGAAATGGCATACATGGGACTATTTAGTATGTAATCTCCCATAGCAAGCTTAATGCTATGGCATTTTCCAGAACAAGTAACAATACCTCCATCAACAATCATTACTTGACATTCATGAGCAGGATAAATGAAATAGTTTAGGCGCATTGCTAACTTATGATTGATAAAGTTATGAGTACTTCCTAAATCAATCAACATTGTGACCCTCTATTTTTTAGGAATCCAACCACCTTTAGGGTTTGGGGGTGCTAATACCTGAAATTACATGGCATGAGATCATTGGCTGAGGATCTCCTGACTCCTCCTCTAGCTCAACCAAGACCTCTAACTCTGAATCTTCATCCTTCTCTTCATCTTCACTAGGCCCATCAATGTAGAACAACTTCTTTTCAACACATTTATGTCCGGGTCCAAATTTATTGTCACAGTTAAAACATAACCCTTTTTCTCTTTTTTCTTCAATTTGTTGAGGTGTCAATCTAACTAGTCGAGGGAGTGTTGGGGCCAAGGTGTTGCGATCTCTGGTATAAGTGAAATGTTGTCTCCTACTTGAAACAAATTTCTCCTCTACCCTTCTTGCCATAATCATCGAATCAAAAACCTTATGAGGATTAAACATACGCACCTCATGCTCAATGTGATCCTTAAGACCCCCAAGAAATAGGTCATTCAAATTCTCTTCAGTAATATTTTCCACCCGCAGAGAAAGGTTTTGGAAGTGATGAATGTAATCCTTAATAGATCATGTCTATCTCAACTTTGCTAATTGGCTGAAGTAATTATCTGACACACTAGAACTGTAGTGTAATTGTAACTCTTCAGTGAATACTGTCCATGTAACATTGAGACCACTCTTTTGCCTTTGAGCACATAACCATCGATACCAGATGGAATTGGTCAGGTTCGAGATACAACGCTGCCATGGTCACCTTTTGTCTTGATGGAATTTGATGTAGTTCAAATAAATTCTCCATTTGGTTGATCCAATTGAGTGGATCCTTTCCATCAAACTTGCACATCTCCACTTTTGGAAACATAGTACGGGCCTGCAGAGTGCTCGTATTTCGATTGTGCACACTTGAAGATCCATTATGGCTCATGTTTTTATTATGTTGACCACCTTGATTGACATAAGTATGATTACCCATCATATGCGTACTAAATTTTTGCATGAAATCCTCCAATATTTGTCCAATCCTATCCACATCTTCTTTGTTGGCCACCCGAGATTCGAGGTCTCTCAAGTTAAACTCAAGTTGACTTACTTTATGATCTGTCGAAGTAAACCCTAACCCTAAGGAATCTATAACTATATCTTCTGTCTCCAAATCCCCAACTAATATCTCATCCTTTTCCGGTGTTTTACCTGGAGTGATGGGATTCTTTTTTCCTCTTATGGAAGGCCCCACCATGATGCCCCAAAATAGTAGGATGTAGGGATCACGGTCAAATTTTAGGGTTTCATTTTGATACAAATTCGGCCAAATATAAAAAAACTTAAAGAACAAACCCCAAATAATATTTTTTTCTTTCCGAAAATGTAATGAATTTGAAAAATTCCACAATTTGCACCCTAGGGAGTGATTTTATGAAAAAACATAAATTTGTAATAAATTTTACAAAATAAATCAAAAAGTCTGAAATTTTTAGGGAACCTTACTTGAAATATTCCTCAACTTTGGTAAAAATATCTCTGAAAAATTCACTATGGTTTGCAATATATGGTGGAAACAAAAATTAGGTTTTTTGCCCTAATTTTGGCCCAGATCGCAGCTCTGATACCACTTGTAATGAAATTACTTGTATAATTCAGATCATGAGCAGAAATATAACACAATATTCTAGAATAATGATCTCAATATGCAATTAGAATAGCTTTGCCACTTCGAGGGGGCAACCTCCAAACCATACAATAATACTCAAATGCTCAAATGATGATGAACTACTACCTACAATCCCCTATATATACTATTCATATGTTATGGCCATCACCAAGGCCGACCTACTAAGCATGAGAAAGTATAAATGATATAATAAAATGATATGGTAAGCCACAAGTTGGCTACTCATATCCTAGTATAAGCAATAGGTTAAGGACGTAGCACATACACTTCTTTCACAAACATACTTATTTTGATTTTGACATGCAAGGCTCCTCTACTATCAAGGTATGGTCTAATGTGCTTTTGTCATATCACCACTCGATTACATTTAAGGATGTTTGGTGGGGGTCCTTTTAAGGTTCCCAATAATCAATTATATTTTAATGTCACTCTGTTAGGTCACCTTGGGGTGGTCCCTCTCATTGACAAGGTTTGGAATGTGGTGCCACATCTGTCGTTCACTGCCAACTAGATCTCATGGTGGGAAGCGGAAATTTAGCACACCACCCTATTTCTACGTTGTTTCGAGGAAAGCAAGTGGCCTGATTCCGTAATCGAGATGATTTGGCTCTACACAAAGAATTCATATGGATATCATTGTTATTAGAGGCCAATCCTTTTGATATTCCTCTCCAAATTAAGACAATTGAGACCCAACATAAGATCAAGCTCATTGAGTCTCATTTGGCTCGTGGTACTCAAATTCGGTCAAGGTTGTATTGGATTAAGGTGGGAGACAAATCCTCTAAAATAATTTTCAAATCCCTTTGAACCAAGCATGCTCGTCAACATATAAAAGCTATCTATGATTCACATCAGCGGCTCACGGAGCTACCAGAGATCACAAATGCTTTTGTAGAGCACTATCGTCTAGTTTTTCAAGCTCAAGAGGTTTCGATTGAGTGAGTTGTTGCCTTGCAAAGATGTATTGATGTGGTACCTAATAAGATTTCCCCTAGAGTGTAGGCCCACTTCAATGCTCCTCTCACCTTGGAGGAGCTCCATGTCGCCTTGCTCTACTTAGATAATGACAAATCATCGGTTGGATGGTTTCCCATGTAAATTTTACAAAGCAACTTGGTCTTTTGTGGGACCTGATCTACTTCGTGTCTATAATGAAGCTCTCTAATGCAATTCTCTTGGGAGTTTCATCAATCAAGGAAACATCAAGTTCATCCCTAAAGTTGGAGACCTAAACAAATGAATAATTGGTGACCCATCACCTTCTAAATGTCTCTTATAAAATTCTTGCCAAGGCCTTAGCTCTCCACAACAAATTTGTTGCCCGAAATTGTTCATACCGAATAAACTAATTTTGTTAAACTTTGATATGTTCTTGATAATCTTATAGATGTGTGTGAAGGAATGGAATGGGTTATGTTGTCTATGCAGAGGCCTTTATTTCTCAAAATTGACTTTGAGAAGGCTTATGATCGTATTGAATGGCCATTCATTTTGGCCATGCTCAAAGCCCTTGGCTTTGGTGATTTCTTTATATCGGTAGTCAAAACACTATTTTCGAATGCTTTGGCTCTCCTTATGATCAATGGCCATTAATCCAATGTTATCACCTCTTCCATTCTATTAGACAGGGTTCCCTCTTATGCCAGCCTTGTTTGTTCTTGTTTATAACGCTTTAGGGTATCTTGTTGCACATCATGCAGCTCAAGGTCACATTTGAGGGATTTTTCTTCTTGATCATGCGACATAACTCATCAATGGTCAGGGGATGCACAATGGAAACAAGCGAGCGTGGAAATCTACAAGTAACTTTTCCTCACACCCAACCTCCCGAGGCCATGCCAAGACAAAGTGGGGGGATTGAATATGCATGGGATGCAAACAAACTAGTTAGGCAACTCCGATGTCTTCGACGCGCACTAGTGGAATTTGTGAATCTAAGGCAAAGAAGGCCCTCCTAACCTAAATCGGCATGATAGATCGATTAGCAAGGATGATCGCTCAAGGCTCTAATAAATATTGAGCTCGGTTTGATTCGGCCCATGGGTTGTGGAATACGTGGAAAATGACCTCGGGATAGTTTCGTATGTCTCCAAATAAGGTCATAGGGTGGATAGTAAATATAATTGACTCTATGGGCGATTCTTCCTGCCTAGTCCATAACTCCTTAGCTTCGTTAGTCAGCTATGTCTAATAAGGATAATTGTTCGATGATGATAGGTGGAAGTGGAGTAGATCTGAATATTAATGTGCGTGAGGCCAAAGATCAACGCCGATTGACTGCGGCTCATTGGTCAGGGGATTTGTGGGTCACAACCATAGATTCGTGGTTGTTGTAGACCTACTATGGTCATGTGCGAATCAGTCTCTAATCCCTAGTATCCAATAGTCGTATGCCTTCTCGCCCTCTATATTCGGGAATTAATAGTTGTGTGATCTTCTCATACTATCTCACGGGTGTTCTTGCAACCCAATTCTTAAACTAGTATCTATGTCCGTGAGAGTATCTCCCGCGTCTGGTCAGGGACCAAAGGATCACAACCAAACGTTTGCTCTCTATCAAGCCCTTCCACAGTCATGTGAATAGTTTTCTATGGTAATCTGTAGTTTGGTTGACTTGACCAAAACGTATATGCTTGGTCGTCCTCTATATTCAACCCACTCAACTGTGAGCTGATCTGTTGTAAGTTTGTCGTTGTTCGGAAGATTTGGATCCTAAGACTTTGATCAATATCAGTTATCGCTATGACGAGATTGGGTTGGGGCACGATTGGTTCGAATACGTATTCCCTGGGCTCTCTAGGGCCCGTGATTGTCATACAAAAGCAACAATATGAACTAAAAGTAGCAAAGTAAAATTAACTATGTGAAATATATCTAGAACATATATAACTTCTATATTTTTGTGTTTTTCTGATGAATTTATATGAATGAAATTGAAAGAGCAATTATTTTAATATATCTAGAAATTGACAATTAATACTAATAATGACTAAAACAAACAAAGTAACCGAGTGTGGCTACTTGTCTGTGCAATTTGTAGATCTACTCTAAACAATGAAATAACTGATCTAATCTATTTGAAAGACTCTCGATCCTACCTCAGAAGTGAGGAGTGAATCATAGTCTCTCGTAAACTATAAATCCCCACACTTCCCTGCAATATCGAAAATAAAATTGACCTCAAATAAAGTGATTGGCTACTCTATTTGATATGCTTCTAATTATAACTTTGAAAGCTAGAACCCGGATTCTCAGTAATGCTGGCAAATCCGATCGTGTGTGTGATTTTGTCCCCTCAAACAAGTGATCTCCTCGCTTCCTTCGTGTTCACTTGGATCCGTAAAAGCGTGTAATGCTAGCATCAATAGAAGTAGATGTTGGGACAAAGGAAGCTTAGGATACAGATCGAATATAATGCGAGTAGGAGAGAGACAACGCAAGAGTACAGAGCTTGGATTATGCAATTCCTAATGGGATTTATTACGAGTCATGCAACATAAAACATCCGTAACCCGAAACTATCCTATTTAAAGAACAAAACCTACAACTTTAATGGCTTCTATTGACAAACAGACTATCCTACTCCAATGGATTGATGAAATAACAACCGAGCTTTGCACAAGATGGATATGTGGCTTTCTAACAAGCAAGAGAATGCTAACTAAGCATGTAATGAACTAAACTATGAATCCTAATAAAAATAAAAGACTCGAACTACCATGAAATGAGAAAATGGGAGGCAATTTGTGAAGGGCCATTTGCTTGAGCACAAGCCACCTATTTATAGCATTTGCATTTACCCAAGGTAAAAACCAAATTGATCTCTTAAACCATAAACAATGGCAAAACACTATTCCAGGGACCAAAATCATTAATGCAAGCTCAAGGTGGTGAAAAAGATGGTGAATCGCTGATTTTTACATGATTCACGTTAAAAGAGCATTCTCGGAAAACGCGTAAAGGACCGCGCCTCGAGTAGGGTGGCGGTTACAGATCGCCGCCTATTTAGGGCGGCGGTCACGAGACCGCCGCACGCAGGTGGTGGTTTCAGAATCAAGAGCAAAGGCCAAGAAAAAGGGGAAAAGAGAGAAACATAACACACATGAGAGCTAAGCTGGGGATGCGGGATGTTAACGCATGTTTAGAGGGCTTTTCTCGATCCCGAAGACCTCGAGGAGACTCAGTATCATCATCGGGGCACGTGTTACGATGTTCCGCGATGCAAGCACTTGTATCAATATTGCCCCCTCGAGAAGCGTTTTAGCCATGAAGAGGCATAAAACGGTGGGTCCGAGTATGGCGGTCCCGAAATGGGAAGTTAGAAATTATACCTGATATGTCTCGTGTGTCGAAATGACGCCATCCAAAATTCCCGCTACCTGCAAAATGAAAAGAGGAATCAAGTGCAGATAGACAAAATAGATCGGAAAATAAACGCTAAAATAATGGGAAATGAGGACGTACCATTTGTGTGAGGATAAAACTTACCTTCATCGGCGCTCCTAACCTACGAGACAGACATTCAAAACAAGTCAGGTTGCTATATATGTAAAAGTGGGCCCATTTTCCTATTCATTTGCACGTGTTGATTTGGTTGGTTTTGAGCTCTGGGACCCACGGTGATGGTTTCTTACGAGAGTAGAGTCAAAACGTTCGTGACAGGGTAGCGATCATGCCTCTGCGAGCGGAACATCGTCCCGCAAGATCACAGGTTAGTTTTCCTCAATTTATTGTTTTTACCCCCTCAATTTTAAAATGCTAAAATCTTTGTCGTGGGGGGTTATTTTTTAAAATGTTAGGTTCAAAAGGTCCATCTAGGGGGGCACCTACTGGGTAGGCCTTGTTTTAGTTAAAATGGTCCTCTTTAGGCGTTTTTAGGCTTCTTTTAGGGTATAAACCCACGTGGGTTTTCAGGCCACGACCGCCGCCTTGAATAGGGTGGCGGTCACATGACCGCCGCCCTATTCAAGGTGGCGGTTACAAGACCGCCGCCTTTAAGGCGGCGGAGTGCCACTTCAACTGCGCGCCCTTCTCGGGCGGCACTTCTCCATGTAACGCCAAAAGAACACTTGTTTGAAATTGTTTTTGCATTTTTAGCATTTCTATGTGTTTTCATGATCTTTCCAGTATCACTTGGATGCTAACTTACTCTGTTTTGTGTGTTTTTGGGTGTATGCAGGCAAGGGAGGAGTACATTCGGTGAGAGCCGAGAGAGAGATAGTGTGACCGGCTCCCAACAAGATACTAGATGCACTCTCACAGATGAGAGGAGGATACTCTTTAGAGGGCCAAGATACTACGTATCTCACGTGTTCCACATGTTGCACCATCCACCACATTCTTTGTGACTTATTCTCCTATTGGGATGCTTGATCGAATACCTTCCGATTACTGGGGTCCGTGGTGAGTGGACCATCACTTTGGAGGATGTTTATCGTATTCTGGGGGTCTCAATCATCGGAGACGTCTTACCCTTGAGACAGCAGTTCGTGGGCCTAGATAGCATAGTGGGCCACTTATATGGGAGATGCAGTTATCTCCACGGGTTTGAAGAAGGGGGTCAGAGTTCGGTCTATTCCTAGCTTGCCCATCCCCTTGATTCACCGCTAGTGCTATTATGGGGATCCTTGTTTCGAGATTGATCGGGGACAAGGAGGAGACACATTACTATACCGTTGGTCCCCCATCATTGCACGCATCGAGGGCTATGGCCGGATTTACACCTCAGGGAGAAGACATACTGGGACTACCTACCATGACTCTATACAGTAGTCCGCTTACAAAGGGGGCGATCTTTGAGCCACCCGACCTCAGTCATGAATTGGGTTTACGAGCACTTCATTCCTTATGGTAGAACTGTCGGAGGTGAGATCCCGAGGGCAGCCGGATGGATAGATATGTCGGTGCTCAGAGCACCTCATCAGCCGGTTGCTTCTCTGACCACCGATGACATGGAGGCCACACCATATCAGACCATGGCAGGTATATGGGGCGAGGAGGCTCTTACTTTGATCTCCTGCTCCACCACAAGGCATCTTATTGACAGAGTGGGGCGAGTGGAGATACACCCTTTGGCCGAGTTCCTCAGCAGTTTGGCCTACCCTACATGGGCATGCTTCCCCGGTAGCGCCAATATACTGAGTCGGCCCGAGAGGCCAGAGGGGGTCCTAGAGGCCGGGGTTGGACAGTTGTTATTCCTAGCATTCCTATTGTGGCCAGGAGGGTAGTACGTGCCCGAGGGAGAGCCGGTGCACCTCGTGCACCCTTTCTTGGATTTCCACGCGATCCTGCCCATATCAACGATGACCCCATCGACATAGACTCCGAGTCTGAGGAGTTCACAGGGGGAGAGACAGAGGAGGAGACCGAGGAGGACAGTGATCCTGAGTGGCATAACACTCAGGATATCATGCAGGCAGAGAGGGCCAAGCAGAGTGCAGAGAGAGTTACTCTGGTTTCAGAGGAGCCACTCTCCTAGGGCCATGGTGGGGAGGACGAGTCTCACAGTTGCGAGGATGCTACGTTGCTCTAGCCACGTGGGAGCACCTCGGTCGGCGGCGACATCCGCCGCAGTGTGCTGACCTGAGATCCATCCTGGAGGCCTGGTGATCCGAGTAAGTTACCATCCTTCCTTTTAATGTTTGTTTTTAATTAGGATTGCCTTAGTTACTATTTCTCCTCTTGTTTGCTCTTGTATTTTATCTCTTGTTTTGTTTCTAATTTGTTTTCTCCTTTGTTTGCAGAGACCGCCGATGAGTGGCAAGACCTGATTTGCAGGGTATGCATGATACCTTGATGATCCCCATGGAGAGGACTCCGCGCAGAGTTGTCTCATGGATGTCGGGAGCCCTCGGCCACTGGCAAACATAATGACGTCTTTTCCCCGTCTCGGCATGTGGCCGGATGGTATCGACTCTCCGTACAGAGCTAGTGGGGTATAGGACAGCCGAGCGCCTGATGAGGAGTCATTCTCGTGGTGAGATCTGCGGTGCCCTCGGGATCCCGAGCCCTCCGTGCACTCGGAGCGCCGGCGTAGCCGAGTCCTAGGCATGGCCTGCGCCTTCAAAGGGGTCTCATAGGGATTGAGAAGCCACTTGGCTCTCTAGATTTTGCATGATATTTTCAGTATATCTCGGGCTCTTTGAGCATTTTGACCATGCTTAGCGCATGATGGCATTGTATAGGAATTTTGATCATTTATATATATATATATATATATTCTTTTTGGATCAGACCTTTGGTATTTATGGCTTTGTTTCCATTTCTGTTTCTTCATGTGAACTATGATATTATGCTTATATGCTTTTTAGAATGTATGCAATGGAGAACAAATGATACAAATGTTTACTTTCCTTTTGTATTTCATGATGCTGATATATGATAATGTAGATACAATGTGATTTTGAATCTTAGTTTCTTTAAGCAATTTTGGATACTTCATGTTTGTTTTGGCAAAGTGGTGAAGACAAACCGGTATGATGAGCAGATAGACTTTCCCCTCTCCTAACTCCACACAACTAGTAAGATGCGAGGGCTCATCACCGAGAGCTAGAAAGGGCACAAGTTATGAAATGTGTTGAAATGGTAGTGATGAGAGATAGACAAAGCTTTAGCGGAACCAAATTAGGATGCTACAAGCCTACTCCACTCGAGTGACTTCGTAGTTTTGGGATGCAACTTGCTTTGTGGTTTATCTAGACTTAGATCCGTAGATGGCCACATGGTAGACAAAATCTGGGTTTTTAGGATTTTTAATTCTCTTGGAATTTTGGACATCTGATTCATTTGTTTTTGACTCAAGACTTCAAGATTTGAATTGTTTGTCTATGACCTTTTACGTTTGTTTGTCAAGAGGACCCCCTACACCTTGCCCCATGCTACTAGTAAGAAGTATGGGCTTATCACCATAGGCAAGATATAGGTGAGTAAGGGCATTTCCATCCTTTCCCAACCCTACGTCACTAGTAAGAGACGCAAGCTCATCACCGAAGGTTGGTGGGGCAAGGAAATGTGTAAATTTAAAATTTTCTATTTGATTCTATATTTGACTTGTTTACTTGAGTAAAATGTCAGTATGTGCTTATTTCCAAAGAGATATACATATGGGATAGATGTGACATGATGAAGCTTCTAGAACAGACCATAGGCAAGACACCTATCCTAAGAAGAAACCAAAAGTGAGAACAAGCATGCAGATCTTGGTATGGTTACCAGTAAGACTTTGTCATTTCTAACTTTATTTGATGAAATGATTCTAAAATAGCTAATGATATCATGGAAATGAAGAGGTATGATAAGAATGTTTATGCCAATACAATCAGAAGTTTGTAATGAATTGATTTAAGAATAAATTCCTTGATCACAAGATTTATACGAAACAAACGGACAAAATGAACCTGACTATATGAAGATGCAATGTAGATATAATTATATAAATGATGCTGGGTGCTTACGCGTAGAATCGTTTAAGGTGCAGGGAATTGACTGTTTCGCCAAATTCCTCACCTTCTAGCGTACATAAGAGGTATGCACCATTTCCATAGTCTTTTGTGACTCGGTATGGGCCCAACCATTTGGGCCGGAACTTCCTTCCTTCGCCGGTCTTTTTGTCGATCCGGCTGTCTAGCCTTAGAACTAGATCACCTTCATATATGTCGCGTTCATAGACCTTCTTGTTATACTACCGGCACATCCGGTCAGCATAGACTCTGTGCCATTGTTCAACATCTAACCTAGCTTCATCTAGGATTTCTAGTTGGGAGAGACGTGCTTCTCTATAAGCGTCTTCGTCTAGAATCCCTTGTAATGAGATATGGAGACTGGGTATTTCAACCTCAAGCGGGAGAACTACCTTCGCCCCAAATACCAGCGAAAGGAGTGGCTCTGTTGTGTTTTTATTGAAGTTCGGTGGGCCCATAAGGCCGGATATAACTTCAAATGCCAATCTCATTTGTTTTCTTTTACCATTTTAAGAAGAATGGCTTTTAATGTTTTGTTCGTTGGCTTCACTGTTCGTTGGCTTGAGGGTAATACAGAGAGGTCATTTGATGATGGCTTATTCTAACTTTATTACATAATTCGTGAACTTCGTCATTCTTAAAAGAAGTCCCATTATCTGAGATAATGATTTGCGGGACATCGTACCTACAAATGATTTGGTTCAAAATGAACTTGGCGATTACAGAACCCGGTTCAGTAGTAAGAGGCATGGCCTCTACCCACTTGGTAAAATATTCGGTGGCCGTGATTATAAAATTATGGCCATCTGTAGACGAGGGAGAGAATTTCCCTATTAAGTCAAGGCCCCACGTAGAAAAGGGCCATGGAGTAGCAATTGGTTGTAGAGCCTGTGCTGGCATATGGATCTCGTGGGAGAACTCCTGGCACTTATGACACCTTCGTACAAACTCTACTGCGTCGTGTTCTAGAGTAGGCCAGAAATAGCCCATCCGATGTATTTTACGAGTGGTGGCATGGCCACCGAAGTGCCCTCCACACATTCCACTTTGTGAGATTCATGGAGAATCTTCTTGGATTCTTTTGTGTTGACACATCTTAGAAGCATTCCATTGAACGCCTTTTGATAGAGGACTTTCTCTATAATGACGTATTTCGCTACGATAATGCATAACCACCTTCTTTGTTGTAGAGTAGCACCTTTTGGATACGTATGGTCCATGATATGATTAATTATATCGGTATACCAAGGACATTCAGAGATAAGAGGTCTGGTTTTGATGTAGTATATGCATTCATCGGGAAAATCCGATCTACTAGATCGCCTTCGTTTAATGGATTATCAGCTAACCAATCCGTGATGACTTGTCCTTTAACAAACTTCGATTTATGAATGTTAATTCAAATTCACCCATTAAGGTTATAAAGCATCCAACTTTTTTAGACAAGGACCCCTACGTGAGGAAAGTTCGTAAATGCTTTGTCTTTACTGATGACTTTTGTTTCTTGATTTAGCATGTAATGTCTTAAGCGTTTGGTTGCAAAAGACTATGGCGAGGCATTCTCGCTCGCTTGTATGTAGCGTGTTTCATAGTCGAGCAATGTCCGACTAATGAAATAGATCACACGTTCTCTCTTATCATCATCTTCTTGAGCCAAAGATACAAAGCTAACGAGACATTGGTGACCCGCGAATATAAAATTAACGGGCGATCTAGCTTGGGTGGCATTAACGTAGGTGGTGATAACAAGAAACGCTTGAATGCATTGAAAACTTCATTGCAGTATTTGGTCCAATCAATGCTATAATCTTTCTTGAGTAGATTGTTGATTGGATGGATGGCAAAACTTAAATCCGGGATGAATCTCCGGATTGCACCAAGTCTTCCGAGAAATGACATGATTCCAGATTCATCCGAAGGTGGCACCATTTCGAGAACAACCTTAATTTTGGTTGGGTCAACATCGATCCCATGTGATGATATAATGTAACCTAGGAGTTTCCCTCCTGTTACACCAAAGATGCATTTTTCTGGATTTAGCGTGACTCCATATTCTATTAAACGTGAAAGAATGACGCGAAGCACTTCTGGATGGTCACAATGCTTCTTGGCCTTGGCCAACAAGTCATCTACGTAGGATTCCACAATTTTATGAATAAGATCGTGAAATATATATGTCATAGCCCGTTGGTATGTAGCACCAACGTTCTTGAGACCAAATGGCATAACAACATAGCAATAAGTTCCCCAAGGAGTTATAAATGTGGTTTTAGCTTGATCTTGTTCGGATATTCTGATTTGATTGTATCCTGAGAATCCATCCATGAGAGACAAAATCTCAAATCCAGATGTTGCATCAACAATGACGTTCTATGGATGGTAACGGGAAGTCATCCTTAGGACATGCTTTGTTAATGTCCCGGAAGTCTATGCAGATGCGTATCTTCCCATTCTTTTTTAGAACCAGGACGATATTAGATACCCATTGAGAGTAATTGAATGGTTTGATGAATCCTACTTGGAGGAGTTTCATTACCTCCTCTTTCACCATGAGAGCTACCTTGGGCTTCATTAGTCTCAATTTTTGTTTAATTGGTTTTGCATCTGATTTAGTAACGAGGTTGTGTACCGCAATGTGGGGTGTAACTCCTGTCATTTCCTTATAATTAAATGCAAATGCCTTCTGATGTTCCTTGAGGATCTGAGTGTGTATTTCTACTTCTGATGGAGTTAACGAGGATCCTAACTTCAATATCCTTGGTTCATCTTCCATTCCGATGTTAATATCAATTGTTTCTTCGATTAGAGAAGCGTTACCTTCTTCAAACTCAGGCGGGGTTGGGGGTAGTTCTAGATCGTCTCCATTCTCGACTGTATATGTTGAGTTCCTTTTGTGGGGGAAGCTCTGTCATGGGATTCCCGTAATAGGAAGATGAATGCGGGATCAAAGATAAATCTACTGTGTGATGGGCGAGATGTAACGCCGCATAGGCGTTTAAGTAATCAAGAGTGGTTGTCTAACTATCAATTTGGTCTAGGATAGTAGATTTGTTCTCATCTCTCATGTCCATTAAACGAGGACTTGACATTTGTTTCACTAATGGTTTGGTACGAAGGGATACCATAAAATGGGTATTTTCCAACTGGCCGCTTGGAGTGAAGCGTGACGCTTGAGGTTACTTATTGAATTGGCGAGGAGATTTTGTTCTCGTGGGATTGCTTGAATCGATATGAAGTCAAACTCCTTACTTAAATTCAATACGCTTGTTTTTCAGAGCCGTAGTGCTCACTTTGGTTTCTTGGTGTCAAAATGCAAAGCACCCCCGACTCAGTCAGCAATGCGATGGGTTGAGGGTCTCAGTGTGATTGCACAACATGGAGCTTTTCCCAAGTGTGGGACCTCGCAAAATCAGAAAAGCTCTCCGGATGAAGGCTGGCTCCTATTCCTCTGTTCAGATGCACCAATGAAACCCAGAGGTTTACCCAAAACCCTAATCTAACTACCAAGGAGACAGGGAGAGAGAAATGCATAAAAATAAACCTAAGCTAAGGAGGTGATGCACCGAGGAATGAAGAACATATGTCTTGCCAATAAACACAAACCAATAAAATGTAATGCAAAAGATATGCACAGATAGCCAGATTCACAGTGAAGATCGGAAGGACGCAAATAAACACGTAGAGGGTTGAGAAAACATCCACAGATATGCATTAATTTGCTCCAAGGGGTGATACAACACTGCAAAATGCCAAGAGGCAAGGTTGCATTACAATTTCAAATGGGAAGGTCCTTTTCTCCACAAATCCACCTGGGAGAAGAAGGGAGGAGGCACAAAACAAAAATGTCCAACCTTTAAAAAACAGCCCCTCCTTACATTTTATAGAAGGGAAAGAGATGGAGAAGTGAGAAAATTGAGATTTTCCCAACCACCTCCAAAACTGCGCCTAACTCCATTCATCATGGCGGTAGGTAAGAACCCAACGCTTGGCGTTCGGGACTCTCCTCTCGCATCCGCATCCTGGCTTGGAGGACACGGCGGCATGTGTTTGATGTCCATGCTTCCCAAACCCGCATCCGCCGCTATTACCAAATTTCCTTTGTTTTCGGGTTCGGGGGTGTAACTTGCATATGCATCGGGTTTGGGAGGTGGCGCAACATGCTTCGCCCCGTGCTTTCCCGCCATGTAAACCCGACTATGAAACCCGATTTCCTTTGCAGCGGGTTTTGGCGACCGGACGACATATCCCTTTGTGTCGGGTTTTGAAAGCCACCCGACATGTTTTCCTTCCTTGTTTATCCGACTTGTCGACCCGACTCGGAGACCCGAATTGCCTTGTGTCGGGTTTTCTACCCTTGCGACATGTCTTTGACGTCGGGTTTATCCGCTCCTCCGACATGCTTCTGCGACTTGCTCGCCCGACCTATTTTTCCGACACGGAAACCTGAATTGCGCTTCTGTCGGGTTTTGCGACTCTTCCGACATGTCCCCTTTTCCGCTTTGCTTCTCCGAAACTGTTCGTTATCCATATTTACCCTGGGGAATAAATATATACAACAATTTGGTGACTCATGGGGTTACCTGCCTGCTAGGTAGAAGATCAATGGCCTTTTAGCAATCCATTGGGCACAGAGTCATAAGCAATAACCTAAAACCGACCGATACCGCAACTCCTCCTCCGAGAACACGCTGAACCGTAGAAAATCAACCCAGGATCAACAAAACCTGTGCCAAAGCACTTAGTGAAATTGAAACCTAACTACAACAAGACAATGTGCACACGCACTTAGAGGGATTGAAAACTAGGCTAATATTTACAAGGGTAGAACTTTTCTCTTTTCAAAGAAGAATGCTTAAGATAGATTCCGTTGACCGAATCGGAAGTTCTTCTCCGTCCAATGTAGACAATTGGAAGGCATTGCTATTCTTACATTCCATGACCATGTAGGGGCCACTCCAAATGGCATCAAATTTGGAATGCCTTCCCGGTTTTGCCCGGTCTGCATCCCATTTCAGAACTAAGTCCCCTTCCAGGAAGGTCCTTGCTCTTGCTTTCTTATCAAACCATCTTTTTACTAAGGCCTGATCTTTCTCGATTGCTTGAACTGCAAGCTCTCTAATTTCTGCCAATTCCATCAACTCTGCATACCGGGCCTCCATTGGTTCGAACTCAGCCAACTCCAATTGTTTCATGAACTCCAATGCAGGCAGTTCTAATGATATAGGCAATACTGCCTCTTTTCCATAGACCAACTTGTAAGGGGAATTGCCTGTAGACCTCTTTGGTGTTATCCTGTCAGCCCACAATGCTGATTTTAGCCTGGTATGCCATGTTCTTTGATTTTCATCCAGAGTCCTCCTGATGATTCTTAGCAAATTTTTGTTCGTGGACTCTGCCTGTCCATTACCCTGCGGGTAATAATTTGAAGAGGTGCTCAAGTAGATTCCATTCTTGACAGCCCATTCTGTAATCCTGGAACCTATGAATGCCAATGCATTATCTGATATGATAGTGGCCGGCACACCGAACCTGGTCACTATCCCTTCATAAAACTCTAGTATATTAGACTCGTTGGCCTCTTTGAGTGCTACTGCTTCAGTCCACTTGGTGAAGTAGTCCGTTGCCGTGAGAATCCACTTGTGGCCTTGGCTTGAGTTTGGATTGATGACCCCAACGAAGTCCAATCCCCATTGCATGAATGGTTGGTCAACCGAAATTGGGTGCAATGGAAGTGCTGCTAGTCTTTCTTTGCCTGTGAAGAGTGCACATTTCTTGCACTTTCTTATCCATGTATAGCAGTCATTGAACACTGTGGGCCAATAATACCCTGCTTTCATTATCTTGAGAGCTGTCACTCGTGGGGCAAAATGTCCACCAGAATCTTCATCGTGAAAATCTCGTAACACCCTCTCAATTTGACCTGTCCCAATGCACCTCAATAGAACTCCATTGATGTCCCTCTTGAACAAAACACCATCAACAAGCACATATGGAATGGCTTGTAATCTAAAGTATCTCCTCTTTGCTTTGCTCATTTCTGGAGGGCATAGGCTTGTCTGTAGGAAATGAATCATATCCTGAGTCCAACAAGGAGTAGGCACATCATCATTTTCATGTTCTTGACCATCCTGTAGCACCAAGGCAATCTCTTTTCATCACCTGCTTCAACTTGTTGACTCAAGGCTAGCTGCTCACATAGTCCCTTTCCATGTACTAGCTTTGTGACCTTGATCTCGATGTCATATTCCATGACACGAGTTATCCATCCTGCACGCTTCTCATTCAGATCCTTGTTTAGAAGGAAATCCTTGACTCCCGCATGAGAGACCAACAATTGGATCTTGTTGTTTGAGACTAGGTGCTTGAATTTCTTTAAGCTCCTGATCACTGCAAGGACATGCTTTTCAATGAAAGAGTATCTAGTTTCATATTCCTCCAAGCCTTGACTGAAGAAAGCAACTGGTTGCTCTAATCCTCCTTTGTTCCGTTGTACCAGGATTGCAGAAATTGTGTCTTCACCACCGAAGGCATATAACATGAAATCTTTGGAGAAGTCTGGATTGACAAGAGTCGGAGCTTGAGATATAGCTTCCTTTATTGCCTCGAAACTTGCCTTGCCTTCAGATGTCCACTTAAATGCCATGCTCTTCTTTAACATCAGCGTTATTGGTTTTACGAGAGCTGCAAAGTTTGGAACAAACCTGCGGACAAAATTGATCCTTCCTAAGAAGCTTTGAAGAGCCTTCTTGTGACTTGGCAATGGCAAAGCTTGAATTACTTCACTCTTTCGGATCAATCATCAATCCTCCTTTGAAACAATATGGCCTAAAAGTTTTCCCTCGTGAGCCAAGAATATGCATTTTTGGGATTCAAAGATACCCCAAATCTTCTACACCTCTCGGAATACCCGCCTTAGATGAAAAGGTGATCCACCGCATTTTTGAGAATACAAAGTGATGTCGTCAAGATATATTAGAACTATTTTATTGATCAACCCCTTAAATGCCATATCCATTGCCCTTTGGAAGGTGGCTCCAGCATTTGATAGCCCAAATGGAATTTTCTTGTAGGCATATGTCCCCCATTTGGTGGTGAAAGCCGTCTTGAATTGGTCATCTTCTTTCACCATCACCTGATTATACCCTGAGTAGCCATCTAGGAGAGAGAATCTCTCTGAACCGGATACTACTTGCAATATTTGTTCCATCGAAGGAAGTGGGTAATGATCTTTGAGGGATGCCCTGTTGAGGTCTCTGAAGTCTACACACAACCTAATTTCTCCGCTCTTCTTCCTGACCGGGACCAAGTTCGCAACCCAGCTTGAGTGCTTGATCGGGAATATAATGCTTGCCTCTATTAGCTTGTTAAGCTCCTTCTTCATTAGAGGCTCAATGTGAGGGTTGATCGGTCTTTGTTTCGCCGATAGGCCTAGCATCCGGATCCAATTCTATGGTATGTTGTGCCAAATTTGGATCGAATCCTCTCAAGTCTTCATAGCTCCAAGCGAAGACATCTGGAAATTCTTGGCAAAGCTGTATGAAATCTGATTTCTCCTGCTCAGTGGCCACTTTACCAATTTGAAGTGTTTTTCTTTCCCCAACTAGAATTGGCTCTGAATCTTCTCTCTTGACCTGTATGTTAGCCTTTTCCTTACGAAACTAGTCATTAGGGTTGAAGATAGACTCCAACGTTACTAAACCCTTGGGAAGCTTGTTTGTCCGCAGCTACACTACTTGATCCCCATACTGCTGCTCTAGCCTATCCTGATTTCTAGCTGAGAATTCAGCTTCTTCTTGCAAGAAATTGACGATCTGTTGATCATTCTCAAACACCTGCCAGCTTGTGTTATTATCTGGAACTGCTGGCCTTACAACCACATGGATGTGTGGCTGCGTTTTTTCTCTTCTGATGCTGTCAACCACATCAAATGTTGCTCCAACTGACTGCGAGCCTATCTGCGGCTTCATTTTTCTTCCTGGGTATGGACACAATGTTGAAAGCTTCGAAATCCTCAATGAGGTCCCATACCCTATTCTTGTAGCTCTTTAGCAAGTCGTTCTTTGTAGCATGTTGTCCCCTAACTTGGTTGACGATTAGCTCGCTATCTCCAAACACCTGCAAGTTCTTTATGCCCCTTTTCCTGGCCCAATGAAGTCCATGAATCAAGGCCTCATATTCACCGTGTTGTTTGAACAAGAAAACTGGAAACGAAAAGCTGAATAATACTTGATGTCTTGTGGTGAAATCAACATTGCACCACCTCCAGCACCTTGTCTGCTTCTCGAACCATCGAAGAATAATTTCCAAACTTTGCTTTCATCTCTTTGTTCAGGCTGAATGATGTCAGGAATGGGTGAATTTTCTTCGTGTACACAATACACACCCAATTCAGATTCTTCAATTTCCTTATAGGGGTCAAATTCATGACTTTTGTTTGCCCATTCATCCAAAGTTAAATCAGGAATTCCCTCGACCTTAGTACCTGCTTCTAGATCACTTGAACACTCCTCCTGATCAAAGGCTGAGCAATTTGCATTGATAGGACCTGGTACATGAGGCTCAATATGGAAATTGGCAATTGATTCTGATCTGATTGTTGCTTTGGCCCCATACCTTGTTCTGAAAATCATGTGCGACCAATCTGCAGATAAATATCCCCCAATCTTTGCAGTGAAGTCTCTTGATAAACACAACGCAAAGAGTGGCGGGAGGTCAATTACAGACACATCTTGCAGGACTGTAACATTAGGACATGAATGTAGCGTTAGGCTTAACCCTTGATGATCCCAACTGTTCCCACTGCCGTTCCATCTAGTTGTACTACCCCTTTCAGCACTGGCTCATACTTCAGACCCAGTTGATCCGCTATTTGCTTCGGCATCACCGAACTACTTGCTCCTGAATCTATCATGCAGTTGTGCACCAAGTGGTTTCCAACAATCAATGAAACATAGAAAGGTGGAGGCTTCAAATTTTTCCTCGTCTGCCCCCATCATGCCGCACCGCATTAGTGAGAACTTTCTCATGTCCCCTGGTTTAATACATTTGTGGCGACCAATTAGCCATTGAAGCCTGCAATAAATCTCGTTGTCCCGGATCCCCAATGATTCCCACATGGAAATGTTCACATGTGTCTTCTTCATTTGATCGATGATGTCAAAGGGGATGAATCGTCCTTTTGCTGCCCTTACTTGGTGCAACCTTTTCTCGAACTTGGCAGTACATGTGTTGCTGCAATGTACCTTAAGCTGATTTTGCACATTTGGAGCTGCGTTTGGTCTCGCCGGCCCCTCGTTGTGTAAGAGCGGGTTGAGGAACAACTAGATTGGGGTTGTTCCTCTACTATGCCTCTCTTCTTTGACCATGTGTTGGCAGCCACGCCTTGAAAAGGTCATTGGTTAACTCCACGTAAGTATTTCGTTTGCCAATTTGCTAATGTGGTCTCTCGCTTGGAGGTCCTTCTTAGTGCGTTCGCTTCTTTGCCGATCCTCTTCTGGCTTGGTCTTGAGGAACACCAATGGTTTGCACCATCAAGGCCTCGATTCAAGGCACCATTGAAACATGTTGATCGATTGTGAGGGAGATTGCATGGGTAACACCCGGTCGTGCACTCCCGTGCCATGTTGTTTTGCGTTGGAACCAAGGCTCTTGAGGGCGTGGTGTATTTGGATCATACGGCCAAAATGGCCTCAGCAGACTCGAGGTTGTCCTTGGTTCTAGTTTTGATTTGCACCTCGAGCCGGTGGTGGTCTATTCTGGGTGCATGAGGGCCTAGCTTGGTACACCGTGCTTGAGGCGATACGGTCTAGCACTTTGAGCTTGTTGTCTTTTGATAGTCACTAGCTCGTTTCAAGGTTCTGCACTGTTCATGACCTCCTCGCAATTCCTTTGAAGTATTTGAAGATGTGGATGCCTCATTATTGCTTTGATTTCTAGGAGTTGGAATGGGATTCAACTCGGTGCTTAACTCGTCAGTGGGATTTCCCATCTCTCGATAGAGAGGCATCAAGGCCTTGGTGCAAGCTTGCCACTTGGATCGAATAGTTCTAGCTTCTCCGATTGTTGTGTCATAGAACCCCAGCAGCGTTGTCCCTCCCATTATTTGGATCATCATGGCTATGTCCGAGTTTATAGCCTTTAAGAAATAAAGGAATGCTCCTTCGGCAAATGTTAGTCTCGACAGCTTATTGGGATCTCGTCCCATGACCGTTGGAACCTCAAGTTGAAATCTACCATTTGTTCGTTAGGATCCCTTTTGATTGTTGTCAGCTGTTCCAATAAGGATAAATTGTCCGCCCTCTCCCCGAATTGGCTGCAAAGAGCCGAACAAAGTTGGTCCCAATTAAGTAATAGATCCCGTTGCTAGGCTCCTAAACCATCAGAAGGCCTTGCCTTTGAAAGATGAAGCCAACAACTTGACTGCAATATCCATTGCATTTATTTCGTGGATCGCGCATACATTAGCAATATCCTGGATGTGATCAATAGGAGTAGTATGATTTTCTCCTGTAAAATAGGGGATATTCTTCAGCGCTGCAACTGGAATTTGGTTTTGAGCATTTAGGGCAAGTGGACTACTTCCCGTGAAATTGACAAAGGGATTCGGTGGTAGATGCGCCATTATGATTGGCCTAAGAACCCTGGTTGATGCGAGAAAAGGCCTACCAGGTGGAGGTGTAGACAAAGTCCTGTTAGGTGGGGATGGTGATCTTTGTGATCTTCTTCCTCTCCTTCCCCAACCTGGTGAAAGTTGCAAGTGGACAAATAGCCCTTCTTCTCGAGTATAAGACCTTGTCCGAATTCTTCTCATGTGCCTGGGCAACTCGTGCTGCTACACCACTGAACTCTATCCCTTCGGAGTCGCCAGATGTGTCAGATAACAAGCCTCTAGAAGGCTGGATTTTGCCAAGTTACACACCAAACTTGACGGTATTGAAAATATGATTTGAAATTCAAAAGACCCGGAGGAGACAGACTTGAAATCGGAAATCGGGCCTTGCAACGCGGTACCGCGATCCCCGATTGGTAAAGGCGAACTCGTGGTCATGTGATGCAACTCACAAAACCCGAATTGCTATGCGTCGAGCTTGGAACATGTCCGACATTCCCCAAAACTCGAAAAGTCCGCTTTGATGCTCTCGGACCAAAATCCAAAATCACTCGCCGTCGGGGTAGGACCATCAACGCATCCCCGAAACCCGAAACACTACTGCTTCTGCTTTGATGCTCTCGGATCCCGAAATCCCAAAATCACTAAAAACCCGAAATTTTGGAAATCAAAATTTCAAAAATCAAAGATACCCATTTGAAGATTATAGTCAGATCTACCAACTGGTGAATTTTTGACCTTGTTCTGAGCGAGTTAAACCCTTGAAAATTGATTTCGGAGTTCAGGCTGGGAGGCGCAAAATCAGAAATTTGTAAAAACTGCACTTTTCTAGCCCAAAACTCACGAAAACTCCTTCGAATCTTGATGGAAATGACCTCTTGGTCCCACCAGGCGTGCCAAAATTGTTGGTGTCGAATCGCAGCACCCCTGGGACTCCGCAACGCGATGGGTTGAGGGTCTCAGTGCGATTGCACAACATGGAGCTTTTCCCAAGTGTGGGACCTCGCGAAATCGGAAAAGCTCTCCGGATGAAGGCCGGCTCCTATTCCTCTGTTCAGATGCACCAATAAAACGCAGAGGTTTACCCCAAAAACCTAATCTAACTACCAAGGAGACAGGGAGAGAGAAATGCATAAAAATAAACCTAAGCTAAGGAGGTGATGCACCGAGGAATGAAGAACATATGTCTTGCCAATAAACACAAACCAATAAAATGTAATGCAAAAGATATGCACAGATAGCCAGATTCACAGTGAAGATCGGAAGGACGCAAATAAACACGTAGAGGGTTGAGAAAACATCCACAGATATGCATTAATTTGCTCCAAGGGGTGATACAACACTGCAAAATGCCAAGAGGCAAGGTTGCATTACAATTTCAAATGGGAAGGTCCTTTGCTCCACAAATCCACCTGCCAGGGAGAAGAAGGGAGGAGGCACAAAACAAAAATGTCCAACCTTTAAAAAACAGCCCTCCTTACAATTTATAGAAGGGAAAGAGATGGAGAAGTGAGAAAATCGAGATTTTCCCAACCACCTCCAAAACTGCGCCTAACTCCATCCATCATAAAGGTAGGTAAAAACCTCAAAACTCCAAAAATGGTAGGTAAGAACCAGTCGGGTTCGGGACTCTCCTCTGCATCCGCATCGGGCTTGGAGGACACCGCGGCATGTGTTTGATGTTCGTGCGTTCCCGAAACCCGCATCCGCCGCTATTACCAAATTTCCTTTGTTTTCGGGTTCGGGGGTGTAACTTGCATATGCATCGGGTTTGGGAGGTGGCGCAACATGCTTCGCCCCGTGCTTTCCCGCCGTGCAAACCCGACTATGAAACCCGATTTCCTTGTGCGTCGGGTTTTGGCGACCCGACGACATATCCTTTGTGTCGGGTTTTGAAAGCCACCCGACATGTTTTCCTTCCTTGTTTATCCGACTTGTCGACCCAACTCGGAGACCCGAATTGCCTTGTGTCGGGTTTTCTACCCCTTGCGACATGTCTTTGACGTCGAGTTTATCCGCTCCTCCGACATGCTTCTGCGACTTGCTCGCCCGACACATTTTTCCGACACGAAACCCGACCGCGCTTCGTCAGTCTCGCGACTCTTCCGACATGTCCCCTTTTCCGCTTTGCTTCTCCGAAACTATTCGTTATCCATATTTACCCTGGGGATAAATATATACAACAGCTTCATATACCTCAGCGACTTGGTTTGCTATCAATTGTGAGTCTCCTAACACCCTGATATTATTAGCACCGATCCTTTTAGCTAAGATGAGGCCAAGGAGGAGGGCTTCGTACTCAGCCGTTGTTTGTACATTCGAAGTTTAGTTTAAAGGCAAATGGTAGGACCTTTCCCTCGGGAGAAGTAAAGATTACACCTGCCCCAGCTCCATAACGACATCTAGCTCCATCGAAATGGAGAGTCCAATATTTCACTGGGAATATGGATGTTGGGATATTTGTTGTGTTAATATCTTCTACTTCCACCATGCAGAGATCTTCTGCTGGGAGAGAACCGACACCTAGGGTGTGTCCCATGCCTACCGAATCAAATGGTAGGAACATTGGTAGATCCTGTTCTAGCAATTCAACAATTTTTGCAGTAGTTCCTAATGATACTGTTTCTACGATCTTAACTTCATCCTTGAGGGCTGGGATATTCTTGACTAGGTTCGTAACTTCTAACTCGGTTGTAGGTATCAACTTTTCTTCTGGTTTCGCGTCGGTTGGTTTATTAAGTTGGTTTGTTGGGAGTTCAAACTCAGAGTGAATGCCTAGCCTTTTCTTCAGGTCTGCTAGGTGTATATCGAATGGTTTTGGATCACCCTTGGCTATGAATATCTTTCCTAAGTGTAAAAACCTTACTTCTTGAAATAGCGTAGAAGGAATTGCCTTCATACGGTGTATCCATGGTCGGCCGAGGATCATATTATAGTTAGTTTTTCGATCTATAATATAAAACTCAGTCAGGATTGTTTTGGGTCCTAAGGTGACCGGTAGTATTATAGTTCGATTGACGTGGATTTGAGGCTATCATAGCCTCTTAATGTATTTCGAGTCGTGGAACAATTCGTTTCTCCATACCCTAGCTTTTGACAAAAGAAAAAGGGACTATGTTAACTACGCCCCATCACAACCATTGCGTGTTTCACATAATTGTTATAAACCCATACTTGCAAGTGTAAGGTTGGATCACCTCGCGTGCGAATCTCAAATGCGTCTTCGACATTTTGTTTATTTCGAATATGAATTCGATGTCCCTATCCGGCTGCCCCTGAGGGTGGATATCAAAGACTATATGGTTTACCCGTGTTTCGGAGGTGGAGTGATGTTGATTAGATGACTTAAACCCAATGCTTCTAAAAGAGCAACCTCGTGAGCAGGGATTTCTTCAATAAATCCAAAAAGGAGATGTGTGAGAAGGTTTTTGTTAAATCACTAATTAAATCATAGGCACCCACCGGGTTTTATTAATACTTGTTGATATCGTCTGCTTCTAGCGGGTAGCTTGGACTTAGGCAGAGGAATACTCTCGTGTCCTTATTCTGCCTTCTACGGGTAGTTCGGCATCTAACTCCACTAAACCAACTATCTTGGGTCACGGCTGACTTCCTAATTGTGGCGCAACTGATGGATTTAGTGAAGTTGAGGCTTCATGATCGTTGTTTCTTGTCATTACACCCTTGTTTGTCCCATTCGGATTTAACCTATTGTTGTTGTGATTTGGGAGCGATCATTGAAGATTTTAAGGGGTGCATTCTAAGGGGAAACTGCCCCTGTAAAAGTATTTGGTGCTGGTGAGGTAGGATCTGCTAAGAACATATCTATGAAAAGTTGTCTTTGTTCTTCTAGCAAACGCGTTGCATGAATTTATTGTAGTCACTACACATTCTAGTGTCATGGCCTCGAATTTTGTGGAAACCACAATAAGAGTTAGGATTGTAATTCCTAGTCTGCTTTGGTTTGGTGCATATTGTGGCCCAAAACCTTCATCAAACCGTTCTTATTAGAATTAAAGTTTTGCATTTGTTGTCTTTAGTTTGAATCTGGTTTTGATACCCAGTTGAATTTTGGCTTGAACCTCGTGCAAGGTTTCGCCGTTGTTGTTGTTGTTGTTGTGGATGATTAAAATCCACCGTATTGATTGTTGGGGTAGAGTTGTTGTTTCATTGGTTGTTTATTAGCGCGACGTATTCACAACGTTTACCTTTTAGCCTTGATCGCTTACTCCATCTTTGTCACTCCGTGATTTTTATTGAGGATTTTAGGTCCTTGATTGATATTTGTGGTAGTTGGATAAGTCGTAGTATTCTGGTTGGAGGTGATTAACCTCCCGTTTGTTCCATACATCTTACAACCGCTATCTATTGCCGCTTGATCTATTCGAGAGAGTGCTCTCAAGTACTTCATCGTAAGTCCTTAGTGGGAACTTCTGGACTTCTTCCTTCACTTCTCTGCTGAGAGAATGAAGGAATAAATCACATAGTTCCATTTGGTCCATATTTGGAGCACTGGCTGAAGAATAAAGAACTGTACGCCACCTCTGGATGAAATGAGCAATGATTCATTGTGTTCTTGCTTAATATGCAAGAATTCCCTGATTCCTGTTCTTAATAGTTTGTTCATGTCAAACTCCTTAATGAACTCTGAAACGAGTTGTTTAAATGAATGGATGGAAGCCTCAGGTATTCTATAATACCAATCAAGAGCGATGCCTTCCAAATTTTTGGGGAATATTTTAGCAACAACCCCATCCCAAGGGAGTAGTTCTCGAATAGCTGTGGCGTAAGCCTTGATATGTGCATTTGGATCTCCCTCACCTTTGTACTTGGGCAAATTAGGAAGAGGTCTTGGAAGCATGACGCTCCGTATGGTAAAATCTAAAGGCTCTTTCAAGTATTCTGAATATGTCCCTATCGCGTAGGTTTCGACCATTGATGGTGCCTGCTGAGGGGGTGGCGGTGGAATGGGTTGTTGATATGGCGTAGCGTATGTGTTGGTGGGAGCGTAAGGAAACCCCTGTGGTTGAGTAAAAATACCGGGAGAGGAGAACATATCCCCTTGTGGTGACTTGGAATACATGTTTAAGTATGAAGGGGTATTGTCCAAGAATGGATTATTTTGTACTAGACCGGGAGGTATCGGAGTGGTGTTAGAAATGGCGGTTCTTGTTGGCACTTGTTGTGAATACTGAGGAGTCATGCCTATTCCTATGAGGAGGTCTATTTGGCTAGGATTAGAATTTCCTGCCTGCATGAGTTGAGAATGGTGATTTGCCTGAGCAAGTTCTAACCCCCTCACTTTTTCTACTAACGTTGAAATGACTTCATTTGGTGAAGTCACGGTATTTTGCCTTAGTGGCATTTGTTGTATATCCTGGTGTTGTATAGGCATGTGATATCCTGTTATGAACTGATCATTTCCCTGCCAAGTTTCCTCGAGGGCATTTCCTATATGATGTGGCATGGAGGTATTTTCTTGAAAAGAGACCTCGGGTTGTGTTTGTAAACCTCCTACAGGTGGGTACATACTTCGAGAACGTTGTTCATTCTTGGCATAATGTATCGCATGTTCATTATCTAAAACCAGGTATGGGTCAGCTTGTCTACTAATTTGTGGTCTCAGTAGTATTTGAGGAGACAAACTAGATTCTCCTGTGAGCGTCATATTGTTCGAGCCTGAAGGCTCTGTTTGTTGTGTTTGAGCGAGCTGATCCCACTCCTCTGTTTGGAAAGATGAGCCATATCTGATCTTTGGAGATGGAGTTTGTGTTGATAATTGGTTATCTAAATAGTTGTCACCCCATACGGAGAGCGAGGGCGATGACTGTCTATTCAGTTGAGCGTAGTATGCCTCAAGACCTAGGAGAGGTCTACCGTATGCATCGAATCCCGACATATTCGGGGGGTATATGAATACCCACAGAATAATGGGAAAGAGCGAAGGTGGATGAAAGAAGACGAAACACTAAGAGAGAAGGTGTAAACGGTGAAACAGTTGTTTGTTCACATTGGGTTCAGCAATTTTGTACGATGGAAAAGCGACAAGTGAGCATGGAAATCTACAAGTAACTTTTCCTCGCACCCGACCTCCCGAGGTCATGCCGAGACAGCCGGTGGGGATTGAATATGCGTGGGATGTAGACAAACTAGTTAGGCAATCTGATGTCTTCGACGCGCACTAGTGGAATTTGTGAATCTAAGGCAAAGAAGGCCCTCCTAACTCCCGAATCGGCGTGATAGATTGATCGTGAGGATGACTACTCGAAGGATCCAATCAATATCGAGCTCTGGCATGATTCGGTCTATGGGTTGTGGAATACGTGGAAAATGACCTGGGATAGTTTCGTGTATGTCTCCAGATAAGGTCATAGGGTGGATAGTAAATATAATTGACTCTATGGGCGATTCTCTGGCCTAGTCCAGAACTCCTTAGCTTCGTTAGTTGCTATGTCTAATAAGGATAATTGTTCGATGATGATAGGTGGAAGTGGAGTAGATCTGAATATTAATGTGCCTAGGCCAAGATCAACGCCAGATTGACTTTGTGGGCTCATTGGGTTGTGGATTTGTGGTGCTCTTATCGAAAATTGCTGTCACAACCATAGATTCGTGGTTGTTGTAGACCTGACTATGGTCATGTGCGGAATCAGTCCTAATCCCTAGTATCCAATAGTCGTATGCCTTCTCGGCCTCTATATTTAGAATTAATAGTTGTGTGATCTTCTCAGAGTATCTCACAGGTGTTCTTGCAACCTGAATTCTTAAACTAGTATCTATGTCTGTGAGAGTATCTCCTGCATCTGGTTGTGGGACCAAAGGATCACAACCGAACGTTTGCTCTCTTTCAAGCCCTTCCATAGTCATGTGAATAGTTTTCTATTAGTAATCAGTAGTTTGGTGGCTTGACCAAAACATATATGCTTGGTCGTCCTCTATATTCAACCCGCTTTGTGAGCTGATCTGTTGTAAGTTTTTGTTATTGTTTGGAAGATTTGGATCCTAAGAGTTTGATCAATATCGCTTATCGTTGTGACGAGATTGGGTGGGGCACGATTGGTTCGAATATGTATTCCCCGGGCTCTCTAGGGCCCGTGATTGTCATACAAAAGCAATAATATGAACTAAAAGTAGCAAAGTAAAATTAACTATGTGAAATATATCTAGAACATATATAACTTCTATATTTTTATGTTTTTACGATGAATTTATATGAATGAAATTGAAAGAGCAATTATTTTAATATATCTAAATTGACAATTAATACTAATAAGAGATTAAAACAAACAAAGTAACCGAGTGTGGCTACTTTTCATGCAATTTGTAGATCTTCTCTAAACAATGAAATAACTAATCTAATCTATTTGAAAGACTCTCGATCCTACCTCAGAAGTGAGGAGTGAATCATAGTCTCTCAGAAACTATCAATCCCCATAACTTCCTGCAATATCAAAATAAAATTGACTGAAATAAAGTGATTGGCTACTCTATTTGATATGCTTCTAATTATAACTTTGAAAGCTAGAACCTGGATTCTGCAGAATAGTGGCGAATCCGATCGTGTGTGTGATTTTGTCCCCTCAGCGTGATCTCCTCGTTCCTTCGTGTTCACGTGGATCCAGAAAAGCGTGTAATGCTAGCATCAATAGAAGTAGATGTTGGGACAAAGGTAGCTTAGGATATGATCAATATAATGCGAGTAGGAGAGATAGCGCAAGAGTATAGAGCTTGGCTTATGTAATTCCTAGAGGGATTTATTGCGAGTCATGCAACATAAAACGTCCCGTAACCTAAAATTATCATATTTGAAGAACAAAACCTGCAACTTTAATGGCTTCCTATTGACAAACAGATTATCCTACTCCAATGGATTGGATGAAATAACAAGCCGAGCTTTGCCTGACAAGATGGATATGTGGCTTTCTAACAATGAGAGAATGCTAACTAAGCATGTAATGAACTAAACTATGAATCCTAATCAAAATAAAAGACCGAACTACTTAAATGAGAAAATGAGAGGCAAATTGTGAAGGGCCATTTGCTTGAGCACAAGTCAACTATTTATAGCATTTACATTTACCCAAGGTAAAAACCAAATTGAACTCTTAAACTATAAACAATGGCAAAACACTATTCCAGGGGACCAAAATCATTAATGCAAGCTCAAGGCGGTGAAAAAGCTTGGTGAATCGTTGATTTTTATGTGAGTCACGTTAAAAGAGCATTCTGGAAAATGCGTAAAGGACCACCACCGACTGAGCGGGGTGCGTTACAGGACCGCCACCTGTTTAGGGCGCGATCCACGAGACCGCCACCTGTAGCGAGGCGGCGGTTTTGTAAATGAAGAGCAAAAGGCCAAGAAAAAAGGGGAAAAGAGAAAAACAAAGCATGCAGGAGCTAAGCGGGGGATGCGGGATGTTAACGCATGTTTAGAGGGCTTTTCCGGATCCCGAACACCTTGCGAGGAGACCTGTATCATCATTGGGGCACGTGTTACATTGTTCCGGTGGTGTAGTACCCTCCAATTTTGGGTACGTACAATCACCTTTTTTTGATGATTTCTTCCTTACCATTGTTGAGTTAGAACAAAATGTTGCCAAGGTTTTTGATTGCCTTGATATGTTCTCGTGGTTGCCCCTAGATCCAACATTCAAATGACTAAGACTTTGGGTTACCAAAAAGTTTCTTACATGTCTCACACTGGTTGAAATCTTACCCCGGAGATGGATAAGCCATTGCGAACAATTAAATTTTTTTAGGCATTCCCTTCACGTTTGACACTCGATTGTGCCACACTATGGCAATATGTTATTAACAGAGTGGAGCATAAGGTTTCTAGTGGTCTTCCAAACCACTATCCCTGGCTGGTAAATTCCAAGTTTGTACTAAGATTCTCACCGCCACCCATGTGTATTACTCTATGTGTTGGTGCCCTTCTCACACCTTGTTTGCCAAACTTTCCAAGTTGTTGAGGGACTTTTTATGGTGTAAAGTTTTGGTTCACTGGCTTTCACAGAGTGGCCTAGGAGGTCTATTGTCTCCCTCATGATCAAGGTGGTATGGGAATCATCGATGTCTACCAACAAAGTGTGGCTTTATGTTCTAAATGGGTTGTTTGATGTTTGTCGAGAAATCAGGCCTGGAAAATCTTGTTGCAACATTGCATTATGTCTGGAGCTCCGTATGGAAAGAAATGTTGGAATAATATTGGGTTACACACCCTTATTATCACTAAAGTTCTTGTCAAAATCATTAGCACTTTTGTTGCCAAAATTATCTGGAAAGCTTTTGAGATGATCAAGTCATGGATGCACCGGATCAATGATGGTTTTCGCACAGGGATTTATTTTAATTCTTAGAATATTTGGCGGTATGTCGTCATCACCAATGATATCTTTCACTTGCGAAACTTTGGACATCAAATCTCTCCAGCTTTCTCGCAAGGGCATTTATACCATTTAGGATTCGGTTACCCACATAGATTGGGTGCCTTGGCCCGAGCTCAAGTTGAAATTCAATCTTGCAATTCAAAACTTATGCTTGATGTTATGCTCCACAAGTTAGGGCTTAAACCCTCAGAGGCTTGGTGGCACAATTGGCGGTGGAATTAGGAAATTGCTTTCCTTCACTATAATGATAGAACAATCTACCATCTTTTGAGTCCACTCTTGCTCACCATTGACAAGCTCAATGCCCAGGTGGGGTTTACAATCTGTGCATTCCACTTGGCTTTGTCAGCTTTCCCATACTTGGAATTCTCTTCTTGAGCCCAAAGTTAATCAATTCCTTTGGTGTCTTGTCTATCAAGGTCTACCTATGGGAGAACGTCTCAGTCATATTGGCATCCCTAATCCTAAATGACCCTTTTGTTCCTGCCCCGAGTCGTTTAAACACATATTTTGGTCATGTCCCCATGCTCAGGCCATATAGACTTGGATTCATTCCTTATTCCATCCCTACCATCCCGAATTCTTTCACTAGTGTCTAGATTTATTTGGAGATTTTAGTGTTAGGAATTCCATAGTTAGTGCTCACTATGTGTCAATGTAATGTGAATAATTACATGAGTAATAATTCACTAGTAAAGATATACGAGGTGATTAGTTAGATGTTTGTTATGAGAAATAATCTCACGTGTGTGTGTGTGTGTGTGTGTGTGTGTGTGTGTGTGTGTGTGTGTGTGTGTGTGTGTGTGTGTGTGTGTGTGTGTGTTTGTGTGTGTGGGTGGGTTGTACTCACCCCACCTAAATAGGTTTAGAAATATTTCATAGTTAATTAGTTAATTATATTCTAGAAAAGCTACAACCTATTTAAGGCTATTGTATTGCATGAAAATAGTGAAAAATTGAATATCTTTTGTACTTTTCTTATGTTGTGATATCTTTGAAAATATGATGTATACTTATGATTTGGTATTAGAGCAGGAATATATAATCTAGGAGTGCAATGTGGTAAGATGAGCATGCTAGATGGAATTCTAAAATAATTTTGGAGGGGCAATGCTTCATTTTATTACTCATGTATATGTAAGTCAATTTTAATTAAATGACACTATTTTACAGGAAATTGTAACCTTAATAACATTTTCATGGTAATTCAAATTAGGCGCCGCTTTTTTTGCAAAAGTGCTTATTTTTCATTCTCCGCATTGGTTATAATTTCGGGAGAAAATATCAATTTTGAAAAATACCCTCTTTTTTGGCCATTCAGTGGGCAGTTCCTCATTCTATTTTTTATAACTCTGAGTATCATTGTGTCCTTAACTATGAAAATTTAAAATTGTAAAGGATGCATTATCGCTAGAACGCGACATCCGAAATATGCAGTACCAAGAATACAAGATTCGTAAGAATCTTGAGGCTGGATATGAGGCAGACATTGAACCCGAGGAAGCTCGACCACAAAAACATTGATGCTTAATAGTGCAAAAATACATAAAGAGCCTCAAAGCCAAATCAAGTTGAGTTAACAGTCTTTTACTGGAGGTTGGAGGATACATGGAGGATGGAGGACAAATAACATCCTCTCATCAGTCACCACCGACGAGGCCGCACATACTAATTTGGTGACGTGTGTGAGTGTGTGTTTATTTCATTTGATTTCAGTGTGGTGTTTTCATAATAATGTGTTATGGAGACTTAACATTGTGGGGGATAACACAATGTTTTAGTTTTTTTGAGTTGGTTGATATGTTTTGCACTATCATGGTTTCCAAAATGTTAACTCTGGAAGAGCAACTATGATGAGGTCCAAAGAATGCACTAACACGTTGCAATATGGTTATAGGTAAACCATTTGAAAACCTTCACCCCTTTGTGGTTTTTGGTCAACCACTAGAAAACCACCTCACTCTTGTTTTTTGGTTAACCAATGGAAAACCAACTTTTGGTTTGTGATAATCTAAAAGAAAATCTCACGATTGTGAAATCAAGTGAATGTAGTATGGACGTTTTCCCCATGTTCGCACTAAGGGGGAATGTTAGGAATTCCATGGTTACTGCTCACCATGTGTTAATGTAATGTGAATAATTACGTGAGTAATAATTCACTAGTAAAGATATATGAGGTTACTAGTTAGATGTTTGTTGTGAGAAATAATCTCACGTATATATATTTGTTAGTGGGTTGTACTCACCCCACGTAAATAGATTTAGACAGATTTCATACTTAATTAGTTTCCTATATTTTAGGAAAACTTCAACCTATTTATAAGGCTATTGTATTGTGTGAAAATAGTGAAAAATTGAATATCTTTCATACTTTTCTTATGTTTTGATATTTCTGTAAATCTATTGTATACTTATGATTTAGTCCTTGGCCACATTATATTAATACTCTTTGGCAATTGTTTTGAGCCTATATTTTGTTTCATATTTGGAAACCTTGCAATGCTTTAATATTCTAGCATGATCAATTTGTTGCTTTATTTTCTACTAATGACAAAGTGGTTATATTGTCTAATGTGTGCATACAAATTCAAGCTCAAGCGGTGAAGGTTTCCCTAGAGTTCGCTCATATACATGAGTTTCTTGATCATTGGGGGAGTTCACTTGCACTATGAGTCGGGTCACGTCGGATCCTCTACCACCGCTACCTCGATCATCGCCACCTTAACGACCACCGCTTGTAAGACCGCGACATAGAAGCCGCTCACATAGCCATTTTTTTGCCTCTCCTCGAGGCTTCCCTTTAGCTTCGTCTTCGTCTGGACCTGGTTAGAGCCCGCCTTCGACGGGGAAGGGCGTTGCTAGTTCTCCACGACGGGGATCTCTACCACCGGGCATGGAGACTATAGCCGATTCTCCTCCCCTGGATGGGGAATTATGGTTCCTTTATAGATGCGAGATATCGGACCATGATGGCCGGGTAGGTGGACCCTCCTCACCCGAGTGAATAGTGGACCCTCCTCCCAATGACCTCCTCCTCTTGGTGTTGCGACATGTGCTTGATTTCTGCTAGTGTGGTTTTTATCATGTGCTTTTGCTTTCTCTCTAGGTATTTTGGTGTAGTCCACATGGCATTTTCTATTGCTTTTTTGGCATTTTGTTGTTTTCTTCGTGACGTTTTGTGGGACCGTGATTTTTTCGATCACCCTTGCTAATATAACTCTCTTTATTTTAATTTAATATAAAGTGAATTTCCAATAATAAAAGACAATATTACAAATCAACTACATTGCATATGAGATATAATACATCTAGTCCCTATATTCAAACCTAGTCAGTGGATATAATAATTAGATATTATAACTTGAATACAAATAATTTTACATTAGGAATGGTTAGTTATTTAGTTAGAAAAAAACAAGTTATTATGGGTTTCGCTATACGATCTTCATTTATTTTAAACATGTAATTGTAAAAAAACCATTTGCGTAGGGAATACTACTTCTATGAATTTAAAAATGTCGTGATTCATTTATTAACATTCCCAATGTGTGATACAACTCGAAATCATAATAGATTTTGAAATTTACCAATGTGTGCCTCCTATATAGTAGGCCACTCATATGTTTATATGGAGGACTTTTTTAAATTGCAAAATAGTATTTGATAGGATGGGGAGGAGTTTTTATTTCATTTTCATTGGTTATTTTAAATTTATATTTTTTATAAATTAAACTATATGTAAAATAATGTTGGTTATAGTTTTTCTTCCATGGGTAGACAATAGAGTTTTTCACTAAAATATTATTATTGTAGAATGTTTAGGTCTTTTTAAAAAAATAGTTTTGTTTCTTTATTCTTTGTAAATTCAATAAAAAAATAGTAATATTGTATTCATGTAATAAGTCCATACAATCGTAGTTAAATGATTATATTTGCCACAAATCAATGGGAAATTGTTAAATAATTTTATTTGCTACAAATCAATGAGAAATTGATAGAGAATTTAATGAAGTTGTTGATTAAAAAGGTATGTAAACAAACAAAACTAAAAATCTTAAACACTTAAAAAATAAAAAACTTTCAAAAACAATAATTTTAAATTAAATGTATTTAACATATAAATGTAAGTTCACCTAATTTAAAAAAATATAGGTACACATGGTTGCATTTGTAAAAATCAAATGTGTAGAATATATAAATCAAAGATAGTCATTTGGCCAATGTATTAAGTAGTGCTGGAGATTTTGACGTTCAATGTTACATGCCACAATAATAGTATTTGACACTCTAAAAAAATATTTGGATGTCATTTGATGTTCAAAATATAATGTGCTAAATTTACAATAACTATTACAAAATACAAAAATTAAATAAATTTTACATCCACGAGATTGAAAAAATAAATTTAAATGACTTTTTAAAATTAAATTGAAATAAATAATTATAAAATTAAATGCATAATATTTCTAGATATTTAGCAATATAAACATCGTGTGAAATAAAACATCACTACAAATTTTATTTAGATAAAATGAGTTTATCAAAGAGCTAAAAATTACATTGATCAACCAATTTTGTATCATGAATTTTTCTTTATAATAATGCATCACAAATTTTGTATCTAATCATTGAACAACTAAATATTTCTGACATATTGAAGATTGAAGAAATAAGGTGTATCAATATACATTTATCGAAAAAAATAAAGAAACAAAAAACAATAATAAAAAATTAAAGAAGGAATCCAAAATAAAGAAAACCAACGCTTTGTTTGAATTTTACTCCATGATAAGACGTGGACGGTGGAGTATATTGTTTTAGCAGAAAACATTTGCTAACATGTACTAAATGAATAAATATCAAATCATTCTAATGTAAATCTCCCACCCATAAATGTAAATCATCATAAAAATGAATGAATATAAATGAAAATCATTCTAATGTAAATCATGATAAAAATGAATGAACAAAAAAGTGAGAAGGCATCACCCACGCAAAAGTAATATTTAATTTCAAGTTCTATTTTCCAAAATAAAGGAAAAAAAAATAAAGTATTTGATCCACTTTACCTCCATTCTCAAGTTCTGAGAAATCAAAGCATTTTGAAGCATGGTCTCCAGATATGTCTTCTTGTCCAGAAATCAAGCTAATAGTCCCTTCCGATGGTTATGCTGAGAATTACATCAAGTGTATCGGTCTCATGCATTCATCTTACTATGGAAAAGACCTTTCTTTTTCCAACGTAGATGAAGCCCTACAAATTTTACTTGTTACTTCGGAATTACTATTTGAAGCGGTAATTCAGAATGCATGCAATATTTGGTAGCAGTTTGTTGGACTCTTCAACAAAAGCCCAAACTCACGACTCTGCTATCATATTTGTAGGTAAATATTTCCGACGATTTAACTAAAGACTCAAAGTTCCTGATGCAAATTCAATTTTCAAATTTCACATTTATTGCAATAATTGCAATTTCTAATCTTTATTTGTTTGATTTAAAAACTTAACATATAATATAGTATTTAATTTATTAACTTTCTTAATTATTATAAATTTAATACACTTATATATATATATATATTAAATTTGTAATATACATGTCATTTTGACATTTAAATTATAATTTTGCATGTCAATCATGACGGTCATATTTACACCAAAGGCCTTCCCCTATGGGAAAAGGCTTTGTGGAATTCACGGACTATGTAAATTTGGCACTTGTTTGGACGTTTTTTTATCGTGATTAAATTTGACGGCCTTAATGACGGTTATGACAACCTTTTTAACATTTTCACATTTCTTGCTTTTGGACGCTTTTACATCGCGATAAAAATTGATGGCCTTAATGACGGTTATGACAGCCTTTTTGACGTTTCCACATTTCCTGGATATTTTCGTGAAAAGTTTGGCCTCGCAATCGGGAATTTGATGGCCTTAAGTGAAGATTTCATAGAAATGTTGGCCTCGCAATCGGGAATCAAAGGGGAGTTAAGTGAACATTATAATGCATAGTTCAACCACCTATTATTCTTAGGGTTATGTGAGGATTACTCGAGTTACATGAGCTACGAATAGGCGGTGAGCTGCATGAGCTAAAAATAGAGAAATGGTGAGCATATTTAGAGCTCAAAAAACTTATAAAACAAGGAGGAGCAAACACAAATCACACAAAAATTCATCGCACAGGGCACAAAAATTCATGAGTTTTGTTTTTGGTTTTAAGCATGGCTGTTTAATCATATGTTCGTAACAATGCCATTTTTTTCCAGTTATGAAAATTGTTTTTTCATATTTCAATAGATCTTTGTCAGTGACGAGGGACTCGATTTTCTGGTAGTTGGTTGTAGCCGGTTGTCTGATTTGAGCTTGGCATCAACAAGAATTATACACTCTAGTGTATCATACCTTGCGAGTTGTAGCATGTTAAGGTCATTGAAGATCCCTTATTGCAGAGGAGTTCAGGTCCTGGTCTAGTAGTGATCTCAAAGTCCCGTTGTTCATTTAGCTACGGTATTTTTCTTCAATTTTTTCTTAAAAATCTGTATTAGGTAATAAGTTTCTTGTTTTTGACCTTTTCCTGAGCCCACTTACCTAGAAGGTCAAGTTGTAAACACTAACAAGCTTCGAACCCAAGTCTGGCTAGAAACAACAGACATAAGTATTCCTTATACTAGCAAGCTTAGAACCCAGATCTTGCTAGAAACCATTGATACTCATTTTGTCATAGAATTGCGGATTGCCAATAACTCCTTATTACTCGCCTAGAATTCAAAACCAAATTGGCCATGCCAAAAGCGGGGTCAATGGTCAGTAGCATGAGATTTTTTTCTCATGCTCAGAGAATAAAATGTAAGAAAGTTGTTCTGATTTTCTTTTTTCAATTTTATACTTAGTTTGCCAAGTTCTTCCATTTAATCCTGGATAATCGAATTCCATTTACACTTTTAGTTTGACATGTCAATGTCATGTAAATGGAATGATAATATGGTTTTAGGAGGCTCTCACAATCACAACTTGACTTTCTGCTCTGTAAAATTGAGTATGATATTTATAGTTCTAGTAGATGACTAATTTTGCTTACATCATAAAAAAATAAGCTACCCACAGAGCCACAACATACAATTTTCTCAAAAGATAATCCCCACTCAGACAATGGTCAACTCGGTAATTAGAAGGTATAGGTCAACTAGAACTAGTTTGCTAATATCATATGGAGTGACATTGTACTCAATTTCTGTGGTACCATAAACCATTAGGTTAGATATCACATTTTGTTTCAGTTCCATGTTCTTTTAGGGGTGTTTGTGCACATTGCATCCAACCTTAATAAAGGAATGGAAATATCACAAACCTAGTTGGGTAGCCCTTGTCCTAAGTGGTTGTTTATGCACATAGTAATCTAAAATGCCCCTGCTCAGTCTATTTTGTGTGTGACAAAGGTTGGGTGCCCATATGTGTGTTTAAGCGAGGAAAATAAATCCAGTTTTCCATTGTTAAACAACTGAACCATGGAGCAGAGGGCAATAGGCCTATTCCTCGATGATAGTAAGGATCAATTTCCTATAACCAATTTTTCTATTGAATCTCTAATTCTTAGAAAATATCTGCAACATCCAAGCTTAGTTGTATGAACATGCCATGAATGGAGCATTTAGATAACTGTGATGTAACAAAAGAGCAACGAGGAATCCATCTCCAAGATGTTTTGTGATTGTGAGAGGAGAGCTCACACACCAACATCTGAGAATGAGAATCCTTGAAAAATACAAGAAATCCCCACTGCCAAAAAAACTTGTAATCAAAATCTATCATTCCTAAAAAAGTATTGAAAAATTCACTAGGCATTAACTCAATCTCCCACCACCCTTCCTTGTGCTGCTCCCAAACATTCAATCTTTTATAGTCCTTGGGTTCTAACCTCACTCCAAACCCCATGTACAAAATCAAAGGAGATAATACTATAAGGCCTAGCAGAGGTGAGGCAATACATGATCCCATTGCAATAAACTGTGTCATTGGGTGTCCACAAAGCCAACCTCACATCATATTCACATGGAACCTCCCCAATCACATCCCATGAATCTGTGAATGAATCATACAATTCAATTAATGCTTCATACCCATTTCCATTGTGAGATCTCCCTCCTGATACAATTACTTGAAACCCCTTGCAATTAGAATTAAATCATCTTTCAATGATAGACACGATAGAGTTTGATATGGGCTTGTGCAATGGAGGAAGGCTTCTCCACTGCTTCGAGATTGGATTGCAAGATGAATTTAGTTTGAGGCATTATATCTTCAAAAGATGAGGTAAAAGACGCTCAAGATAGAACCCACATATTTGAGTGGTGCAAATGATGATGGTGATGGTGATGATGACCTCATATTCTCTCAAAAAAAAATCATATTTTGATATTTATACGGCCTAAACAAGGGCTCATTCATCCCCCTCAGATGGAACATTTTATATATTAACTTAATTCTTACCTGACTTAAGATTGGTGTGTAGAATTAAATCATCTTTCAATGACAGACACGACAGAGTTTGATATGGGCTTGTGCAATGGAGGAAGGCTTCTCCACTGCTTTGAGATTGGATTGCAGACTGCAAGATGATGAGATACAATTGAAGTTTCCTTGACAAGGAGGAAACCCCAATTACTGCTACCGGAATACGCAATGACCGAGGTAGGAAAACCAGAGAAAGGGAATACCATTTGTTCATAACCGGATTGTAAGCAGAGCAAAAATCCCTGCAATTGTATGGAGATAATGCAAATAACCAGGGCGGCCCCTGAAACCCACATGATTGTCTCCATACTTCCATGAAAGCTTTGGAGCTGATGTACAACTCCCAATCCTTACAGACATAAGTACTTCTTATAGCATCATTACGAGAAAAGTCCTCGAGAGAATATGACCCAATATGTCATTTGGTAGATTTGTTAGGAGCCATTCATTCCAGGATTACCCAATTCTTCTTTTTTGTTATCATGGGGACGCAAACATATGCATTTGCAACTCAAATGTTACAACATTATTTCAGACATTTTGGTTTTATCTCTGCAATTCTAAAATTCAGTAAGAGGCACTACATCTTCAAAAGATGAGGTAAAATACGCTCAAGATAGAACCCACATATTTGAGTGGTACAAATGATGATGGTGATGGTGATGATGACCTCATATTCTCTCAATTTTTTTTTCATATTTTGATATTTATATGGCCTAAACAAGGGCTCATTCATCCCCCTCAAATGGAAAATTTTATATATTAGCTTAACTCTTACTTGACTTAAGATTGGTGTGGGTATATATGTTAAATTGAATCAAGATTGTTATGTTCCAGGGAACAATCGACAATTGGTTGCATAATTACATTTCTTTCAATGTAAAATGAACACTCCGCTCAACTATAATAGGTAGGACTTCTCTTCTAGGTTCCTAATAATAGTAATTTCTAGTGAAATGTACAACTATAACCTTTCAATGTTTAATGTATCCAAATAGATCAAAAAATTATGTCGTTCACTATTCACATTACACTGTACACATGCGACATTGGAAAAAACAACAATACATGACCATTTTGACCTACTTGCTTAAGGAAATGACCACCCAAAGATAACTACCCAAAGATGGTAGATAAAAATATTGGATAGGGTAAGAACATAAGCACAAATATTACTCTCTAGGCTTCCATCCTTTATCTATATCAAAACATCAAAAGAAATTGTTGGAATATTTTACCAAAATAAGGAATGGAGATATTATTAGCATGAGACATGTCAAGCAGCTTGTGAAAATTCAAACAACAATCTTATATTATTTCGCATATAAAAAGTTATGCAAAGTCAATCATTAAAGGGTTAGGACTGAATTTTCATTGTGCATCGTGCCTCGGTACAAGCAAAACTAGAAGCTAGGAAAACCCATTAAAAAAATATCAATGACATGTTTTCTCAACATCACAAAGAACCTTGAAACCCACTGTAAATTTTGAATACTCTATAAATTTTGAATGCCAAGATAGTAGTTAATTGTGCACCCTTTTTCTCTGGTCATAGCCACTTTGCATGCTCTTTCTTAAAGTGAATTAAATAAGGCTAACATGTTTTAGCACACCCTCAACTAAAAAGATGAAAGGATCTCAAAATTACAAAAATGTTCCTCCCTTTACAAGTAGAAAATTGACCCATACTGAAAACTTGAAACCAATTAGACGAGCAAGTGATGGTCTAATTGTATAGCAGAGCAATTTGATGATGATGACTTGAGTTCAAGCCCTATTGGGTGCTCTGCCCATGTTAAAACAACCATGATAGTGTGGAGCAAAAAATGGAGAAAAAGTTGAAACCTGTATCGGACTAGAAATCATAGTCTCTACTACACAACTAATATTTCAATGACATATCCCCAAAATATCAATGACGAATGAATCAGGCAAGGATATCAGGCCTTCATGCAGCACAATGGATGCACATTTCTCAATATCAATGTCACAGTCCCATAGCCATAGAGTCATTGACATCGAGAAAGAATGGTTTGACAATACAAGGGAAATAAATTGTTTTCTGCTTCATAATTTATAACAGACAATTGTATCTGTTTGGATAGACTATTAGGAGCGTGATGTGGGTCTAGTGGGTGTTCAAGAGGAATTGACATTGACAAACAATGCATTGATGAAACAAGATTTAGACAAGGGAAAAGAGTTGTTTTGTTTTTATAATAATCTAAATAATTCATTCAAACATCCCTGCCTCATAATTCATATTAAAGGTCTGTATCTATTTAGATGGGATCATAATGTGGTTGTGTTGGTCTTAGAGAGGCATTGACATCGACAAACAATGGATTGATAAAACAAGATTTTAACTAGGGAAATAACTAATTTAGATCATTTATTCAAACAATGCATTGTTTCATAATTCATAACAAGAATCTCTATCTTTTTAGATAGTCTATCGGCATCATAATGTAGTTGTTGAAGACTAATAATGAGAATAATATCATATTAATTATAATGTGGGTGTGGGTGTTCAATATTAAACACAAGAATCATATAGATAATATCACGAGGTGGTTTTATAAGGACTTAATCTGACTCTGTTTGTGGGTTTTCAAGATTGAACATAAGAATGATAATACCAGATAAAATCCCAAATTGAAACATTCATTGAAGCAATTTTTTTCATAGTTCATAATAGGTCTCTAATCTGTTTTGTGGGTATTGAAGCCTAAACATGTGAATGACAAAATATCTGATAAATCACAAGTAAGGAATTCTTAGATCTTACTGGGTGTTGGGATGGTATCAACAGGAGGCCTCACGTGTAGGAGTGTCAATCTATCTCCTTTCAAACCAATTTTTCCAGTGCCCACTTAACTGCATGCTTGTTATTCTTATCATTGCAAACAACTACTGCAACACTCCCAACACCTGCCCTTGGGTTTTGCCCAATTTCTTGCCTAGGTAGTTGTTCTTAATGAGAAATATGATGTATACAGTTACAGAATTGTTCTTCTAGGAACCTGTGGACAATAACTCAAATTTGGTTGGATTAGTTAATATGCACTTTGATAGTTTTATAATATTACTCCCACTCATATGTGAAACTCTCTGTATCTAGTGGTTTGGATGGATTTCTCTTTTTATTGTTTATGACAACTCTTTAACTTCCTCTTTTTTTTACAGGATATTTTTTATTCTCTTTCTCCTGCAGTAAAGAAGAGAGTGTTGTCTCTAAACGAACTTCAGGTGGGTTTCACACATGTATTTATTATTTGAAAACTATTAGTGAACTTATTCCCGTCACATTTTTAGGACAAACTTTCACATCCACTAGAACTTATACAACTATGTCTAGGACGTTAAAAGTTCATTATCCTCAAAGTTGATTATACTATAGAGAGCAATGTGTATTTGTATATTACAACAAGGGAAAGTGATCTACCTCGCTTAAAATGTAGAATTAATCCCGCACCATTATGTAGAGAAATACCTTACCGAAGGCGGGTAAGTGCACGCTGCCCAAGTCAAGTCAGCCAAAAAGCGGACAAGAATCGAAAAAAGCAAAACACGTACACGCTTTATTAAAACACGCTGCTCACATTTTAATTTGTCTATCTCAGAATCACCAAAGCATAACACGTACGCTTTATTCTTACTATAAACAAAAAAAACAGGCTTGAGCCTCTATCATTTTACCTCCCTCAAACGTGAGTTTCAGAGCTTAACCGTGCCCTCACGTTTTTTCATTCAGCTGGATCTCAAGCTCAAAGGATCGTTTGGATCGCCGGAAGATTTCTTTTCTCAAAATTGCATTGAAATATGATAATTATAGATTAAAATTTGAATTGAATACATATTTTTATTGTTACAGATTAGAGGTCGAGGAATCAACCACAACCAAACCCTATTATTCTTGTCATCCCTCTCGACACTCCCACAATTTCTCAACATCCCTCGGTAGTCAAGAAGATTTAGCAGCCCAAATAGTTGAAAACAAAATTGAAATTGAGGATTTAATCAAAACAATGAGGGATTCACAATCTACAAACCCCCACCGCACCTCTCTTGCAAACACATTGAGGCATTACTTGTTCAAATTGACGTGGAAATGGGGAAAATTGATCATTGGACAACTTACAGAGAGGGTTGTAGGGTTTATTATTCCAAAAAATTGTCATATGTGGATGTAAAGAAAAAAGAAATTTCAAAAGAACTCATATGCACCTTATTCACGGACCCCCACACTAATTTTCTGTTTCGTTGTCATGTAAATGATTTCCCATCCATTGGTGCAATAATAATTTGATTAAAAATAATTTTTGGGACCGATGGTGGATGGTGTTTGATTTTCCACCTTGTAATAACAACGAGGTGCCACTATACTTTCTGAGGAAACTCTATTATGAGTTTATCCTCAATGAGATCCCAAATTATTTTGATTTCCAGATTTCTAGGCCGAGGAAAAGGATCTACACAGGATCGACCAGGTGCACAACGTGCACCTATTCAGCAGGGTAGATTCCCCACACAAAAGCCCCCTCACCCTGAGATTGTCCCTCAGCAAAGAAGGAGACAGTAGAGATTGATACACTCCATGCGCTTCAGGGGCTATCTGTGACCCTTGTTCGACATACGAGGGAGATTTTTGAGCCAGATGCTCATGGAGGTACATAGAGTATTCCCTCAGGGAGTACTAGCATGAGGCCACATCTTTTCTCATCATGTGGTAGCATATGTTTGGGGCCCGAGGAGGACGATACTTTCATGCGTACTGATTTTGGTGCACCTAGTGCTAGGGGTGAACACGATAATGTCACTATGTCAGATGTCCTTTTGAGTGAGACATTTGGATTACATTCATCGGTCACCTTCGCAGGTAAATTTGTTATGTTTTGTTATGTGTGTTACAAAAAAGTTTGGAGTACTTGATTTACTTATATATGTTAAATTTTTGAAATAATTGTATTTGTACATGTATATGCATTGATATTACAGTGCGCGGAGGCACATCTTCATCCCGACCACAGGCGGCGAGCACCATGCATACACATACATTCACAGAGGTAATTTAGAATGTTAATTATGTAAAATTTTCACATACATGTGTGTGTATATATATATATATATATATATATATATATATATATATATATATTATATATATATATATATATATAGTTTTGAAGTCAAATATATGTATGTTCTTGTATGTCCATCTAACTCACATGATATACATGTTTGATAAAGATGTTGACTTCACTAGACACCCCACCATCTCTGCGACAAGTAGATAAAGGTGTTGCCGTTGCGATTTCATCTGCGCAACAACTCACTGAGGTATTCAAACAACACGTAAATTTTGTTAAATTTCTCATGTAATTCATATTATGTTAAATTACATGTTAGTAATGTCTTTCATTGTAGAATTATTAAATTATGTTAATAATGTCCTTCATTGTGTATATGTAGGAGTTACCTGCATGACAGGTAGCAGCCCTATTCATTTGATTCACAGGCATGGCGGGGTAAAAACAATAGTTCTATATTGATAAAATTAGTTAAAATATTGTCATTATGTACATACATGTACTTAGTTCTATTTTCGCTAATTATGATGTTAGATTTTCTGATCTTATGTGTATGTAGGGAACTTCAACCCCCTCCATTTTGACTTCAAGGGCACGGACTCCTCCATCTCATCATCTTCGTACCCCCATTCATACTCAGGAGCTCTATGATGACTCATCTAGCATGAGATGAAAATTTGGCATGATCGACAACTTGGTAAGTTTGTGTATTTATGTAAATACTTTCATTCTAGCATGGTCTTAAATACATGTTGAAAACATATATAAATTAAGTTTTGACAAAAAAACATTGTTTGCATTTACAGGCTCATCTACAGGTGAGTATTCGGAAGAGGACTCGAAGCATGGGCTCGGATGATCCAAAGTCATCTCATGGATCTCCATCTTCATCTAAGGGAGGGCCTTCTTCGAGCAAGGCCAAGAGAGGGATAGATTTTGATGAGTAGGAAATATATATGTCTTACATGACATTGTTTTTGTATGCCTATGTGCATGGCATTGTATGTACGCCTATATGGCATTTGAACTTGATGGTATATGACCTATTTGGGCATTTTTGTATTTATTATGCACATTAAAATACTATTTGGAACTTGATAATTTTGTATGAGACCTTACATTTCTGAGATTATTTTCACATGAAACTAATATGATGTGCACTTGACAATATTTAAGACATTATGGATTATTTTTTCATTTATTGGTGATGTACATGTACTAGCATTTTCAATGTATAATATGCATCAAACTTTGGAAATCAATATTTATATAATGTATGTATATAAAGAGTTACCTAATCTGAGTAATTATTCATTCAATTTATCAATGTGTATATGTGTATTTACCTTACTTGCGCTTCTTCTTGCTCATGGTCTCTTTGTACTGGTTCCTATCTTATCATGCACTTACTACATTCTTCTATGCTTCTTAGTCTTCTCCCCTATTAAAACACCCGAGAGTCATCACAATTTGATGCCTTTCATCTATTGATATTTTGAGAATGTCTCTCCATATACATTACTCCAATGCTTGAGAATGTCTCCGGATGATGATGATGTCATTCGATTTAGACACTCAATGATTCTTGATTGTCTAATCTTGTCCAATTCATGTTATTACCTTTAAATCTATAGGCATTTCAAGTTATTTGGAAATCACATCACACCCTTCACTAGGCTTGATGACTACCCCTATCCTTTTTAAGGCACTTTTGAAAGCATCCATGGGTTTATCATAACATAAATTATCAATGAATGGAAGGTCACTAAGTCATAGGCCAGCTGACTCCCATCCAGAACTAAACAAGAAAGATTTACTAGGTGATTGATAACTCCCATGTGTTCTTAGACATACCCCTATCAAATTCATTCTTAAGCCAATCTAGTCATTCAGGGCTCTTAAGCGACTACGCCCAGACGAGGTAGCCCAAAAGCACGGGTAGCGTAGGGAACCAAAAAAAAGCCTCCACTAGTGTTCACCTGGCCACCCCGACATGTTGGCATAGTTGGTTCGGTCCCATGAGCTTCCATTTGCAAACTTCATGCACAGCAGCCTCTGGGAGGCATTTACATATCTTCTAGATATTTCACGTGTTTTACAAATAATAACACATCGAGAGAACCAAATGGAGATGAGAAAACCGTGAGAGGCTTTCGTATGGGGCTTCAACATGGAGGTCTCGGATCTTACGAGACATCTCTAGGTGCCACGGAGTTTGAGAAATCACCCGTCGAAGATATAACATGTGTTTGGGCCTCAGGGCTCTTAAGGGACTACACCCGGACGGGTAGCCTCCAAAGCACGGGGACCATAGGGAACCAAAATGAAACATCCACTAGCGTTCACCTAGCCACCCCGACATGTTGGCATAGTTGGTTTGGTCCCATGAGCTTCTGTTTGCAAACTACACTGACCTCTAGCAAGGCCTACACTTACTAAACTACACTATTTTCATGTGCGTTTACAAATAATAGCACATCAAGAGAACCGATGGAGATGGAGAAATCCATGAGAGGATTTTCTTAGAGGGCCCAACATGGAGGTTTGGATCTGAGACAGAGACTCTCTAGGTGCCACAGGAGTCGAGAAATCACCCATCGAAGATATGCATGTGATTTTTTGGGCCTCGGGGCTCTTAAGGACTACACCCGAGAGGGTAGCCTGAAAGCACGGGGAGCGTAGGGAACCAAAAAAAATCCTCCACTAGCATCACCGGCCACCATGACATGTTGTTGGCAGTAGTTGGTTCGGTCCCATGAGCTTCGTTTGCAAACTACAACATCTCGGCGTAGCCTTAAACCTACATTTGACTCACCGCACTATATTTCGCGTTTTGTTTAAAACAATAGTACAATGAGAGAACCATATGGAGATGGAGAAAACCACAGAGAGGATTTCATAGGGCCCCAACATGGAGCTCTCGGATCTAATGAGACATCTCTAGGTGCCACGGAGTGGCGAGAAATCACTCACTCGTCGAAGATATATTTGCATTTTGTTTGGGCCTTAGGCTCTCTTAAGGGACTACGCTAGGACAACGTAGCCTAAAAGCACACTTGTAGGGGCCCAAAATGAATATCTTTGGAGGTGATTTCTTCCTCACCACCTAGAGATGTTTTCCAGTGCTCTGGTCTCATTAGGGCCCTAGAGCAAACTATCAAACGTCTACACTAGATTTCGACTCAAGCATGCTATTCGAGCTCATTTGGAAAAATGTGTTTTCACAATCTCAAACATGATGATGTAAATGGAGATTGTAGAACTAGATGTCCACTCATTGATTTTCCTCCATGGATTACTATAGATGTTTTATGAGTTCTCGATGGAACGAGGTGATCTTTGGGACCAAAGTTTGGTAATCACCAAAATGATTGGGGTGGCCGGTAAAGACTACACTAGTGGAGGAGCCTTCCTTTGGTTCCCTACGCTCCCATGTTGCTTTGATGCTACTAGCTTTCGTCGGGCATAGTCCTTAAGAGCCACTGAGGCCCAAAACATGCATATCTTCGACGGTGATTTCTCACTCTCTGGCACTAGAGACATCTCATTAGATCAAAGACCTCCATGTCAAGGCCCTCTATGAAACTCCTCTCTACAAAAGCTTCTCATTTTCTCCATCTCATCTATCTGGTTCTCATTGTGCTATTGTTTGCAAATGCATGAAATAGTGTAGTTTTGGTCACGAGTCGAGTCAGGTAGTGGGTTTCGAAACACTATAGTTTGCAAATGAAGCTCGTGGGACCAACCAACTACGCCAACACATCGGGGTGGCTTGGTGAACACTAGTGGAGGCTTTGTTTTGGTTCCCTACGCTCCCATGCTTTTGGGCTACCTCGTCTAGGCATAGTCCCTTAAGAGCCCTGAGGCCCAAACACGCCATATCTTCGACGGTGATTTCTCGGACTCCGTGGCACCTAGAGATGTCTCTTTATCGTCTATCCGAGACCTCCATGTTGGGGCCTCTCAAAAATCCTCTCGTGGTTTTCTCCATCTCCATTCATCCTACTGTTTGAAAATCGTGTATGTAAGGTTGTCCATTGCCAATCACCTAATAATATAGGTGGTTCATACAATATAGGTGGTGAAATGAGAATTTTAATAAGATATTTTTACAATATAGGTGGTGAAATGAGAATTTTTGTTTGTTGTTCCTTTCTAATATTTAATTTCTCTTAGCTTCACTTGGCTTTGAGAATAATAAATTCTCTATTGATGATTGCCAACCACGTGAAGGTGGAAGCTTTTTTTGGCACCACTAACCTACATAAACATGTTAGTAAGTAATTAAATAGAATTTTAAATCATACAAAATTTAAACAAAATCATTTAAGTAAATATTCAAATTAAATTCATGAAGAACATACCTTTGCAAATTCAATCCAATGAACCACAAGGATCAACTCTATTCTTGACAATAGTAAGAAATTGCTTCATGATCTGATTCACAAACCTTCCACAGATTTTTGTTTGATGGCCAACCTCGATATTTGATCAATTTAATATTTGTTGCAAGGACCAAATGTGAATAGTGAAGTATCTTCCGATGTACTTCATAGTCTTCAAACAACCAAATGTTTGATTTTTTGATAGGATATCGTCGAAGCCAAGTTCTAGTGACTACCACTGATCCAGTGGGATACTCAAGGTCTTCACCATCAATGACTATGGAAGTCAAAAATTTTTTTCCCTCTACACAACGAGATAAGAAGTAGTCTATTCCCTCTTCATTAAATTCCATCACAATAATAACTAAAAATGTGCCCTATGTATCACAAAGTAAAATTGTTTAGTCAATTTATAAATACATTAAGAGTTGACCATTTAATAATTTATAAATCTAAAACATGGCATGTACATATATGTATGTACCTTGTTGCACTAAATCAGAGACTTGGTCAAAGTCAGGTGATGTTGTCATTTGATCTGAAGACCCTGCAAGTTGTAATGCTCATGGAACTTGATGTGTGTCGAGTGGAATTAGAGGTCTACAAGTCCATTCATCCACCCACTGTTGTGACTCACATTCATTCCATGCAAAATCAATGCATGATATACAAAAACATGTCATGCACCTAGTATAAATAGTCCAAGCATTTGCATCTGAACTACGGAATGAGTGCATATCACTTGATCCTACAACTATCATACAATCTTCAAAGTTTTCCAGATGTTGTTCCTCTATCAACCAAAAATATCTACGAACCATTGATCTCTCTTGAGATTCATGGCCCATATTCTTAACACACCAATCAATAATGTTTTTTGCATCTATAAATTTAGCACCATCCTTGAACTTTAACTCTTCTCTTGCAAGTGCTCTTTTCACACATGCTCCTGCACCATCATGCTCTCCTTTTCCATGCCCTACCTCAGTAAAACTCCAGATATGTTGTACATTTGTTTCTTTGTGCATCTTGCTTAGCCAATAAAACATCCATGCATTCTTGAATTGTGATGTGCAGTTGTCTGACCAAATGTAATGTTGATCGAAACTAATGTTCCTCTCATTCAAGTTCACATAAAACACTTGGAAACACCCTTGTACATATTCTATAGAATGTGTCCGATCATCACTGATGTAGAAATGATACTCTCTTAATATTTTTCGATCTTGCTCAGTGCTTTCAGAGAGTGCATGAATGTTATATGCATGAAAATAGAAACTTGCACTGAGTTATAATATTGAGATTGAACCTCCATTTGTGGCTGCAATGTGTAATTCTCTACAAAGTCAACTACTAAAACAATAGTACCAAGTGGGAATGTGTCCTTTCTTAACTTGAATTGTTCATCCAACCATCGAGCTCTATGTGTGTGCCTTGCATACTCATAAAAAATTCCTCTCTGAATTTGACCATATATTCTGATACAGGTAATTGTTTTCTAACAAGCTCACACCTCTTAGATTCTTTTCCATCTTTTAATTGATATGCCACCGATTTATATTTGGTGAAATCAACCAATTCTTTTCCTATTGAATATGTACTCTCCTCGTGGATACACTTTTCAGATTTGGCAAGCCACCGCATACATTGCACGTTCCATCCAAACATGCTTTGTTATAAAAAAATTGTCTTGTTGATTTTTCACAAAATATTGTCGAAATAAATTCCCTTGAAGATTTTTGTGGGACATTTATTCCACACTCTGCGAACATGATGTCAATATGCAAAACACTACGTATTTGACAAAAAACATCATAATGCATTGAAAATTCAACATGATGCCTGCAACAACAAGTGGTACGTGAGTGATTGATTTTCACATAAAAGGGTTTGCTCATTTCAAAGAATCTTTGGCTAATGTTAATTTGTGGATTTTCATTTTTAAACTTAGAGAACAATTTTGTTTGAGTCATATCTAAGAAATGTTTTACACACGATTCACGATTACGAGAACCTATTCTTCTTTTTACTGTATCTCTTCTATTCGGTGACACCCTTGTGTTCTCATTCCAAAATTTTACAATTAATTCTTTTAGAATATCAGATGTATTCTTGTCTTTTCATGGAATTCTGCTAGAGAAAGCCCAATAGTCAGTGTTATTGACTAACTCAAGACGTTTACGTCTCTCTATTGCTTTCATTAGTGTTTTTCTGTTTAGCTTCAAAGCACTGCTTGTTTTTCTAATCAAGCGTTTATTAACTATTTTATCACTTACTATACAATTAGTTAGTGCACGTCATGTAGCATTACTATCTTTGGTGCATCTTTTTCCACCTACAATTTGGTATGTTTTATGTATGTTTTCAACAATTGACGCATTTTGATCAACAACATTAGATGTTCTTAACCCCAGGGTCTTCATTATAGGTCTCATCTTAATTAATTTCATCAATGAAACAAATAATTGACATCTTTGTGTGTCATTTAAATTCTCAAAGTAATTATCCCAAATTCCACTAGCTTTTCTTCTCGCATTTCTTTCAGACATTTTGTTAGGCATTGGTTTTATAATGTTTTCATCAATTTCAATTAAGTGAATTGGTTTTCTTCGCAAATGGAAGGAGGTGTTCTTAGAGGTGAAGATTCGTTTACAAGGTTACTTTCTTCATTCAGTGTTTTCATACAAATTTTGGGGTTAACATTTGGATTCTCAAGTAAGGGTTCAACAATTGGATTCATATCAATTTCTTCATCCATACCAACATTATCATTCAATTCAATATCATTATTCATTGCAAAATCATTATTCTCTACATTTTCATTATGTATTTCATCCCATTTTCTAATACATTAGCTACATTTGATATAGTGGATGTACCTTTCCTTGCTCGAAGTTTTTGCATTCTCTTCAATTTCTTTATTCTCTTCTCTTCCAATTGCTCTCGGTGTCTTATTCTTGACTTTCCTCTTGTCCTTAGCTCGACGTTTATCACCCATGATTAGAAAAAATCAACTAGTGGGGTAGGGGACAAAATGAAATACTAAAAAATCATGCAAGAATGTAGAGAAAATTGCAGACAAAACAAAATGTTTGTAGAATTCCCATGAAAGAGATGAAAGGGACGTTGGGGGCCAATATATAAAACAAAGAAAAATGCATACGTTATGCACGTGTATATGCGCGTTTTTGTTTTTTCTTTTTTCCAAGCCATGCCTCAAGGCTTGGGATCCGGTTTGGATCCCCAAGCTGAGGCATGGACCTGCATAAAACACAACAAACAACGTGTTTTTACAAGAAAATGTAAAAATGCCACTTCCTCTATGATAAATCAAAATAAAACAATCGATCCATTTTAAAAAAATTATACCACGACGTAGAGCAAGAGTTTCTTCTTTCTAAAAATATAATTTTTCAAATTTTCTGACTAATATAAGGTTTCCATATTATTTATTTTCTAACTATGCCTTTTTATAGCTATTTTTTGAAGTGTAAATATGTCTATCTTTCATGGTGTATCTTTTTTTTGGGTGATCAAAATTTTAAAAAATATATACTAGCCCAAACTAGGCATAATTCTATACATATTAAAAAAAAAAAATCTAATTTTTGATATTTTTTGAGGTAGTTAGGGGGGGGGGGACACGGTCGGAGCTCCATTATTTTTCAAAACATAAAATTTATGTACTAGAAAAATCATAAATAAAAAAATATTCTCTAAAAAATCTTTAAAAAATGGAGCCCAAACTAGATGCTCCTAGCTATCTTTCTACCAAAGGGTTTTCAAAAATACTAAATGGTGCTCAAAAAATGGTGGGGGCACGAAAGTCACTCTATTATGTTTTTTAACAAAAACAGGAGCATCTGTTGGTATTTTAGTTGTTTGACCCACTTAAACTTATCCGTTTTCAATAAAATTTAGTAGCTTAGAAACTAGACTCAAAATGTTACGATTCATATTTCTACAACATCTATATTTCCCAAAACAAGTAGTTATCTTTGACTGATGAAATGCTTTTCCCAATGTGAGATGTTATCTTGGCTGATGAAATGGGTTTTGTATACATTTAGTTAGCTGCATTGGCTATTTGCTTGAATATTGATGATATAGGTTCTACTGCTCCAATGCATGTATTTAGTTGTACCAACTCTATGTGTAATGATTAATGAAATGGGTTTGGTACTCATAGAGAAGGAAGCAATCTTTTAGTAGTTGTGGCTTTTTCTTCATGGAAGTACATCAACTATGTTCAATGTTTTGTTGAAATACTAAAGGCATTCCCCTTATCAACTTCAACTAAAAAAGTAATAACTATCCCTATAAATCAAATAACATATACCATTCGGCGTTCACATTGCATTGTACACATGCAATTGCTAGTTTAAAAGTGACTGTATTTTGACATCTAAAAATGATTAAAAACGCCTAAACGCGTTGTAAAATAATAAGAAGTGAGGACCCAAGATTAAAAATAAATATAACCGGTGGGCCAACCGATACATTTCACGAATTTAAAAAATTTATTATTGACCGTTGGGAGGCCTCACCTATGTATATATATCATGCCTAATGCCCTAAACAATCATCTGGCAATCTCATTAGCGATTTCTGGTTTGTTTTCAAAATTTATGCTCTGAAACATCTTCTGAAGCCAAGCGCGTTGAGCTCTGAAACATCTTCTGGATTTTCCCACTAACTCCGAACCTGTCTGCTTTATTTCGTAGTTCTATATTATTGTTGTTTGTGTTTTGGGTCTGTTTTGTTTTGCAGGATAGGATGGCTGTGGAATCCCCAAAGAAGGCTTTTAGGAGGATCGAAGAGAGGCAGAGACGGGTCCCCATGCAAGAAAATACCAACACGGCAAGTCAGCTCCTGGTCAGGCACAATAGTGTAAGTATTTACTGTTAGGAATATGAATGATTTGGGCGTATGGAAAAAGAAAATTGCTGACGATTGTGGTGTTTGCAGGGCGATAGGTTTATTCCAGACAGAGGTTCGTTGGATTTGGATATGGCTCGTGTCACTCTGAATGATGAGGAAAAAGAAAGCATTAGTTGCCCTGACAGTCCCCGTCTGTCTAAAGAAGCTTACAGGAAGCACCTCTCTGCAACAATGTTCCCCAAATCGAGGATTCTTTCTTTCCAAAGAAAGCCCCCTCCTGCGCCAGAAACCATATATAATACTACCCTTTACTCTTCTGATCCTCTTCGTCCTCTGCCCATGTCCTCCAGATCGCATCGTTATATTCCACAGGTGAGAGACTACTATACCAAATTGTTTAGTTAGTTAATTAGAAACATTGCTTCTGGAGAAATCTGTGTTAAGGAATTTCTTGATCAACATTTAGAAACATACTTTGTAATCCATCAGTCTATTCTCATATTCTCATCTTGATGATGGACCACAGAGTTGTTTAGATAATACTAGATCCATCATCTTATTCTCGATGATGGACTACAGAGTGGGATCTGAATCCTGATCCAGAAATCCCTTACACTGTACTTCCCAGAATTTTTTTTGGGGTCTGTGGAAATGCTATCTCTCTTATATTTGATTAATTTTTGTAAATTTTTCCTCAAGGGTTTCTGTGTGTTTACAGTGCCCGGAGAGGACTTTGGATGCGCCGGAGATTTTGGATGATTATTATTTGAATCTGATGGAGTGGGGTGCCAAGAATGTATTGGCCATAGCGCTTGGGCAGACGGTGTACCTGTGGGATGCCTCCACTAGCCTTATTTCGGAGCTTATGAGCATGGAGGAGGAGGAGGGTCCTGTTACCAGTGTTAGCTGGGCTTGTGATGGGAGGCATATTGCAGTGGGGCTGAATAACTGCGATGTGCAGATATGGGACACAGAGTCTAATCGGCAGTTGAGGACATTGAAGGGGCACACTGGTCGAGTGGGATCCCTGGCTTGGAATGTGGATTCAACTCTGACATCAGGTGGGTTGGATGGCAAGGTTTTGAAGCATGATGTTCGGATCCCGGAACACATTGTGGAGACATACAGAGGGCACGAGCAGGAAGTGTGCGGGTTGAAGTGGTCAGGGTCTGGGCAGCAGCTTGCCAGCGGAGCTAATGACAATTTGCTGCACATTTGGGATAACAGGAGGACTGAATACCTTCATCGTTTTGATGCCCACCATGCTGCAGTTAAAGCATTGGCATGGTGTCCATTCCAGAGCAATCTCTTGTCATCCGGTGGAGGGACTGCAGATAGATGTATTAAGATGTGGAATACCCACACGGGTGCCTGCCTCAATTCCATCGATACTGGCTCTCAGGTGTGTGCTCTCTTGTGGAGTAAACACCAGAGGGAGCTGCTCAGCTCACATGGCTATGCCCACAACCAGCTAACATTGTGGAAGTATCCTTCAATGCGCAAGATAGCAGACCTTTCTGCCCATACTAGCAGAGTGCTATATCTATCACAGGTAACTTTTCTTTTAGCTATCCACAATGGAGTTTGATTCAAAAATTTGATATAAACACCATCTACAGACTTGTTTCCAAAAGCCTTCTTTCTTCCTTTCATTCTTTATAGCATCCTAACGTCAACAAGGTTTATGCTTCTCAGAGTCCAGATGGCTACACAGTGGCTTCTGCAGCAGGGGATGAAACTCTCAGATTTTGGCAAGTATTTGGATCTGCCGATGCTCGAAGACTATTAACACCAGTAAAGATATTGCATTCAAGCATCATACTCACATTGGTTTAAGGTGATGTTTCTTGTAATTCCTGGCACTTCCTGGCTGAGCACAAATGTCTCAAACTCAGGTGAGCATCCAATTCCCATATTGCTTTTTTATTTTCGCTATAGAGCAAGCCCTGTATTTTTCTTCTATTCTACTTTCTATAACAAGGTTTATGCTTCTCAGAGTTCAGATGGCTACACAGTGGCTTCTGCAGCAGGGGATGAAACTCTCAGATTTTGGCAAGTATTTGGATCTGCCGATGCTCCGAAGACTACTAGCACCAGTAAAGATATTGCGTTCAAGCATCATACTCACATTTGTTTAAGGTGATGTTTCTTGTAATTCCTGGCACTTCCTGGCTGAGCACAAATGTCTCAAACTCAGGTGCGCATCCAATTCCCTTATTGCTTTTTATTTTCTCCATAGAGCAAGCCCCGAATTTTTCTTCTATTCTACTTTCTAACAATCTTCATTGAAGCACATCTCAAAGGCATGGACTAATCAATACCTATTGATGTCTGCCGCAATAATACATTCCATGGTGTTTTTAAACACCACCATTTTGGTGCTTATTTGTTAGCTCAACGATACTCTACAAAGGTCGATCAGGTTGCAGTTAGTTATGATTATTTTTGCCCAAGATGAAGAATTATGTACCTCCCACATTTACCCTTTATAACTGTAAGAATTGTAATATACTAGCATCAACTATCTGATGTAATTGATCACTAACTGCTGCATAACTCCCACTTCCGTCAGCCTAGTAGGGAATTATTTCGGACTGTTATTTGCTTTTAATAGAAGTTTTCTGTAACAGCTTTGTGTCCATGTACAATGAGAGGACCAGACTACAGTTATATTTAGATTTGGAAAGTCATAAAGAAGTCTTGGAAGTCATAAAAGTGCAGTTGTATTTATTACGCCGATAGGTGTGCACACTGCGGCGCATCGGCCTGCAGAACAATGATCGGTGGCTCGAATTTGGTCTGTATTCAATGATGACCATGGCGAAAACCTTGGCTGTCCACATAGAACAGGGAGGGCTGCGAAAACCCTAACTGTCATTTCATTCCAGGTTGTCATCTTTGATGGATTGTGCTGGTTATCCTGCCATCGGCGACTGTGCTTCTCGTTCCTGCTTACCATATGATCTGCCATCCCCCACTGTACCTGTGTGCTTACGGGATAGGGTCGTATTAGAAAGAGAGATGGGCTCGTTTGCGTGTTTCGGTGCGGCGGCTACAGCCCTGTTTTTTGGAGTTGATGTGTTTTGGAAATCGTTGGGAAAAGCTCTCGGATGAAGGCCGGCTCCTATTCCTCTGTTCGATGCACCAATAAACGCAGAGGTTTACCCAAAAACCTAATCTAACTACGAGGAGACGAGGGAGAGAGAAATGCATAAAAATAAACCTAAGCTAAGGAGGTGATGCAGGAATGAAGAACATATGTTTTGCCAATTAAACACAGAGACCACGAAATGCGTGCAATATCATGCCGAGATAAACATATTCACGGTGAAAGATCGGGAGGATGCAAATGAAACACATAGAGGGTTGAGAAACATCCACGGTCATGCATTTATTTGCTCAGAAGGTTGATCTGATACATTGCAAAAAAATGCCCAGAGGCAAAGGTGCATTACAGTTTCAAATGGGAGGTTTGAGCTCCACAACTCCACCTGCCAAAGAGAAGAAGGGAGGAGGCACAAAACAAAAATGTTCGACCTTTTAAAAACAGCCCCTTCCTTACATTTTATATGGAGGAAAAGAGAGGGAGAAGAGAGAGTGATTGAAGCGCTGACCACCTCCAAAACTGCATTCAATTCTTCAACAACCATGGTGGTAGGTGAGATCCCCAACGCCTGTCGGGTTCGGAACTTCCTCGTGCATTTGCATCGGGCTTGGAAACTGGCTCGACATGCTTCCTTTCCATGCTCTTCCGGCGTGTTTTCCCGATCCGGAAACCCGAATTCCCTTGCTGTCGGGTTTTGAAGACCCCCCGACATGTATTCGTTGCGCCATGTCGTTCCGCCCCCGAAACCCGATTTCCTTGTGCGTCGGATTTTTTAACCCTTCCGGCATGTCCTTTGGTGTCGGGTTTTGGTGGGCTCCCGACATGCTCTTTCGTCATGCGTTTCCGACCCGAAAACCCGATTTGCTAGGTGCGTCGGGTTTTGGAAACCCGAAAACATATTCTTTGATTGGCGGGTTTTGAAAATCGCCCGACATGTCTTTTCTTCGTCTTTCTGCCCGATTTTCATGCTTCCTTTGGCGTCGGATTTTGAAGACCCATGTTATTTCCTTGCCATGCTCCTCCGTTTTTCCCGCTCAGATTTCCGCATGCTCTTATGATTTCCCGCTCTTTCCCGATCCATTTTGCGCCCCCATCGCGACATTTTCACAGGCGTCGGTTTTTAGCCGCATTTTCATGTTGTGCCATTCCTCCGCCATGTTCTTCCCCCAGTTCCTTCTCCTCCCCTTAGCCATGCCTCGCCTGCTCTTTCCTCCCGACTTCCAGCGCTCCTCCTTGTGGCCCGTCGCGCCCTCTTCCTTTACTGTCTGTCGCAGGGGGAAAATATATACAACAATTTGGCGACTCACGGGGTTACCTGCCTGCTAGGTAGAAGATCAGTGGCCTTTTAGCAATCCATTGGGCATGGAGTCATAAGCGATATCCTGAACCAACCCGATATCCGATCCTGAACCTGATACCGCAACTCCTTCTCTGAGAGCACACTGAACTTAAGAGTTGTTCTCACCAAAAAACCGCTGTAATGAACCATGCCAGAGCAAAACCAACACCACAAAAACTATGTACAAAACTGAAAATCATACATGTCCAAAATGGAACATGCAGAGTGTGCCTGACAAGCACTTCTTACTGCTTGAAAGCAAACCTACCTACCTACTACTCTTCTGGGGAAGCAAAGGCAAGCTAAACAAACCTACTGTTGGTTGTGCAAAATAGCTTCCTTTCTTCAAAATGGCAGCCATGCAATCGATTTGGCGATCATGGCTGTTTGGATGAGTGGAAAATCAACGAAAGCTGGTCTTCCACCCAAATCATCAAGGTATCGGTGAAAAATCCAATACCTCTTTTAGTTGCTCTGCATTTGGATTGAAAAGGTATGGCGGCTGATCCTTGGTACTTTGTAACTCACCCTCATGCTCGAAGCGAGCATGGCCGGTTTCTTTCTCCTTTGGCTCCAGTGAAGCCAAATACGATTGGGCAAGGTCATGATCCTTTGATATGCCCATTGCTCGATTTTCAACTCCAAAAATGGAGTTCTCTTGTAGACCCTCCTTGAATGGATGGCGTGGAAGAAATGGTGAATCCTTCATCCTTTCTCTTCCTCCAGATGAAGAATATGGAAGATTAAAATCTTCGATTTTGACTCCAAAGAGGCTGCATAAGATGCGGGCTGCTGCTGAATGAAAGCTCTCCTCATGGCGGCGAGGCTCTGGTGTTTGGAATGTGGATGATGAAAGAGAGAATGGTGAAAACTCAACCGGCTCTTCTCCATCAAAACAGTCCTCCAAATCGGCGAGTAAAGCTTGCCTCATTGTTGTCCCGCTGTTCGTGTTCAACTTCCTCCATGGTGTCCTCTGGATCTGCAACTTGACCACCATGGTTTCCTTCACTCTCCAATATTGAGTTTGAGAGATCAAACTCCTCTTCAGTACTAGAACTCGGGAGAGGTGAAGTAGAAAGAAGAAGCTGAAGGTTCTCCTGTGCTTTGCTTTGTGCTCAAAGCCCTTGGATCTGCACTTTTCTCCTCCACAACTAGGATGTGCTCCTCTTCTTTTGCCTTTGGAGCAGCTTCTCCCTCCTCTATTACTCGAAGGCAATCTTGCTCTTGAATGAGCTCCTCCTCCAGCATGAAGTTCGTCAAGTCAAACTCTTCGATCTGCTGCTCTAGAGGACAAGTTGGGACTGCAGATTTCCTTGATCTCCTTCTTTACTGCTGCTGCAAGAAATCGTCCGACCACCATTTGTTCTCAACCCCAACCTCTTACGTAGGCCTAACCATCAAGGGATCTTTGTCATCCCAAATCTAAGAGCCCAACTCTTCAGACTTTGAATTTCTTCCTCTTTGTTGGCACTCTCTTTTTGCTGTGGTTTTCCTTGGCTGGCATTCTGATTTTCATCCTCCCAACATGGATTAGGGAATGCAATAGGAGGGATAGGTTGAAACTCAACTGATTTGACAATTTTGTGTGGTGGTGGAGGCGGTGAAACCTCTTGTTTCTTTGGAGTGGAAGGTACTTCATTTAGCTCTTGTGGAGGGGGTTTGGATTTGGAAGAGAAGAGGGCAGAAAAACTGAGATGGGATGGAAGACTAGGGGGTGGAGGGATGGATTCAACATTTAGGGCAGCAGATGGTGAGTTTAAAACTTGACACTGCTGAAATGATATAGATTGAGAAGGAGGAAAAGAAAGAGTATGAGATGGTGTGCTTACCCATTGACAGGTTGCTTTGAATACTTCTCTCATACACCTCTATTCCTTGATCCACCTTGTAAGTAATGGCAGTGTTGCAATCATGAAGTCTAACTTCTCTTGAGAGCTGTAATGCCTTGGAAAAGGTCCCACCCATGGACAAGGTGCTCTGCAACCAATTCCAAATGCTTTCATTTGTGCCTGAGCCCTAGATTGCACCATGTTCACCTCCATCTTTTGGATTTTCTCCAGCAGATCTGCATTTTCTTCTTCATTGTCTTCATTGCATGCGTACCCTTGCTCTTGGAAAGCTCCATAGCCAAACTGATTTTGGCATTGCTGCTCATATGGGTATGCATGTTGATCCTGAACTTGACCAAAATGCTGATTTGGAGGATTTGTAAAACATGTTGGAGGTGTGATATATTGCTGCTGTTGATGTGGATTCCATGATGGAAATGAAGTCATGGTTGCACAACTTCATGGAATGGAAAAGAATGAAAGAGATGGAAAGAAAGATGGGTGGAAATGGATGGGAACAGATGCGTAACTCAGAGAAATGGGTTGTTGATCAGGTGGAGTCGCCAGATGTGTTTTTGAAAATGCCTCTAAAAGGTGGATGTTGCCAAGTTACACACCAAACTTGACAATATCGAAATCGAGATTTAAAATTTGAAAGACCCGGAGGATGCAATCTTCAGTTCGGAACTCATGTCATGTTGTGCAGCTGCGGATTCCCGAAAAGCACAATCGGAACTCAGGTCATGCGATGCAACTCACAAAACCCGAATTGCTATGTGTCGGAACTTGGAACATGTCCGACACCCCTCAAAACCCGAAAACACTGCCTTGATGTTTTCGGACCCCGAAAACCCGAAAACACCACTGTCGGGGGTAGGACCATGCAACGCATCACCCAAAACCCGAAATGACTACTGTGCCTGCTTTGATGCTCTCGGATCCCGAAAACCCGAAATGGTAAAAACCATGAAATTTTGAAAATCAAAATCTCAAAAATCTAAAGATACCCTTTTGAAGATTACCCTCGGATCTACCAACTGCTGAAATTTTGACTTGTTTTGAGCAAGTTAAGCCCTTGAAAAATGATTTCGGAGTTCAGGCTGGGAGGTGCAAAATCGAAATTTGTAAAAAACTGCAATTTTTAGTGCAAATTTCATGAAAACTCCTTCAAATTTTTATGGAATGACCTCTTGGTCCCACCGGGCGTGCCAAAACTGTTGGTGTCGAATCACAGCACCCACAGGACTCCATTGCAGCGATCGTTTGAGACTCCCAGTGCGATTGCACAACATGGAGCTTTTCCCAGTGTGGGACCTCGCGAAATCGGAAAAGCTCTCGGATGAAGGCCGGCTCCTATTCCTCTGTTGGATGCACCAATAAAATGCAGAGGTTTACCCAAAAACCTAATCTAACTACGAGAGACAGGGGAGAGAGAAAATGCATAAAAATAAACCTAAGCTAAGGAGGTGATGCAGGAATGAAGAACATATGTTTTGCCAATTAAACACGAGACCACGACAATGTAATGCAATATCATGCACTGAGATAAACATATTCACAAAAGATCGGGAGGACAAAATGAATACATAGAGAGGATTGAGAAACATCACGAGTCATGCATTTATTTGCTCAGAAGGTTGATCGATACATACATCGCAGAGGCCCGAGGCAAAAACGTGCATTACGGTTTCAAATGGGAGGTTTGAGCTCCACAACTCCACTGCCAAGAGAAGAAGGGAGGAGGCAAAAACAAAAATGTTCGACCTTTAAAAACAGCCCCTTACTTACATTTTATATGGAGGAAAAGAGAGGGGAAGAGAGGAATTGAAGCGCCCCACTACCTCAAAGCGTATTCAATTCTTGGCAACCATGGTGGTAGGTAAGATCCCCAACGCTGTCGGGTTCGGAACTTCCTCGTGCATTTGCATCGGGCTTGGAAAGCGGCTCGACATGCTTCCTTTCCATGCTCTTCGGCGTCGCACATGCTCCCGCGCCATTTGTGTCGCTCCTCCCGACATGTCGTCTGATTTTCCCCTTCTGATTGACCCCATAGATTTCCGCCCGATCCTTGTTTTCCCGATCCGGATTTCTGCTCTGCAACCCGACTCCATTCGCGCCGTGTTCTCGTATGCGGGTTTCGCGCCCTTCCGGCATATCGCGCGCCATGTTCTTCCCCCCGGTCTTCCCGCTCCCTCTCGATTCCGTCGACTTGTTGGCTTTCGCGATTTGCCTGCGTAAATCACATCGGGAGAGAGAAATATACAACAAAGTGAATGTTGTTCAAAATGACTATAAAGCTCTTACAATGGATTCCTTATAGATCGAGTTACTTATTTCAAAACTCTTTTTAACTTCAGTTTAGGGGTTTTATCAACTTTGTTTTTCATGTATAGGTAGATCATCAATTTACGGGAGGCCATAGCTCAATTACATATATCCTTCTAACTCTTACATGAAAATTGACATATTTTAGGTTTTGAAGGCAACGACACAGGGTCTAAATATACAAGTTTAAGGTACTGTTTACAGGCAATAGAAGAATTTTCCACATTTTTTCATTTTAGGAAAAAATGTGAACTAGTATTTTTTTTTTTAAATTCCCCCACCAAATAGGTTCACATAGGGTTTTGCTAGTTATTGTTCGTTTTGGCTACTAACCTGCACAGAATTCAAATCTACTCTTTTCAGTTAAGTACTAAATTGGCAGTTAAATTTAAAATATTCTCCTTAGATTTCATTTACTTTTCTGCACTTGTCACAGTGTGCCAGACATCACTGTGGCACCTTTTAGAGTAATTTAGAAGTATGACCCTTTGTATAACTTGCACTTAGGATACAACTTACATTTCAATTCCAATTTTCCTTTCCAAAATTCTGCTAATTGTTGTAATGTGATATATTCCATGTACAAGAACCTTCACAAACATTAAGGAATTTAGCATTCTTCCCTACCAGTCTTTCCAGAATTTGATTTTAGTAGTCCTACAATTTGAGATGCCAGTCCTGCAAAGCAAGGGCTGAAGAAGACAGAAAGAACAAGAATGATCATATATAACCAGAAGGAATTCAAAGGGACTGGTAAAATATAATGCATAACTTTGATTTACAACACTATAACATGTCAAATCCATTGGTCTTGTGCGCTTTTGGAATATGCCAACATTACAAGTACTGATGAATCTATCCTACCCATAGTTGGTAATGGTATAGAAGCAAATTAATGGAAATGTCTCCAGCCTGCAAATTACTGCATTTTACTCTTGGCTTCACAAAAGACAGGAGTGTTGCCAATGCTTACACAAACTGCCAATTTAGCTCAGATTTTGACAATTGATGAAATTGTATCTGAATGGGCAATAGTTCTAAATGCAGCAATCTCACAACACAACCACCTTCTTGTGTCATACAGATTTGTGCTACTGCTAACACACTAGGATGGACTGTTTTTGCAACTCATAGATTTTCATTTCTTATGATAAGATCGACTGAGTCATCTGCATAAGGATGAAGCTGACACTCTTATCAAGTTTGACAATTTTGAAAAGAAACTTTTCAAGAGACGTCTTATGGCAATTCATTGCCATTTTAACACCAAATTTTATGGCGATTCATTGCCATTTTAACACCAAATTTTATACCCTAATGAATGATATGTTATTCCGGTTAACCACCTTCCCGTCTAAGTGGCATACTAGACAAAGCTAGCTATTTCAATCAAGAGCCACAACTGCAACGAGTCAAAGACACTTGCTAGGCTCGCTAGGCTCATAATGCCAAAATATCTGCTGCTGGAAAGACAATCAGTAACAGAAAAATATCCCAATTTAGCGAGATTTTGACAATTGATGAAATTCGTATCTGAATGGGCAATCCCAGTTCTAAATAAGCAGCAATCTCACAACACAACCACCTTCTTGTGTCATACAGATTTGTGCTACTGCTAACACACTAGGATGGACTGTTTTTGCAACTCATAGATTTTCATTTCTTATGATAAGATCGCGACTGAGTCATCTGCATATAGTTCATTAAACAAGAGGCCATTCATATTGACCTGTTCTACTTTTGTTGGATCTGGCATGCTGCACATTGGACAGGAGATAATGCTGTAACATGGGATGATCTCTGGTACTCTATACCTACAATGCTAAGTTTTGGATTTTTCGGAGTCCCGATGGTGGGTGCTGATATTGGAAGAGCTCTGTAATAGATGGATTCAACTAGGTTCATTTTATCCTTTTGCCAGAGATCATTCAGAAAAGTATACGATTCATCAAAAGCTTTACTTATGGAAGTCTGTCACAGAGTCTGCAAGGAAAGCAAAAGGTCTGAGATATCGCCCTCTTCTGTACATATACACATTGTCTTTTGAAGCCCATACCAAATGATTTTCAATTGCAAGGCCTCTATTTTTCACCATCCCTAATGATACTAACACATTAGGAATCAGCACCCAATTTCTACTGGGGAAGGGGATTCTTGTGTCCCCTGTTTTGAAGGAAGGAGCAAGGACTGTGGATGCTTATTTTCCAAAGGGGACATGGTACAATGTGTTCGATGTTTCAGATTCAGTAACTGTGGAAAGTGGTGCATATGTAAAGCTTCAAGCTCCATTAGATACCGTCAATGTTCATGTATATGAAGGCACCATATTGCCTATGCAAGAAATGGGTATGACAACAAGGGAAGCCAGAAAAAGCCCATTTAGCCTTGTAGTAGCTTTGGGCACTGGAATGGAAGCAAATGGAGAGCTATATTTGGACAGTGGAGAGGTTTCGGAAATGCAAATAGAGAGTGGCAGATTGAGTTGCATAGAGCTTTATGCAAATGTTGTAGAGGGAGGAGTCAGGCTCAGATCAGTGGTCCAAATGGGGAATTTGCAACTAAAGAGGGATGGATTCTCCAGAGAGTTAAGAGTTTTGGTATTGAACTTTTCTTCTGTTTCTGTTGCAGATGTCTCTATTGCTACTGCTTCTTTTAATTGTGATGGTGGGAAGGAACTTACAAGAAAGCTCAGAACTATAGTGGAGGGAAAATCTGGGAGTGTTGCTCCTCATTTTCTGTTAAAAGAACTGATGCACCTCCTCGTATTTTAGTAAGAACCGAACTCAATTCAAGAATTGTCGAAGAGGTTGCCAAGTCTAGCTGCACATGCATTCAGATATTGCATGATGTTCACCGTTGCCTGAGCTGAAAATGGAGTAGTGAGAGCTTTATCTGATATATCTTATGCAAAACACATTTTTAACATTTATAATAAAACATAATTCAATGGATGTTTTGTTTTCATGGTTTTCATGACATGTTCAAAAGGCACGCCAATTGTTTGACAAAATACATAATGCAAATGTAGTCTCATCGACAACAATGATTAATAGAGATGCACAAAATAGTTTTTTTATGAGTCCCAAAAGATTTTCAAATAAATTCTTGAATGCAATGATTGTAGCTTATGTAGTATCACTTTATTGGGGATGCCCTAGGAGTTTTCATGACCTACTTTGACCATGTAATTTTTCAGTTCCATAGCCCACTTTTAGCTAGTCAAGATCTTGATGATGGACCACAGAGTTGTTTAGGATTAAACTAGATCTATCATCCCATTCTCGATGGACTACATTCATTCAGATATTGCATGATGTTCACCGTTGCCTGAGCTGAAAATGGAGTAGTGGGAGCTTTATCTGATATACCTTATGCAAAACACATTTTTAACATCTATAATAAAACATAATTCAATGGATGTTTTGTTTTCATGGTTTTCATGACATGTTCAAAAGGCACGCCAATTGTTTGACAAAATACATAATGCAAATGTAGTCTCATCGACAATAATGAACCTTATGCAAAACATTTTTAACATCTATAATAAAACATAATTCAATGGATGTTTTGTTTTCATGGTTTTCATGTCATGTTCAAAAGGCACAATACATAATGCAAATGTAGTCTCATCGACAACAATGATTAATAGAGATGCACAAAATGGTTTTTTAATGAGTCCTGAAAGATTTTCAAATAATATCTTGAATGTGATGATTGTAGCTTATGTAGTATCACTTTATTGGGGATGCCCTAGGAGCTTTCATTATCTACTTTGACCATGTAATTTTTTCAGTTCAATAGCCCACTTCTAGCCAGTCGAGATCTTGATGATGGACCACAAAGTTGTTTAGGATTAAACTAGATCCATCATCCTATTCTCAATGATGCACTACAGAGTGGGATCTGAATCCTGATCCAAAAATCCCTTACACCATATTTCCCAGAATTTTTTTTGGGGTCTGTAGAAATGCTCTCTCTCTTATATATTTGATTAATTTTTGTAATTTTTTCCTCGAGGGTTTCTGTGTGTTTACAGTGCCCGGAGAGGACTCTGGATGCGCCTGAGATTTTGGATGATTATTATTTGAATCTGATGGAGTGGGGTGCCAAGAATGTATTGGCCATAGCGCTTGGGCAGAGGGTGTACCTGTGGGATGCCTCCACTAGCTTTATTTCGGAGCTTATGAGCATGGAGGAGGAGGAGGGTCCTGTTACCAGTGTTAGCTGGGCTTGTGATGGGAGGCATATTGCAGTGGGGCTGAATAACTGCGATGTGCAGATATGGGACACAGAGTCTAATCGGCAGTTGAGGACAATGAAGGGGCACACTGGTCGAGTGGGATCCCTGGCTTGGAATGTGGATTCAACTCTGACATCAGGTGGGTTGGGCAGCATTTTGCCAGCAGATGTTCGGATCCGACAATTTGCATGAGGGCACAGCAGGAAGTGTGCGGATAAGTGGTCAGGGTCTGGGCAGCAGCTTGCCAGCGGAGGTAATGACAATTTGCTGCACATTTGGGATACTGAATACCTTCATCATTTGGATGCCCACCATGCTGCAGTGAAAGCATTGGCATGGTGTCCATTCCAGAGCAATCTCTTGTCATCCAGTGGAGGGACTGCGGATAGATGTATTAAGATGTGGAATACCCACACGGGTGCCTTCCTCAATTCCATCGATACTGGCTCTCAGGTGTGTGCCCTCTTGTGGAGTAAACACCAGAGGGAGCTGCTCAGCTCACATGGCTATGCCCACAACCAGCTAACATTGTGGAAGTATCCTTCAACATGCAAGATAGCAGACCATTCTGCCCATACTAGTAGAGTGCTATATCTAGCAAAGGTAACTTTCTTTAATCTATCCACATGGAGTTTGATTCAAAAATTTGATATAAAAACCCTCTACACACTTGTTTTCAAATGCCTTCTTTCTTCCTTTCATTCTTTATAGCATCCTAACATCAACGAGGTTTATGCTTCTCAGAGTCCAGATGGCTACACAGTGGCTTCTGCAGCAGGGGATGAAACTCTCAGATTTTGGCAAGTATTTGGATCTGCCGATGCTCCGAAGACTACTAGCACCAGTAAAGATATTGCATTCAAGCATCATACTCACATTGGTTTAAGGTGATGTTTCTTGTAATTCCTGGCACTTCCTGGCTGAGCACCAAATGTCTCAAACTCAGGTGCACATCCAATTCTTATTTTGCTTTTTATTTTCTCCATAGAGCAAGCCCTGTATTTTTCTTCTATTCTACTTTCTAACAATCTTCATTGCAGCGCGTCTCAAAGGCATGGACTAATCAATACCTATTGATGTCTGCCACAATAATACATTCCCTGGTGTTTTTAAACACCACCATTTTGGTGCTTATTTGTTAGCTCAACGACACTCTACAAAGGTCGATCAGGTTGCAGTTAGTGATGATTTTTATTGTCCAAGATGAAGAATGATGCACCTCCCACATTTACCCTTTCTAACTATAAGAATTGTAATATACTAGCATCAACCATCTGATGTAATTGATCACTAACTGCTGCATAACTCCCACTTCCGTCAGTCTAGTAGGGAATTATTTCGGACTGTTATTTGCTTATAATAGCAGTTTTCTGTAACTGCTTTGTGTCCATGTAGAATGAGAGGAACAGACTACAGTTATATTTTATTAGCTATATTTAGAATTGGAAAGTCAAAAAGAAGTCTTAGAAGTCATAAAAGTGCAGTTGTATTTATTAATAATATAAACACATGTTAGTTTAGCTTTAGAAGGGTTGGAAGAGCCTTTGTTAATAAGGAGTTTTCAATAAAATAAAGGAGAGCTTTTGGCTGCTAATTGACAGTGTGTTTGTGGTCTTTTTTTTTGTTTGAAATTCCAATTGTGTATTCTGTAGAAGGTTTAACATCCTCTCTGCTGGGAAATTCAAACAGGTTGTCAGGTCTAAGATTGATTGGCATAAGTTTGGAATAGAACATCTAAAGATGTTGGAAGTAGTGCATTTGAGGAGGGTTGTCGCTATGGCTGTGGATGATGTGAAAAAGAAGATAAACAGGTTGGAAGAAGAAATAAGACAAAGGAAATGGTAGAAGCAACCAGAAGACAAGCGAAAGAAGTTGGAGAATTTTGATGGATGGAAGTGGATGTTGGCAAGCAATAATGAGAAATCAAAGAAAAATAAAGCTGAAATGAAGGCATTCAAGGGATGTGAGAAGGTAGAAATGATTGGTAGGAATAAATACTCACCTTGTGAGCAAGAGATGTTTTCAGAGAGGAAAGCCATAGAGTCAACAACTAGCCAAGGGATGGAGCTACTAGAACAAGGAAACATTGAATCCCTAGAGGAGTTGGCAGAATTACTAGTGAATGGAAGGCCCTTAAAGATGCTCTGCAAAGAGTTTGATGATAGATAAATGGGATGTTGATGTTGAGCTGATTACCCAAAAGAAGGGAAAAATATTGATGATTACGATGGAAGAAGAGAGGACTTAATTTAGAAGACCACTATGAAGAAGAATACATCCTATCACTAGGGGTGGCCCAAGATGTTACAGTTGTGGAAGCAGTACACATTAGATATGAAAGCAGCAGAGATGGAGATATTTGATGAAGTTATATTGAATATAGAAAAGATGGCAGAAGAGCAGCTAGAGGGATGTCCTGAAAATCCTATAGTTGATGAAAAGAGAGAAGAAAACAAGGAGAAGAAATGAGAGTGATTGAGGGAATGCAGATTTCCTTGAAAGGCGATGGAGAAAAGCAACCCATGAAGGGAGGGAATGGAGGCTGTGCTCAGCCCATAGAGTACATAGGAGAAGAAGATCTTTTCATTGAATAAGACATTGAAGAGATAGTGATTGAGCCTGAAGCTCTATAATATTCTAATCTTGATATGACTTCCATTGGTGAAGCAGGGAGTGAAGAAGAAGGAAAATAGAAGTTGGTAAGGAGGAGGTACTTTTGGGCAAGAAATATTGCTGTGAACAGCAGGACTCTGAATGCAGGAAGCCATGATAGGCTCATGTTTGATATGATATTCAGGCCAAGTGTGGAAGATCAAGAAAAGAATTTGATTAAGAAGAGTGTAGAGGATCTTATGGTTGAAAACATACCAGAGGAGCAGCAAAGTGGAGACACATCTGCTGCAGCAACACCAACAAGGAGTGGAAGTGCAAATTTCACAAATGAAAGGTATGTTTAAATTACTCCTGGTGAAATATTGGTGTATAATGCATATATAGAAGGCCAATGTCTTGAAATGGTTGAGGAGAGGGAAGAACAAGTATGCAAGTTGCCCTAAATGGGTTTTGTTCCACTTGGGGCATTAGTGAATGGTCAAGTTAATGTTAAGAATGTGAAGGATATCTAACATTGGAAATGGAGTTGAGAAGGAGAAGGCCCTGATGTGTCAGAGGTTGAAAGAAAGAGTGAAGATGAAGAAGGATTTGAGAGAATGGACAAAGCAAGATGAAGAAGCAGCAGAGCATGCTACCATTGACAGAAGAGTGGGGCTGTATGACTATTGTTTTATTATTTGTGTTGATGTGAATGCAGGTTCAGCCATTGGGAAGCAGTCGAAGGATGCCTTGAAAAAGACATGGATGTAGAGGTGAAGAAACAAGATTGTGCAGTTGTACAAATGAAAATGGACATACTGTGCAAGATGAAGTAATGCAGTTTTGCTTGAGGCTACCATTGAGAGAAGATTTTTTTGGGTTTGTATGACTACACTTTTGTTTTGTTATTTGAATTTCAGCCATTAGGAAGCAATTGAGGATGCCTTGAAAAAGACATGGATGAAGAGGTGAAGAAACAAGATTGTGCACTTCTACAAATGAAAAATGGACATTTTAGTTGTGCTTGAGGTGATTGCCAAGAAATATGAATGAGAAGAGAGTCATCCTGAAAGTGAAAAAGCAAGTATTGACTTAATTGAATAAGAAGAGAGTTAAAAAGTCGAGGATTATCCTTGAAAAAGACATGGATGCAGAGGTGAAGAAACAAGATTGTGCATTTGTACAAATGAAGAATTTGGCAAACAAGATGAATAAGCAGCAGAGTATGCTACCATTGAGAGAAGATTGGGGTTGTATGACTACCCTTGTTTTGAGTCTTTGTGTTTCATTTAGGCAAGCAATTGAAGGATAAAGCAGCAGCAGAGTATGCTTCCATTGAGAGAAGATTGGGGTTTCTAAATGACTATCCTCCTTGTTTTGTTATTTGTGTTCAGCCATTGGGAAGCAATTGAAGCATGCCTTGAAAAAGACATGGATGTAGAGGTGAAGAAACAAGGTTGTTCACTTCTACACTTGAAAATGGACATATTGTGCAAATATGAATGCAGTTGTGCTTGAGGTGATGGCCAAGGAATTGAATAAGAAGAGAGTCATTTTGTAAGCGAAAAAGCAAAGTATTGACTTAATTGAATAAGAAGAGAGTCCTTGCATATCAATTTTTATTTGGCTAAATTGAATTTGTACAAGATGAGTCTTGGTTCGATTTATGGAGGAAATGAAGGAAGTCAAGTAATCGATTGGGGAAGATGATGTAATCGATCTCTAATGGCGTCTTGGTTCGATTTATGGAGGAAATGAAGGAATCAGGTAATTGATCTCTAATGGCTGCATAGCTCCCACTTCCCATCAGTTTAGTGGTTTTAGGTCGAATTTTAATTGTTGTAGGGTGTTATTTAGGACTCTTATTTGCTAATAATAGCAGTTTTCTAACTTTGTTGTTCTATGTAGATTGACAGGAACAATTGTATTTTTTAGCTATATTTAGAATTGGAGGTTGATATGAATGCATGTTAGTCTAGTTTTAGAAGGGTAGTTTCTCAATAAAATAAGTGAGAGCTTTTGGCTGGTATTTGGCTGCATGTTTGTGGTCTTCTTTTCTTCTGAAACTCCAGCTGCTGCATTTATTAAAAGTCATTCTGTCAGGGAAATTCAAACAGGTTGCAAGTCTGAGACAAAGGGTTGATTGGCATCACTGCTAGCTTGCAGGAACATTTGAGTACCCATTTTAAGAGTTTTAATGAAGGCTTCCTTGTAGAATAGGGAAAATTGTACTTCCTCGCAGAACAGGAACTTGTACTTGCCTCACAGCTAGCTTGCAGGAAAATTTGGGTGTCTATTTCAAGAGTTTTAATGAAGGCTTCCCTTCCCTCTAGAACAGGGCAACTTGTACTTCCTTGCATAACAGGGAACTTGTACTCGCCTCACAGAACAAGTCTCCAAAGTCATTTCTTGAGAAAAGGATTTGATTCTAGAGAAAATTATTAGTTGTTCTTTTCCTAGGAAATACTTTTTTTACACTAGTTTAGAGTTTCTAGGAGATTGCAAAAGGGTTGTTCTTTGCAAAATTCATTATGAGATCTTCAACCATAAAAGGTTTAAAAAGTTTGCTATTCTAAGATGAATCTCTCTTCTGAACATCTAGTGAAAAGTTTTTTTTACACTAGTTTATAGTTTCTGGGAGAATGCAAAAAGTTGTTCTTTGACAGCCCTCTGTGCTAATGGTGGATCTTTTTGTCATATCTGAAGGAATGATTCTCTAAGGGTGCTGAACAAGCAAACTTCAGTATGAGATCTTCAACCATAAAAGTTTAAAGTTTCTTCTGAACAACCTTCCCTGGCTTGTGTGCAACAAATTAGTTTCAGACATGAAAATGTATTTCCTGTTATTCAAGAGAAAACAACCAAGTTACGCTTGATTCACATTAGTAGCTCAAGGAAAAATAGTAATATCTTCCTTTAAAAACAAGTTCTTGTTTCCATGAAGTTGCATTTTAGAAATGAGAAGGAGAAGGAGAAGGAGAAAGAAGAAATTGGGGTAAGAATTGAATTGTGTTGTCTGGTTTTCCCCTTGGGGGCCCTCTGTATCTTTGTTTCCTCCGATTTTTCTATTCATTTCTTTAGTAATATAAGCAACATTTGCAATTTAAAAAAGAATTGAATGTATAATTTGTCTACCAATGCATTTTTTCTCCTCACATGCTCATTGGCTCCTTACAAGAACTAAAATCCAATCTCAACAAACAAAATTCCACTTACCTTGAATTCAGTTTGCTTTACTCCGTCACTAGCTATGTTTCTTATTTGGGACTTTGGCAAAAATCAATTTGGGGATTGAATGTATAATTACTAACAAAATACAATCACTAATAATGCATTTATTTCCTCCCATTGCATTTTGTTCTATTAACTTCTCCCTGCTTCTAACAAGAACTAAAATATGACAGACTGGGTTTGCTGATCCATAATCTTTTCCAGCATCCTTTCAACCTGCACCACACTGGGATGTTTGGACACATAGTTATGTATTTGAAAGCAAACTCCTCTCCTTTGCCAGCATCAAGGCAATTGCAAGTGCGTAGATGTATGCAAAATGCCTCAGCGAAATGTGATCTCTCATGGATTGCAATGATTGCATATGCAAAATGAGTTTTCCACAAAGGCCTTAGGCCTTGCAAAGTATTGCATTTGGGGATTGAATGTATAATTACTAACAAAATACAATCACTAACAATGCATTTATTTCCTCCCATTGCATTTTGTTCTATTAACTTCTCCCTGCTTCTAACAAGAACTAAATTATGACAGACTGGGTTTGCTGAATCATAACCTTTTCCAGTATCCTTTCAGCCTGTACCACACTGGGATGTTTGGAACATGTTATGGTACTTGAAAGCAACTTCCTTTGCCTTTGCCAGCATCAAGGAAATTGCAAGTGCCATTGCAGACGTATGCAAAATGCCTCAGCGAAATGTGATCTCTCATGGATTGCAATGATTGCATGTGCAAAATGAGTTTTCTGCAAAGTTTTAAACAAATGCATTAACGTGCAATGTTACAATACAAAATCTTCTCCAGAAGAGAGAAAAACATGTGGACAGTTGATTTCAATTTTGTTCACCCATTTCTTAGAAGTAATGGTTCCTGTAATGTAAGTAAACTGTCATGGAGACGGTTGATAATATTCTGCAAGTGCCTTAGGCCTTGGAAAGTTTTAAACAAATGCATTAACATTTAATGTTACAATACAAAGTATTCTCCAGAAGAAGAGAATAACATGTGGACAGTTGATTTTAATTTTGTTCACCCATTTCTTAAAAGTAAGCAACTTGTCATGGAGACGAGCAGAAATGGGACTGATACTACGACCTCTGCCAACATCCTCTCAACCTGTGTGCCACACATGAAATGTGATCTCATGGATTGCAATGATTGTGGATTGCAGGATATGCGGACAATGAGTTTTCTGCAAAGGCCTTGCAAAGTTTTAAATGGCAGTGTAAAACTTTCTCTAGAAGAGAAAACTCGGGAAAAATGATTTCAATTTGTTTCACCCATTTCCAAAAACAACACTTTACGAAAGTCGATCAGGTTGTGCAATGATTGCAGGATATGCGAACAATGAGTTTTCTGCAAAGGCCTTGCAAAGTTTTAAATGGCAGTGTAAAAATTTCTCCAAAAGAGACAAAAACTCTGGAAAAATGATTTCAATTTGTTTCACCCATTTCCAAAAATGACACTCTACTCAACATCGATCAGGTTGTGCAATGATTGCAGGATATGCGGACAATGAATTTTCTGCAAAGGCCTTGCAAAGTTTTAAATGGCAGTGTAAAACTTTCTCCAGAGGAGAGAAAAACTCGTGGAAAAATGATTTCAATTTGGTTCACCCATTTCCAAAATGACGCTCTACGAAGGTCGATCAGGTTGCAGTTAGTGATGATATTTTTTTTTTCCAAGATGCCCCTAGTGATATCATTTCTAACTATAAGCATTGTAATATGCTAGCCTATAACTATCTGATGTAATTGATCACTAACTGCTGCATAAGTCCCACTTCCCAAGCAGTTTTCTGTTATTTGCTTCCAATAGCATTTTTCTGTAACCGCTTTGTGTCCATGTAGAATGAGAGGAACAGTTATATTTTGTTTAGAAATGGAAAGTTAAAAAGAAGTCTTAGAAAGTCGTAAAAGTGCAGTTGTATTTATTAATAACATAAACACATGTTAATTTAGCTTTAGAAGGGTAGAATGAGCCTTTTTTAAAAAGGAGTTTTTCAATAAAAATAAGGAGAGCTTTTGGCTGCTAATTGACTGTGCGTTTGTGGTTTTTTTCTCATTTGAAATTCCAATTGTGTATTTTGTATAAGGTTTAACCATCTCTCTGCTGGGTAATTCAAACAAGTTACCAGGTCTAAGATTGATTGGCATAGAGCATCGAAAGATGTTGGGAGTAAAGAATTTGAGAAGGGATGTAGCTATGGCTGTGGATGCAGAGATTGAGTTCCTTCATGATGTGAAAAAGAGGATAACCAGGTTGGAAGAAGAAATAAGACAAGGGAAGTGGCAGAAGCAACCAGAAGACAAGGAAAAGAAGTTGCAAAAATTGGAGATGGTGGATGTTGGAGAAAGCAAAGGAAAACAAAGCTGAAACAAAGACATTCAAGGGATGTGAGAAGGTAGAAATGATTGGTAGGAATAAATTACTCACCTTGTGAGCAAGAGCTGTTTTCAAATAGGAAAGCCATAGAGTCGAGAACTAGCCAAGGGATGGAAAATTGGAGATAGAGAGATGGATGTTGGAGTAGTATGAGGCAAGCAATAATGAGAAAGCAAAGAAAAACAAAGCTGAAACAAAGGCAAGGGATAAATACTCAAGAGGAAAGCCATAGAGTCAAGAACTAGCGAAGTGATAGATGCTAGACGAAGGAAACATTAAATCCCTAGATGAGTTTGCAGAATTACTAGTGAATGGAACGTTCTAAAGATGCTCTGCAAAGAGTTTGAGAAAGATGATAGATGAATGGGATGAAGATGTTGAGATGATTACCAAAAAGAAGGGAAAAATATTGATAATTACATGATTACGATGGAAGAAGAGAAGACTTGATGTAGAAGACTGCTATGAAGAAGAATGCATCCTATCACCAAGGGGTGGCCCAAGATGTTGCAGTTGCAGAAGCGGTACACATTAGATAAATGGGATGAAGATGTTGAGATGATTACCCTAAAGAAGGAAAAATATTGATAATTACATGATTACAATGGAAGAAGAGAAGACTTGATTTAGAAGACTGCTATGAAGAAGAATGCATCCTATCACCTAGGGGTGGCCCAAGATGTTGCAGTTGCAGAAGCGGTACACATTAGAGATGGAGATATTTGATGAAATTATATTGGCTTTAGAGAACATGGCAGAAAAGCAGCCAGAGGGATGTCTTGTAAATCCTGTAGTTGATGATAAGAGAGAAGAAATCCAGGAGAAGATATGAGACTGAAAGGCAATGGAAAAAAGAAGTTGCCAGAAGAGCAACTCATGAGTGTTCTAAGGAACAATAGGGAGGAGAATGGAGGTTGTGCTCAGCCCATAAAGTACAGAGATAGTGATTGATCCTGAAGAGGGAGAAGCTCTTGAGTATTTTAATCTTGATACGGCTTCCATTGGTGAAGCATGGAGTGAAGAAGAAAAAAATAGAAGCTGGTAAGGAGTTACTTTTTGTGAACGACAGGGTTGTGAATGCAGGAAGCCATGATAGGCTCAAGTTTGATATGAATAAGAGGAGAATCCTCATTGAAGAGAATTTGATTAAGAAGAGTGTGGAAGATCATATGGTTGAAAATGCTAGAGGAGCAGCAAAATGCCAGAGGAGCAGCAAAGTGACATTGCAACAGAAGAGGGATGGGGGTTGAAGAACATAAGAGTGTAAGAGGAAAGGAAGTACAAGTGGAGATACATTTGTAGCAGCAGAACCAACAAGGAGTGGAACTGCAAACTTCACAAATGAAAGGTATGATGAAATTACTTGTGGTGAAATATTGGTTTATAATGCATATATAGAAGGCCAATGCCTTGAAATGGTTGAGGAGAAGGAAGAACATGGTATAATGCCCTAAATAAGGCTTCTAGGGGAGCTGAAAAAGAGAAGGTGCCAAAGGAAGTGCAAGTGGAGATACATTTGCAGCAGCAGAACCAACAAGGAGTAGAACTACAAACTTACAAATGAAAGGTATGTTGAAATTACACCTGGTGAAATATTGGTGTATAATGCATATATAGAAGGCCAATGTCTTGAAATGGTTGAGGAGAAGGAAGAACAAGGTATAATGCCCTAAATAAGGCTTCTAGGGGAGTTGAAAAGAGAAGGTGCCAAAGGAAGTGCAAGTGGAGACACATTTGCAGCAGCAGAACCAACAAGGAGTGGAAGTGCAAACAAATGAGAGGTATGTTGAAATTACTCCAGGTGAAATATTGGTGTATAATGCATATATAGAAGGCCAATGTCTTGAAATGGTCGAGGAGAAGGAAGAACAATGTATAATGCCTAAATAAGGTGGATTTTAGTCCACTTGGGGCATTTGTGAATGCTCAAGTTAATGTTAAGAATGTAAAGGATATATAATATTGGAAATGGAATTGAGAAGGAGAAGGCCCCAATGTGTGCTGCCATTTGACAAAAGAGTGGGGTTGTATGACTATTGTTTTGTTATTTGTGTTGATGTGAGTGAAGGTTCAGCCATTGGGAAGCAATCGAAGGATGCCTTGAAAACGACATGGATGTAGAGGTGAAGAAACAAGATTGTGCACTTATGGACATACTGCGTGCAAAGATAAATGTTGATGTGCTTGAGGTGATTGCCAAGCGTAAATGAAGAAGCGAGTATGCTACCATTGTGATGTAAGAGTGGGGTATGACTATTGTTATGTTATTTGTGTTGATGTGAGTGAAGGTTCAAACTTCCGCCATTGGGGAGCAATCGAAGGATGCCTTGAAAAGACATGGATGTAGAGTTGAAGAAACAAGATTGTGCACTTATGGACATACTGCAAAGATAAATGTAGTTGTGCTTGAGGTGATTGCCAAGTAATATGAATAAGAAGAGAGTCACTTTTTGGGGTTGTATGACTATTGTTTTGCTATTGGTGTTGATGTGAATGCAGATTCACCATTGGGAAGCAATTGAAGGATTCCTTGAAAAAGACAAGGATGTAAAGGTGAATAAACAATATTGTGCACTTCTACAAATGAAAAATGGACATATTATGCAAAGATGAATACAATTGTGTTTAAGGTGATTGCCAAGGAATATGAATAAGAAGAGAATTCATCATCCTTAATCAAATAACATTAAAGGACCATTATCCTTGCATATCATTTTTTATTTGGCTATTTGTTAGGGAATAAGAGATAAAATATGCGGAATAATCCCTTACAGAATCGCAACAGTAGAAACTAATATGCAGAAAATATTACAGATCTCAAATAAAAGTGCAGAATAAATAACACAACATAGAGAGACAAGATTTAACGTGGTTCACCCAATTTGGGCTACGTCCACCAAGAATCACTTGCTTAGATTTTATTACAAGCCTCCACTCTCTCAATACAATACCCAAATCCGTTTGGAGCTATGCTCAACAAACTCTTCACTGAAATTCACACCTTGCTTAGATTTTATTACAAGCCTCCACTCTCTCAATTCAAAGCACAACAAACTCTCTTCAAAGCACATACATTTTCTTGTCTATCTATCATATGCATAAGACCATATAAATAGACAATTGCTTAAGCAGTTTGATACAAAACCGTGGGTATCAAAACCATGGGCAAAAAACCGTGGGTATCAAAACAATGGGTACCGAAAAACCATGGGCCCAAAAACAGCCCATAACGGGACCGCCGTAAAAATACCCGAGTGTAACACATAACATAACACTAATCAATGTGAAGTTGCAAGCAAGGTATAAATTATCCTTGCAAGTTTAATTGAATTTGTACAAGATGAGTCTTGGTTTGATGTACGGAGGAAATGAAGGAAGTCAAGTATAACCAGTTCTGAACTAGGAGTTTCATATTTGCTAATTGACCTCTAATGGCTCTATAACCCCACTTCCCATCTGTCTGGTAGTTTTAAGTTGGATTTTAATTGTTGTATGACTCTTATTTGCTAATAATAGCATTTTTCTCTAACTTGTGTGTCCATGTAGAATGAGAGGAAAGTCAAAATAAAACTCTTGCTTATTGATGTCTTATAGGATTCATAGGTGGTTGATATGAATGCATGTTAGTTTAGTTTTAGAAGGGAAGTTTATAAATAAAATAAACGAGAGCTTTTGGCTGGTATTTGGCTGCATGTTTTTGGTCTTCTTTTCTTCTAAAACTCCAGCTATGTAATTTATAGAAGGTTTAACCACTTTTCAGCCGCTGCATTTACTTCATTCTATCAAGGAAATTCAATCAGGTTGCAGGTCTGAGATTGACATCACTGCTAGCTTGCCCTAGCAAGTCTGAGAAACAGTTTGTTGATTGGCATCACTGCTAGCTTGCAGGAAAATTTGAGTACCCAAATTAAGAGTTTTAATGGAGGCTTCCCTGAAGAATAGGGAAAATTGTACTTGCCTCATAGATAGATGGTCAATTGGCATCACTGCTAGCTTGCAGGAAATACCCATTTCAAGAGTTCTAATGAAGGCTGCCTTGTAGAACAGGGCAACTTGTACTTGCCTCGCAGAACAGATCTCCAAAGTCATTTCTTGAGAAAAGGATTTGATTGTAGAGAAAATTATTAGTTGTTCTTTTCCTAGGAAGAAGTTTTTTTACACTAGTTTAGAGTTCTTAGGAGAATGCAAAAAGTTGTTCTTTGGCAACCCTCAGTGCTAATGGTGGAATGATAGTTGTATCATCACATGCTTTGAACTCTTATGGTAATGTTGTGCCGGCTATCTCACTTTTACTAATTCTAGGTAATGTCAGATAGCCATTGTGGGTGGGTGTGCTCATGGTGGAGTTTTTTCTTTTTTTGTCATATCTGGTGCTGGAACAAGCAAAATTCATTATGAGATCTTCAACCATAAAATATTTAAAGTTTCTTCTCTATTCAAAGATGAATCTCTCTTCTGAACAACCTTCCCTGGCTTGTGTGCAATTTTTTTGTTTCTAACATGAAAATCCATTTCCTGTTATTCAAGAGAAAACAACCAAGTTAGCTCAAGGAAAAATCTCTTCATTTAAAAACAAGTTCATGTTCCACGAAGTTGCATTTCAGAAAGAGCTCACCAGTATCATTCCAACTATGGAGAAGGAGAAGGAGAAAGAGAAGTTGTGTTGTCTACATAACCAGTCCAATATCATTCCAACTTTGGAGGAGTAGGAGAAAGAGAAGTTGCGTTGTCTGTATAACTGGAATTGGGGTAAGAATCGAATTTTGTTGTCTGGTTTTCCTCTTAGGGCCCTCCATAACTTTGTTTCCTCCAATTTTTGTATTTTTCCTTAGTGACTTTGGCAAAAATAAATTTGAGGATGTAATTGGCCTACTAATAGAATCACTAACAATGCATTTATTTCCTCTCTTTGCGTTTTGTTCTATTAACTTCTCCATACTTATAACAAGAACTAAAATCTGACAAACTGGGTTTGCTGATAAGGCCTTACAAGCTGGATCCACAACCTTTTCTAGCATCCTCTCAGCCTGTGCCACACTGGGATGTTTGGAACATGTTATTTCCTTATCAGCATCAAGGTAAATGCAAGTGTTCTTTGCATTATGTTATTTCCTCCCTTTGCATTTTGTTCTATTAACTTCTCCTGCTTCTAACAAGAACTAAAATCTGACAAACTTTTTTTTTTCTGATAAGGCCTTGCAAGCTGGATCCACACTGGGATGTTTGGTATTTGAAAGCATCCTCTCTTTGCCAGCAACCGGGTAATTGCAAGTGCCCTTGTAGACATATAATGTGTGGAAGCAAATGCAAAATGCCTCAGTGAAATGTGATCTCTCATGGATTGCAATGATTGCATGTGCAAAATGAGTTTTCTGCAATGGCTTTGGGACTTGCAAAGTTTTAAACAAATGCATTAACGTGTAATGTTACAATACAAAATCTTCTCCGTAAGAGCGAAAAACATGTGGACACTTGATTTCAATTTGTTCACCCATTTCCTATAAGTACTAGTTCCTATAATGTATGGTATTTGAAAGCATCCTCTCTCTTCCTTTTCCAACATCAAGGTACAAGTGCCCTCGCAGATGTATGCAAAATGTGTCAATGAAATGTGATCTCTCATGGATTGTAATGATTGAATGTGCAAGGCCTTGGGCCTTGCAAAGTTTTAAATGAATTGTTTGTGATTGTATTGGCCTTATTTTGGTTGACTATTGATGTTTACACATTAGGACTATAAAACATTCTTCCGATTTTTGTATGGATGGGCGATTGTGACGTGTTAATTTTTTTGCATATGATTGAACGTTGAATGGCTTCCCAAGGCCGGCGGTGGCCCATACACTTCCAAGTTCCTTTCCGCCGTCCGACGGCATCAAGAATTTGATTTTGTACTCATCTCAACTTATCTCCTTGGTGTCCCTAGAGTTTACCTTGAAATGCAGAGACTACCCCATGTTAAAAAAATTTCGTACTTTTAAAATAGCGGGTCGTTTTGTGTTTTTATTGCCAGAAGATGCTTGTATTGCATCAAGATATTCCCAGTGAATCATAGGAGCCAATTTCGACAAATACCCAGATGCCGAAAAAGTTTTTCATCAAGTTTTGTCTCATGGGAAAATTTTATTTAATTATTTTGAGCCCCATTTGAAGTAAATTGTGCTCCGGTTTAGCCCTATTGAAGTTTTGCATGTCAATATTCACATATACCAATAGGGTTTTCACCAGAATGGATCTTGGGCTTTGTCTGTGACTTCTAGCAACATTTTTGTTTTTTTATTTTTCTCTATGAAATTCCCCTAGGTCAATTCCTTCGCTAGTACAGTCTATTTTCTTGCCTGGAGTATCTAGAGATCATCTACAACCGCTGAAGCCGAGAGGAATCAGCTTGAAGTCAACTTCTCTTTAAAAAGACGAAGTCATGCACAAAAGAGCCTCTTCTGGGCAAGTCGCATTTTTGGGAATGGATGGATTTAAATTGCAGTGGGATTTTTGGTAGTCAGCAGAGGTGGGAATTTATTACCTGCCTTACAAGGTACTTTTTCCCATGAAGTCAAAGTCACTTAAGCTGCGATGGGAAAATTAGAGGCGACAGCATGCACAAAATTTTTACATGCCTCATGCAGGTAAAGATTCCCATTATAAAATAAGGAAAAATCATTAAAGCACCGATGAGAATTTTCCGCCTGCCTAAGAGCTAACTTTTCCCATCAGAAGGTTTTATTCATCCAAACAAGTCGCACTTTTTCAAAGGAAGCTAATTTTAATACAAGTCGCACTTTTTGAAAGTCACCTGAAGCCGCAATGTGAAAATTAGAGGCGACAGGTAGGTGAGAATTTCTTACCCGCCTCAGTAGGGTAAAAATTCCCGTTATGGAAGTCAAACAACTTAAGTGGATGAAGGGATTTTTGGAGCTGCCATGCAGGTGAATAATCCCATTAAAAATTGACTTTTAAACAAAGAAATCAGCCATGCTAAAAAATGCGACCCCTTTTAGAATTAAAGAATGATTTTAATTGCATTAATTAATAGTTCTTATTCCTAATTTTGGCACTCAAGGGTGAGGAAGAGTCAACACATGTGGAGAAGTCAAAGAAGACTGGAAGATGAGGGCTAAAAATAAAATAAATTAATTTATTTAATGGTAGACATGAGCATGCAAATTTGGGCACCCAAGTTGGAGGAATAAACATGTTTGTTTATTAATTAATTGTCAGGAATAGCATGGACAATTATTAGAAATAGAATGCTGAGGGTTATATAAGCATGGGCTGCCATAAGTGAAGGTGTAATTAATTCTTTTTGCAAAGGATTGCAGCCCGGACAGTTTTGGTGCCCAAGGAAGGAGGATTTTTGCATTGAAGTTTATTTTCCACTGTTGGGAAGCTTCAAAGTTTGGCGCCTAGGATTGGAGGAGCTTGATTTAAGCCTTGTTAATTATCTGCATGTTGGTATGAGTGCCCAGGTGAAGTTAAAAATATTTATGCTTGCTATGCATGCAAGCAAAGCCTCAAATTTTAGGGCAGCGGGCTTAATATGCAGATTTTTGTGATAAAAATCAAGTGTTCATGCTCTGGAATCCATCTTTGTCTGAATTAATTGCAGGTATTCATTACAGGTGCTCATATAAGTGAAAGAGAGTGCAAATCAATGTCAGGTACATTGAATATGTCCTCCGAATCTGAAGAAATTGTCAGATCTGCACCAATTGCAAAGAATTCCGACATAATTAAAAGAAAAAGAGTTGCTCAGACAAAGATTGCTCCAGCCATGGCAAAGCGGGATGAAAGGGTAGGCTCTGCGGAATCATGCATAGCTTCCAAATTTGCTGAAGTCAATGATACAGACACATGCCATGCACCTATCACCGATTTAATTGTCAAATCTGCACAAATCGATCCAATTGCAAAGGCTTCCGGCAAAAATTCATCCTCTTGTTTCTAATGCAGCCCATGTAGAAGTCAGTGCATGGAGAATTCCTTCCAGGATCTTGTGCATGTGCTCCCAATCTTCCAATTGAAGCCTTCATTGAATTTGCATTCACCCGGAGTGCTTTCTAGAATTTTTAATTGCTCATATGCAATTAAAAATAAAAATGATGAGTTATTTACGGAACAAACATTACACTGATGCATGTACTAGAGAAGAACTACAAAAGCTTCAAGGATAAGAGGGAAGACATGTCAATGGAAACACCCATAAGCAAAATCACAAACCAACTCAAGCTTTGAGATCCAGTTTGGTGAGAATCAAAGGCAAAAGAATCAACTACATGCAAAATATGAAAAATAGCAAGACTGCAGCTTTCCTCTTTCTTCTTCTTTCTCTTATTTTTTTCGACAAAGTAATTGAGCGATCAATTAAATTATAAAACTTAAGTGATTGGTTTAAAAGCCATTACTTGAAGAAGTCAACTACTTGGAAATAGGTGGCATACATGCAAAATAGAAGGTTTTATCTTCAGTTGCAAATCATGCATGTCATGCAAAGAGGAATTCTAGGAGGGAGATTGCCAGTTGTTTTCTTTACAACTTCCACATGTGTCAGTTCACTAAAAGCTTCCTATTTGTAATTTCCCCTCTGCATGTTATAAGTAGAGGAAGAACTTACGGGTTAAAGGATCATAATTTGTAAGCAACATTCTTGTGTTCCAACATTCTTGTGTTCCAGATTTTGTCTTCCAAACCCCACTAATAGCTATTTGTAATTTCCCAGAGGAATAGAAAGGAGCATATTTCCGGAGAACTTTGTGTCAATGGTGCATTTTGTTTCTAACTTTCTGGTGCATTTTTCTGTTTTAGATCTATTCATAAACTTTCATGTTATTCTAGATCTAGATGTTAATATCTATCTATTCTATCTATGTGCATGCAATCAACTCTGTAATCTATTGATTGGGTTGCACATCTTCCCTCTTTCTTTCCTATTTTCTGCTATTTTCTTCTTCATCAGATATTTCCTTTCTTTAACAACTGCTTACTTGTTGCAAAACTATACAGCTATGGTTCATGAGCTGCATGGTTAAAGTAATACCCACAAATAGATACTAGCATATTTAACTGACAAATCTTACACGGGAGCCTCATCGGTAAATGAGGGAGATTTATCTCATGACTGCCTAGGTTTTCAGCTATGCAAAAAATCTAGCCAACAGTCCTACCACTAAAACGTGAGACTATGGTACATGCTTTCCTTAGTAACATGCTATGAAAAAATACTTAGTTATCGGCACCTTTCACCCCCTACCAAGCTTCATGAAGAGAGATCAATGAGAATTCAAGGTTTTTCTCGAGTCGCGAGGTCCGGGCATAGAATCCCATGCAGCCAAACTTACTTATTGCACTACAATACTAGAAACAAGATGAGCATTGTTCATAAGCAACAAATCCACTATAAGTTTAACCCACCTAAAACAATTATGAAGGTGGAAAATAAGATCAAAATGGTGCAATTATCTCGCAAGTTTGATATCAGTTTCGACGGGAATGTCCTATAGCTGGTTATTTAAAGATGGAACGAGACAACCGTGGCACACCAACTCTAGACCTATCTCAGCCAGAAGCGGAGTTGGTGTGCCATCATTTTCTGCTTCATGTTAGACATTGTCGCATAAAAAAGTATATTTATTTTAAATTTTTGTTAAATAATAAAGATTATCACTCACTTTTTTTTAAGGGGTTGTAAAGAAATTCATGAGGCCATGCGACGTTCTAAGCCTCTACCTAATAGGGGTGGATATGACTAGTCGTGGTCGTAGAAACATAGTCAAATTGACATTTCAACAAGACAAGAGTAAATTAATCATAACTAAGGAGTAGAGTAGCAACAATTCGACAACTAAGGAGGGATATATTTCTTTTATGGAAGTGATATTTTGCTCAGATTTTCTCTTCACAAGGGTTTCTTACTCTAGAGAGTTTGTTTTAACCTTTAAGAACACACAGTGTCATTAGACCTTTCAAGCACATTTTCATTTGTTACAAATCCATTCATATGTTCTTCCTTGAGTTTCATTCCATTTCTATCATAGTAGATTAAGTTTTGGTTGTTTACTCATACATTCACCGTAAGAGTAAACAACCAAAACTTAATACGATAAATGTATGAGTAAACAACCAAAACTTAAAATCTACTATGATAGAAACAGAATGAAACTCAAGGAAGAACATAGGAATGGATTTGTAACAAATAAAAATGTGCTTGAAAGGTCTAATGACAACCCCGGTGTGTTGCTAAAGGCTGAAACAGAGTCTCTGGAGAAAGAAACCCTCATGAAGAGAAAATATGAGCAAAATATCACTTCATGAAAAAATGAATCCTTCCCTAATTGCCGAGATGCTTTGCTATTCTACTCTTCATTTATGATCCATTTATTCTTGTCTCGTTGAAGTGTCAATTTGACTGCTTTCTACGACCATGACTAGTCATATCCACCCTATTAGGTAGAGGCTTTGAACGTCACATGGCCTCATGAATTTCTTTACAACCCCTTTAAAAACAGAGTGAGTGATAATCTTTATTATTTAACAGAAAATTTAAAATAAATATACTTACGTGCGACAATGTCCAACATGAAGCAGAAAACAAAAGAGTAACACTAACTTCTCGCGCTTCTAGCTGAGATAGGTCTAGAGTTGGTGTGCTACTTTGTTTGTCTCATTCCCATCTTTAAATAACCAACTATAGGACGTTTCTAGATACTAATATCAAACTTGGAGATAGTTACACCATTTTTGATCTTATTTTCCACCTTCATAATTATTTTAGGTAGGTTAAACTCGATAGTGGATTTGTTGCTTAGGAAATACTCATCTTGTTTCCGATCTTAGGGCGCAATATGTAAAGCTAGCTACATCGGATTCTATGCCCGTGCCTCAACAGCTCCGGAAAAACCTTGAATTCTCGTTGATCTCTCTCCATTGAAGTTTGGTAGTTTGGTAGGGGGTGAAAGGTGTCGATAACTAAGGAAAGCATGTACCACATTCTCACATTTTAGTGCAGGAGATAAGTTGAGATGAGTACAAAATCAAATTCTTGATGCCAACAGACGGTGGAAAGGAAGTGTATGGGCCGCCGGCTGGCCTTGGGAAACCATTCGAGTGTTCAATCGTATGCAACAAAATTAACACATCACAATCGCCCATCCATACCAAAAATCGGAAGAATGTTTTACAGTATTGATGTTGTAAACATCAATAGCCAACTAAAATAAGGCCCAATACAATCACTAACAATTCATTTATTTCCTCCCATTGCATTTGATAGATTGGGTTTGTTGATAAGGCCTTGTGAGCTGGATCCACAACCTTTTCCAGAATCCTCTCAGTTTGTACCACACTGGGATGTTTTGTAACATGTTATGGTATTGTAAAGCATCCTCTCTCTGTCTTTGCCAACATCAAGGTAATTGCAAGTGCCCTCGCAGATGTATGCAAAATGTGTGGAAGCATATGCAAAATGCCTCATCCAAATGTGCTCTCTCATGGATTGCATGTGCAAAATGAGTTTTCTGCAAAGGCCTTGCAAAGTTTTCCAGCATCCTCTCAGCCTGTACCACACTGGGATGTTTGGAACATGTTATGGTATTTGAAAGCATCCTCTCTCTGCCTTTGCCAGCATCAAGATAATTGCAAGATCCACAACCTTTTCCAGCATCCTCTCAGCCTGTACAACATTTGGATGTTTGGAACATGTTATGGTATTTGAAAGCATCCTCTCTCTGCCTTTGCCAGCATCAAGGTAATTGCAAGATCCACAACCTTTTCAAGCATCCTCTCAACCTGTACCACACTGGGATGTTTGGAACATGTTATGGTATTTGAAAGCATCCTCTCTCTGCCTTTGCCAGGATCAAGGTAATTGTAAGTGCCCTCGCAGACATATGCGAAGTGTGTGGAAGCATATGCAAAATGCCTCAGCCAAATGTTTGGAACATGTTATGGTATTTGAAAGCATCCTCTCTGCCTTTACCCGCATCAAGGTACAAGTGCCCTCGCATATCTATGCAAAATGTGTCAGTGAAATGTGATCTCTCATGGATTGCAATGATTGCATGTGCAAAATGAGTTTTTGCAAAACCCTCGGGCCTTGTAAAGTTTTAAACAACTGTATTTATGTGTAATGTTACAATACAAAATCTTCTCCAGAAGAGAGAAAAACACGTGGACAGTTAATTTCAATTTTGTTCACCCATTTCTTAAAAGTACTGGTTCCTGTAATGTAAGCTGACTATCATGGAGACGGTCGATAATTTTCTTATCATGATGGCAGAAATGGGACCAATACTTGCAACCTTCCAATCTGTGTTTGCTGAAAAGGCCTTGTGAACTGGAAAGTTTAACACCAGAATTTACAACCTTTGCCAACATCTTCTCAGCCTGTGTGCCACACATGAAATGTGATCTCATGGATTGCAATCACATTTAAATGGCAGTGTAAAACCTTCTCCAAAGGAGACTCGAGAGAAACATGTGGACAAATGGTTTGAATTTGTTTCACCCATTTCTTAAACGTACTGGTTTAACTTGTTTCAAAGCATTCTATCCAAGTCTTTCATCCTCCAAACATTTTCCTGTAATGTAATTGGTTCCATATGCTGCCAAAACAATTCATTATCCATCAATATTTGTCATGCAGATTGTCAATAATTTTCTTACCCTGTTCTATCATTAGATCCTTTGGCAGATGGGACCGTCTGTGTTTGTGTTTGCTGAAAAGGCCCTGCAAACTGGAAAGTGTAATGCCAGAATCCACAACCTTTGCCAGCATCCTCTTAATGTTTACCACACTGGAATTTTGGAACACGTTATGGGCATGCATCAAGGTAATTGTAAGTACCCTGGCATACATGTATACAAAATGTGTGGAAGCATACGGAAAATGCCTTAGTGAAATGTGATCTCATGGATTGTGCAATGATTGCAGAATATGTGTAAAATGAGTTTTCTCCAAAGGCCTTCCAAAGTTTTAAGAAAATGCATTGGCAAAGTAAAATATTCTCCAGAGGAGAGAAAAACATTTCCTAGGTTTAACTTGTTTCAAAGATTTCTATATGAGTCTTTTATCCTCCAAACAGTTCCATATGCTGCGAGAGCAATCCATTATCCATCAATCTTTGTCATCCAGACTCAATAATTTTCTTACCCTGTTCTATCACTAGATCCTTTGGCAGAAATGGGACTGATACTGCAATCTTCCAATCTGTGTTTGTGTTTGCTGAAAAGGGCTAGCAAACTGGAAAGAATCCACAACCTTTGCCAGCATGCTCTCAGCATTTCAGAACATGTTATGGACATATATCGAGGTAATAGCACGTGCCCTGGCAGATGTGTATGCAAATTGTGTGGAAGCATACCCAAAATGCCTTACTGAAATGTGATCTCACGGATTGTGCAATAATTTCAAAATATTTGCAAATGAGTTTTCTACAAATGCATTGGCATGCATTTGCAAAATGAGTTTTCTACAAATGATTTCAAATGTTTCCTGTAATGTAAGCAGTTCCATATGCAGCCAGGTAATCCAATACATTATGGACATATATCAAGGTATCAAATATGATCTCATGGATTCCAATGATTGAAGTATATGTGTGAAATGAGTTTTCTAAGGCATTGCAATGTTTCAAACAATTTTATTGCCAGGTGTAATGAATGTCACAATACAAAATCTTCTCTAGAAGAAAGAAATACACGTGGACAAATAAATTTGTTGATTAACCCATTCCTTTACACGTGCTGGTTTAACTTGTTTCAAAGATTTCTATCTAACTGAGTCTTATATACTCCGAATTGTTTCCTGTAATGTAAGCAGTTTCCATATTCAGCCAGCACAGTCCATTATCCAATCTTTGTCATGGAGAGTGTCAATAATTTTTTTATCAAGTTCTATCACCAGATCCTTTGGCATAACTGGGACCAATAATTACAATCTGGCCAAGAGTTACGTGTGTATGAATCTTTGTCACGGAGAGAATCAATAATTTTGTCACTAGATACTTTGGCAGAAATAGGGTCAATACTTACAATCTTCCAATGTGGCCAAGAGTTATCTGAGAATGCATCTTTGTCATGCAGATTGTCAAAAAAATTCTTGCCATGTTCTAACACAAGATCCTTTGGTAGGAATGGGACAAATTCTTGCAATCTTCCAATCAAGCCAAGATTTATGTGAGTTTGCATCTTTGTTATGGAGACTGCCAATAGTTTTCTTACCAATGTTCTATCACTGAATCGTTTGGCATAAACAGGGACAATATTTGCAATCTTCCAATATATGCAAGAATGCATTGTTTTTAGTGATGTCTTTGAGAATCAAATTGCTTGTTAGATTTTCATACAAAATGAAAAAAAAAAAAAAATCCTTAAAAGTTTTTAGATTCTATCCCTCCCGAGTAAAACTCTTACCCTGGTCATGCTGAAATGTTTTGGTCGAGGATTTTACTAGAGAAATAACTTCAAAGTTTACATTTTGAGTCTTCTGTGCAAGAATCATTTCTTCTACCAACTCACAGAGACTTTGTGACTGGTTTAAAAGTGTTGTTTGATTGATGCTTCACAATCAATGACACAGTGCAGGTTTTGTTTGACTGTCTTAAACTTTAATTTCTTAAGAAGCTCCTTATTTCTAGGAAAGAACAACTACTGCTTGTTCCTATTTTACTGCTTTTTCTAGCAGTACACAGCCTCAACCAATCTTTAAAGCAAGCTCATTAAAATAATCCTCTACGGAAAATATTTAATTAAAACCACTGTAGGAAAAAAATTCACAAATTTCATCATAGACATAATAATATAACATCCTTTTCCTGCTGAAATTGTGTTGCAAAATGTCGAAGTATGGTACATGAATTGTTTTAAAAAATGCCTCTCAGAACTACAATCTCATGGATTGCAATGCAATGGTTGCAGGATATGTATGAAACCAGTTTTCTGAAAAGACCTGGCAATCATTTAGGCAAATGAAATTGGCAGGTGTAATGCAATCTTTTCCAGCCATGCTATCCCAAATTGGGAGCTTTGAAACAGGGCCCTTATCCCAAAGTGTTGTGAGATTTTGTAGTTGCAAGTGCCCTGGAAGACATGAACTGTTTGATAAAATGTCTAAAACAGATGTCTCATGGACTGCAACCTTTGCCAGCCATCTTATCCCAAAGTGGGAACTTTGAAACATGGCAGGAGCACGTCAATCTATAAACGAAAGTGGAATTTTCGGAGATTTTGTAGTTGGAGGTGCCCTGGAAGACATAACCTGTTTGACAAAAATGCCTCAAATGGATGTAGTCTCATGGACTGCAACAATTGCGGCATATACACAAAATGTATATGCTGCAATGATTGAAACAGGGCAGGAACATGTAAATATATAAACGAAAGTGGAATTTTGTGAGATTTTGTAGTTGCAAGTGCCAGGAAGACATGAACTGTTTGACAAAATGCCTCAAACAGATGTAGTCTCATGGACTGCAACAATTGCAGCATATACACAATGAATATGCTGCAACGATTGAAACAGGGCAGGAACATGTCAATATATAAATGAAAGTGGAATTTTGTGAGATGACCTGTTTGACAAAATGCCTCAAATAGATGTAGTCTCATGGACTGCAACGATTGCAACATATACACAAAATATATATGCTGCAACTATTGAAACAGGGCAGGAACACGTTGATGTATAACCGAAAGTGGATTTTTGTGAGATTTTATAGTTTCAAGTGCCCTGGAAGACATGATTTGTTTGACAAAATGCCTAAAACAGATGTAGTCTCATGGACTGATTGAAACAGGCCAGGAACATGTCAATATATAAACAAAACTGGATTTTTATAAGATTTTGTTGTTGCAAGTGCCCTGGAAGACATGAACTGTTTGACAAAATGTCTCAAACAGATGTAGTCTCATGGACTGCAACGCTTGCAGGGTATGTTGACAAGCATAAACTATAAAGTATTTTGTGAGATGATGTAGTTGCAAGTGCCCTGGAAGACAAAGTGCCTTAAACAGGTTTCAATGTAAAAATGGAAGGGGATTTTGTGAGATTTTGTAGATGCAATCATGCAAGTGCCCCCGAAGACATGAATTGTTTGGCAAAATGCCTCAAACAGATGCAGTCTCATGGACCGCAACGATTGCAGCTTATACACAAAATGGGATTGTTAAAAAGCATAAACAAAAGCAGAATTTGTCAGATGATGTGGTTGCAAATGCCCTGGAAGACATGTATGCATACACGACATATGAAACTGTTTGACAAAGTGCCTCAAATAAGTCTCGTGGACTGCAGTAACTGCAGAATCTGTACAATTTTTTTAGCAACTGCAATTGGCAGTTGTATATCTAGACCGAATAGCCTTCACTGATATCCTATTAGTCTCTCCCCACGATGGGAGCTATGGAACAGGGCATGAACATCATTCATAACCAAAAATGGGGTTTTGTCAGATGTCATACTCGCAAGTGCCTTATACACACAGCATATCAACTGTTTGGCAAAAACCTCAGAAATGCGATCTCATGGACTGCAATAATTGCACAAAATGGGTTTGAAATTCAAAACTTTAGAACCCAATTATTTGATTGTGATTGCAGAAAAAATGGGGGAATCGCATAAATTGTGTTCTTTTTCCACCCAACATATTAACTCTAAAATTACAAAATGTGAAATGACCAGCTAATTAAATAGTTTTACAGATAAATTCATCAAAAATAAAAATACTATTGATTTTCACAGAGGAATTCATCAAACAATTATATTAGGCAAGGTTTCTCTGGTAACTTGTAGCAAACAATGCACGTCAAGCGATTAAACTTATAGATGGTTTTTTTATGAAGACGACATTATGCCTGTCTTCTCTCACTCATTAAAACCAGATACAAATTCAAAATATCCATCTCCAGTGTCTTCTCTCCACTCATTAAAACCAGATACAAATTCAGAATATCCAAAACTGCAGTTCATAGGGTATTTTCTAAGGAATGAAATGTTTTTAGATGTATTTTAATTGTCGCCCGTGTATTTCTAGTATCCTGCCGACCCACAGAATACTATTGTTTTCGGCATTTGCTATTAAATCTCACTTTCCAAGGGAATGCAAATACCGTTTTGCCAACTGTATGTGTTTAAACTACGGATATGTCTTTCATTGGTGAAAACTGTTGCTTTCTTTGCCCGTCCCCTAATTTTGTATTTCATTGGTTTCTTTTGCGGTGACTGCTGTTTTCACATAAAATGCCCACCTGGCTTCTTGCATGCAGATTTGTGCGGATGGTGGTGTTGTGGACGGCAGAAGTGGTCTGAGCCAGTTGCAGATGCAGTGTGCTCAGACAGAGTTTTGTCTCTGTTTTCTTCTGTTATATGATTTGCATTCGTATTGTTCATGGTTTCTTTGTTCTGTGTATAAATGGGTGTGAGTTCATTGATTTTGTATTTTTTATCGTTGTTGTTTCAGTGCTATATGTTATTTTTTAATTCCTCTGCACTTTCTGTCTGTAGCGTGAAAGAGGTCACAGGAAGCTTCCGTGTCCACCTCAAACAAAAGGCAGAGGATAAAAATCCGAACTCAAATCCTAATCCCGGCTTTAATAGAATGCAGGAGTTCCAAAGAGGGCTGCTGATAATCTCAAATAAGTGATACACGTTATTTTTGCTGACCGGATAACCTAGAGATTACGCCTAGTTGCAGGAGGCATCACTTAAGCCCTGCAAACATCAAATTATCCAATGATTTTACCTCACCCTATAATCTTACCTTTGCATACGTAAAGAGAGGATTTTCCATACACAATTGGGTATCAGCTGGAATAAATTTATCAAGTTTTGTTGGTATAAGCTCTACTTTAGGTGAATTTGAGAGTTTTTATTAGGAAAATAAGTCATGGGATACATATTGTTTGTTTAATTTTTTGTGTTTGTTTGCAATGCTTTTCTGTTATCGGAGTTTTGAAGGGATTGGCCGTACAGGATGTAATACTACAGCTATGAAGTTCCCACAAATCCAGAAGATCATCTGCATTCATCCAATCTTTGCTTTGAACATTAACTTGTAATCAATGCGGAATAGCTTTTGAGCCTTGAGTTTCACTTGCTCAAGTTTACTACAAAACAAAGACAATAAACTCCCATAATACTATATTTCTTAGTCTGAGCATCATTGATTGCTTCAAGATCTGCAAAGGATTTGTCCACACAATTGCCAATTCTTTTTTGTCAAACGTCATAAACAAGGACATATAGTCACTAGCTTTAGTTTCTATTCTAAATGGCAATTCGATTGCTAACAGCATCTATAATGTTACTCTCAGTGGACCTTCTCTAGCCTTTCATTAATTATGCACGACTGGGCCTCTGAGGAAAGTGATAGAACCATCTGCTTGAGGGTTAATGGTGGCCATCTGGAAATTGAGCAAGGCCATTGGACCTTTCTACCTGCTGCTCCATTGTAAGAATTCTTGCATTAGACCACAGATCTCCTTGTTGACACTACAATTAGAGCAATCCATTGACCTGAGCTTTCTTCCATGACCTTGGTGCCATACTACTGGGCCATGTTGTTTTGATTCACTCCTCTTTCATTGAAGAAACCAATGATAAAATGAACATACTCCCTGTGTTTGGCTATGCCGTCCAGATCGATATGGAGGGCATTTTGCGACTGTTTTTTGTTTGTAGCTCACATTTGCTCTTTTGAATTTATCCAAACTGTTTGCAATTTCTTGTTTAGGACTTACTTTAGATTACTAATGTTGTCAACAATCTTATTGTTTTTCAGTCAGAGTTCTTACAACAGAAGCAACATGAATGACAAGGATTAAAAAATTGTAGAACTAAGATATGTAGCAATATCAGAAGGAATATAAGCATTAAACTTGTTGTTTGGCAGGTCCAGCACTTGAACATCAGCAGGTGGAAGATGAAGAGCACCTTGTAAGCTATTATTGTGCAAATCTATGACCCTCAGAGCCTCTGCTGTCAGTCTTGACAGCAACATACCTGTTAATTTGTTAAGTGAAAGGATCACAATTCTCATGCCCTTCATATGGGGCTTCGGCTTTGGGCAAATAAGCTCTGATCTATAAATATGCATTCAAAAATCATGACAATATGAAACTCCGAATGAGAATTATCCCATCCCAACACCATAGCATTTATTATATGGTCAATGAGTTACATAATTGTCGAAAATTCAAATAAGATTTGATTTTCAGAGCTGCTTCAATGAGATGTGTGTTTGGCTATTATGCTCATATAGAAGCGTGTCTGGCGGAAAATGGTGGAAAAGGGGTTTCAGTTTTTATGGAAGGTTGAGAGCTTTTTAAATTTTTTTGTAGCACTGTGGTTCCACTATGATTTCAGTTATTTAAAACTATCTTCTTTATGATGTATACTGGCACTATGTTGCGTGCCCAACTTAGTAATCGATGCTAGATAAAGCAAGAAAAAAGCAAGCCATTCTATAATTGACAGTAAGTATTTTGAATTTATCATTTTTTGGTCAAACAATTTACAAAACCTGATAATACATGAAAATAGAAATCGTTTTTAAAATTAGCATGAGAAATTTTTTCCCTCATACCATGTATATAGGCATGAGAAGAGTATCTTCACCCCATATTGTCACTGACATAAAATGTTGGGCTATTTCAAGTAGTGGTGGCAATTAGAAGATGGTTTTATTAACCTAACCAGAGTTTCATGGTAACTATGGTCTACAGCAATGACCCTATAAGCTTTCAGCTTTGAAGAGTTTGATATGCTTTATGATTTGATAAATTCAAAGATCAAATGTGAACTACAAACAAAAAACAATTGCACAATGACCCCCATATCGATGTGGACAGCATAGCCAAACACAGGGAGCCTGTTCATCTCACAATCTCAGTCAAGCAGCCCTGAAAATCAATGCTTATTATGATTTATAACAAGGCCACACTAAGAATTGAATTTTGGACAATTATTTGAAAGAGATGATATAAATTGCCTCCCAACTGGATGAGGTGAAATATAACATTTACTATAGAGAAGCACACGGACTATCAGCCCCATGTTTTGCAAACTTTGTTTTGTCTAGTCAGTGATCATTCTGAAAGACAAAACAAAATTACTAAAAACAATATCCAAGTTAGTTCTATTTTTTTTGTTTGTGGAAGAGAATGTTCTGTTTTCTTTTTCATTGCTATGGTAAACTACGAATATTTAGTCAGAGGTCCTGGGGCAGGACTGGGAGGCTCTGCGAGTTATTTAGAGTAAACTCAACAGAAATGTAGTCAGCAGGCAGGTTTGCCTGAAGGCTCCTGTGTAGTTTATACAGGGATAGAAGCAGCAGTTGGTCAACATTTTGCTTCTGTTCAGTGAATTAGCTTTACTTCCATTTCATTTACCCAAATTTCACCTGAATTCATGAAAGAATCCTTCTTTCGCAAGATTGCTATATGACTTGCACATGCAGTCTGATTTATTCTCAGCTGGGTATGGAAAGAAATTAGCATGGGCGAAGCCAGTTTGAGTAGTTATCTCTGGTTGTCTGGCAAAGATAGTAATTGTGGGCAAAAGCGTAGAAGAAATTAAACACGGGTGCTTTATTTATGGCTTATGTCAGAAGAAGCAAATCGTCGGCAATGTTTGATATTTTCCTTTTATACTATGGATCTTTTGAGAAGGTTGGTGTGTTATTAATAGGAATAGCAATTCCTTTGATGTTAAAAAATTTGGAGGCTTGAAACTTGCTAAATTCTTTGCCTCACCAGGTCAACCTGGCTACCCAGGCAACCTCAGCATATATGAACACTTTAACAAAACAAATTGTGTCCATTAGGTTTTAAAACCACCATTGCAGTGTAAAATTAACCAAGAATTTCCACTCTGCTAACACGACCACCTGACAAAGGAACTCTCTAATACAGAGTGTGAAACTAAAAAACTAAAAAACAATTGCAAGTCTTGTGATAACTGGTGAATCCAGTGACCTGTAAGCATCAAGGATTATTAATTGAATTCGCAAAGCTGATTTGAAGTGACTGGTAAGCTAAATGTTAAATAATCATGATCAGTCAGTGAAACTTGAGACTCGCCAAACCAATGGCATATTGGCAAGGGTGCATGGGTTTGCTTTCTCCTTAGTGAGGCCCATTTAAACATCTATATGTGAAAGACACAACTAAGTTTGTGCAACTAGTACTTTAGGTACAACAATGAATGAACAGGGCCTTGGCAGGTCAGGGGAAACAGTAATTGTAAACACTGATGAATAAATTCAATAAGAGGTCATGTACTTGGCCTGAAAAACCCTTCCAATTTGGGGCACAGTTTTCCTAGCACCTCCTTCAGAGCAGTAGCAAGACCATATGTTCTGTTCTTTTCTCCAGCATTATGTAATTACGTTGTGTAAATAACTGAGACAAATTTTCTTAGGCGACATGTGTATAAGATGCATTGAAACTAAGGATATTGATCTCACCCATTTTTGGTTTTAGAATGTTTTATTAACATACATAAAAATGATGAATAATTGCACAAATCAGAATAGCGCTTTTCAAAGTGACATCTATTTAACAAATGTCAAAATATAAGGGAGAGAGTGCAGGGACACCCAGATCTGGAATTGGAAATGCTTCGTCTCTAAAATTGTGAGAAACTAATCCTAGTCAAAACCGTATATTGAAGTTAGTAGCGTCTGAGTTCGGTCCCAACCCTTTTATGTACGGTCTTGGACCTGCTTGAAATCTAGGTCTGAAATTTACTAAGTGCTTCACCTTCTGGAAATGTGTGTCCCTGTATGTCGGTCTTCTTCACTCACCTTCATAATGACTCTATAAACTCTATTCAAACCCTCAAACCCTTGTAGTGCAAGAAGAAGTTCTGTAAAACAAATCAGTTGGGTTATGGACACCCCTGTGCACCACCAATGTACACACTACTCTAAAGAGGCCTCAAACCACATGTCGTTCTCCTAGCATGTGATATCTATTGTAGTGCAATCAAAATTTGACAACCGTGCTTTGACAATGCCTTGCTTGAGTTTCACACTTGCTCAAATGCTTGGGAAGGGTCACTTTGCTTGCTTGTATGATGAAAATAGAGACTCCTAAACCTGGAAGGAGACTTCAAACTAGTAGAGGGTGTTGCCCTAATGGATGTGCATGAGTTATTTCATTGTTTAGGGAGCTTTGAGTGCCTTTAGTGCTAGCTTTTGCATGAGGAGTTCATAAAGTTCCAGGTCCCTTAAATGAGGTATGATTTACTTGCTTATATATGCTTCCAAAGGGTGTTATGACATGCCGACCAAAGGGGTGTATTTGTTCGCATGAAGGTGATGAAATTGAAAAAAATTAATGCACAATATGTCGGTCCAAAACCGTATGGTAGGGTTGGTATATAGATTTTCACAACTCGATTGAGGCTAGTGGGTTTGGACAAGAGAGAGAAAACACATTTTGACTTTATGGGCCTAAGCATGAATGTTTCTAGATGTATTTTTGCAATTAGGTTTCAAAAACTTCGTCGACAAAGAGGTGTGCAAAGATAAAAAAGTACATGAAGTGCTATCCGAGTGTGCTAAGCAAGAGTGAAGAGAGTGCATTTGTTCGTAGAAGTGTGCAATGTCAAGATCAACGGTGTCGAAGGATAGATAACCAAATTTGTGTGTGTATGCATATGTTCTATTTGGATGGTCTTTGATTGGTGGAAACTATTACTTTCATTGTTGGGTGTCTAATTTTGTGTGGGTAAATTTTTGTTTCATTGGTCCCTTTTGCGGTAATTGTTCTCGCATAGATGCCCACTGGATTCCTCCAGCAGACTTGTGCGGATGGCGGTGCAAGTGGATGGGAGTAGAGGAGAACGGGTTGAGTGGTCCGAGGGTAGTTGTGATTGCAATGTCAACGGTGGTGGATGTAGCAAGTGGAGTTTGCACAATATTTGTCAATCGATACATCTATAGCAATTCTAAATTTTCTTATCTTGCTTAAATGATCCTTGCTTAAAGTTGAGACTAAAGCTGAATTGAAATCTTGAAAAAAATTACAATTTTCAAATTCGGTTCAACTTTATTCTCGATTTTTGCATGATCATTTTAGCTTTCTCCTTGCTCCTTCAATCTGTCCTCACTTCCCTTATTGGCAAGGAGGTAATGGCACCTTAACAGGGAAATTAACATAGGAAAAACAACTACCGCTTAACATAATCAATATAGATCATTTTTTTTCTTATCACTATTCAAAGATGAAAGCTTATAGAATCATTGTTGTAGGCCATAGTTACCATAAAACTCTAGCTAGGTTAATAAAACCATCTTCTAATTGCCACCATTAATTGAAATAGCCCAACCTTTTACATCATTGAGAACATGGGGTGGAGAGTCTCCTCATGCCTATATACATAGACATAATAAAACTATCTTGTAATTGCCACAATTAATCAAAACAGTTCAACCTTATATGATAGTGAGAAGATGATCTCAGAAACTCTTCAACTTTGGAATTATCCACAGAATCACAAATTAAACATTGTTGTTCTACTTTCTATTAGAAAATGACATAGATAGCTAGTGAATGAATTTTACTTGTACTTAGAATCAACAATTGCAGGAAAGGAAAAGATATAAGCTCACAACCACCACCAACAAGTTTTATCTGGAAAACCTCCAGAGGAGGAAAAACTAGTCGGGAAGGGCAATTGCTCTTTCTTCCCACTTTTATTGGCCAATTCAAATAATAAGTACAAAAATTACAATAAGTATGAAAGAGAAGTAGATAATATCTCACACTTCCTCCCAATTACTTGCTTGCTCTGTCTCAACACTCCTTTCTTCTACAAAACACAATTCCAACACTAAGAACTTCTTGCTCACTTGCTTTCATGCTTCGATGATTTGATGCCCTTCTTCCCTTCTACAAACACATATTTATAGCCTTTCTCATGTCCTCCTGTGCACTGGAGAATGAGAAAGGTCACGAAAAACAAAAGAGATGCACAACCCTTCAAATTATGAGGTCATCTGTTTCATATTTATTTTATTTTATTTTATTCGTGCTAATTGATCATAATGAAGTAGAGTCCTTTTGGATCCCTATGGATCACACCTCCCTTGCTTAGGAGGCTTTTGGTCCCACAAAAGCTTAGTGGGGGAGTAGATGAGGAAATAATTCCCTCACTTGCTCCTTCGAGTACCACCGGGCCTACCTTGGTGTCTTTCCTTTCAGTCCAATTTGCCAAGACTCCTGCGGACCTCTCCTAGTCTCTCTGACCTTCTTTTGTGCAGCACTACATCCTCCTCTAATTCACCTCGTGAGTCCAAGACGCAATCCTCAATGGAAGGTAGCAATTGTAGTTCTTCATCTTCATCTAGCATGGATGGCTCATATAGGTGCAAGTTCTCATAGTTTACTACAGAGTACATCCTCATAAATGACGGTAAATCAAGTCGAAAATCATTTTCTCCAACTTTGCTCCAATATGGTGAAGGGCCCATATCGTAGTGGCTTGAGCTTCCATGCTTGACCTTGTAGTCTCTCCTGGCTCAAATAAAGCCAAACTCTATTCTCCAACATGAAACTTATGTTCCCTCCTATGCTGATCATGCCTAGCTTTGTACTTGGCTTGAGATTTCTCTAGTTGTTCTTTAACTTTGAGATGGATTTGCCGGATCCTCTCAATGAATTTGTTTGCTCTAGTCACCTTTGTGTCTTGTGTCTCCTTCTCATCCTACTTCCCAACTACTATATGTCCAATGGATTTGTAGGTAGATATCCCAAGCATGCTTCAAATGGTGACTTCATAGTGGATGTGTGTACTGCCCGGTTATAGGAATGTTGAATGTAGGCTAAGGACTCATCCCAAGTCCTTGGGTATTTGTTGTTATACCCTCTGATCAACTGTACCAAAGTCCTGTTCACCACCTCTGTTTGTCCATCTGTCTGTGGATGGAAAGTTGTGCTCCTCTGTAACCTGGTATCCATCTTGTCCCACAAAGTAGTCCAAAACTTCCCCAAGAACTTGGAATCCTGTTAGAAACAATAGACTTTGGCAAACCAAAATGCACCCATACATTAGCAAAGAAAAGATCTTTGCCTCATGTGCTTTTCTGCCATGCCATAAGAATACACATCTTCTTTCTATCGACAACAACATAGAGATAGTCATTTTTAGACATGCCAATCTTCTTATGAATACACATCTTATTGAATCTATCGACAACAACATAGAGATAGTCATGGCCATGTTTAGACATAGGTAATCCTCCTACAAAATCCATAGAAATGTCCTCCCACGGATGAGTAGGTACTGGAAAAGGCATATACAAACCTTCCTTCCTAGTCTTAGGCTTTGCTAGTATAACAAAGTTTACATCCACGTATAAATTTTTATACTTCTTCTTGCATATTGGGCCAATACACATACCTTTGCAAGTGGGCTAGGGTCTTACCAACACCGAAATGTCCCGCTACTTTCGAGGTATGTGCTTCCCTCATCAATAGAAGTCTTTCTTCTTTAGGCACACAAAGCTTCTCCCATCGGTAGAGCAACCCATCCTTGAGATAACAATTTTCAATTCTGTCCTTTCGTCCCTTAAGACTACAATCTTTGCTGAAATGTCACCCCAAAGTCTCATCACAGGCATATGCCTCTCCATAAGCTTCCTTTGTGAAGGGATCGATCTAAGAGATAGTGGCCAAATAGGAGAACTTCTCTGTGTGGGTGGCCTAGACAACATGCTTGCCATCAAGTTTGTACTACCCTTCTTATATTTTATCACGGATGGAACTGTGAAGAAAACCCATCCATTTGTAGTGCCTTGCATCTTCTGATTTAGATTGTGCTTACAAATACTAGAGAGGTTTGTGGTCGGTGTGCAAAGTATTCCAAAACTTCCTCAAGAACCCGGAATCCTGTCGAAACAATAGACTTTGGCAAACCAAAATGCACCCATACATTAGCAAAGAAAAGATTTGCTACCTCATGTGCTTTTACTATTTTTTTACATGTCGTAAGAATACACATCTTACTGAATCTATCGATAAGAACATAGAGATAGTCATGGCCATGTTTAGACATAGGTAATCCTCCTACAAAATCCATAGAAATGTCCTCCCATGGATGAGTGGTAGAGTCTTGTGAAAGGCATATACAAACCTTCCTTCCTAGTCTTAGGCTTGCTTGAGTACGACAAAGTTTACATCCACGTATAAATTTTTATACTTCTTCTTGCATATTGGGCCAATACACATACCTTTGCAAGTGGGCTAGGGTCTTACCAACACCGAAATGTCCCACTACTTTCGAGGTATGTGCTTCCCTCATCAATAAAGTCTTTCTTCTTTAGGCACACAAAGCTTCTCCCATCGGTAGAGCAGCCCGTCCTTGAGATAACAATCTTGATTCTGTCCTTTCGGTCCCTTGAGATTGCAGTTCGCTGAAATGTCACCCCAAAGTCTCCGGTCACAGGGCATATGCCTCTCCGTAAGCTTCCTTCGTGAAGGGATCAATCTGAGAGATAGTGGCCAAACAGAGAACTTCTCGTGTGTGGGTGGTCTAGACAACATGTCTGCCACCAAGTTTGTAATACCCTTCTTGTATTTGATCACTAGATGGAATTGCTGAAGAAAACCCATCCATTTGTAGTGCCTTGCCTGCTGTAATTTACACTATGCTTGCAAATACTGGAGAGGTTTGTGGTTAGTGTGCACAATAGTTTCTTTACCCAACAAATATTGCTTCCATTTTTTAATTGCCTGAACTAGTGCATACATTTCCTTAGCATATACTGAGTATCCTTTAACTGCTGAAGTGAAAGTTTCATAATGATAGCATACGAGGTTTACCTCCTTGAAGCAACATTGCGCCCATAGCGTAATCACTGACATCTTTTTCTACTTCAAAAGGCTACTGCAAATTGGAAGAGCAAGTGCTTTGGAGCATGAATAATCTTGTATTTAAATAACTCAAGATTTGTCTTGTTCCTTACCCCAGTCAAAACCCTTACTCTTTGTGGCCACTGTGTGTAGAGGTGCTGCAATCACGGAGAAGCCCGAATGAACTTCCGCATGTACTATACTACTCCCACAAAACTCCTAGTCTATGTGGCTCCTGGTGGTGTTGGCCAATTAGTGATGGATTTCACCTTCTTTGGATGCACTCGTAGCTCTCCTCCTCCAACCATGTGCCCAAGATAAACAAGTGACTGTTTGGCAAATTCACATTTCTTCATATTACAAAGCAGATGTTTCTCCCTAAGAACTTGCAAGACTTGCTATAAATGAGTTAGATGTTCTTCCCATGTGGCACTAAAGATCAAGATATCGTCTAGATATACAATGACACATGAATATATGAAATCCCGCAATACATCATTCATCAATCTCATAAATGTAGTGGGTGCATTGCATAACCCAAAAAGAAGTACTAACCATTCATACAAACCCTATTTTGTCTTGAAGGCAGTCTTCCATATATCCTCCTCCTTCATTCTGACTTGGTGATTACCTGACTTGAGATTCAACTTTGTGAAAAATTTTGCATGCTGAAGTTGGTCCAAGAGATCATCTATGCGGGAAGTGGATATCTGTTCTTTATGGTGATCTTGTTCAAAGCGCGGTAGTCGATGCACATTCTCCAAGAACCATCCTTCTTTGGCACCATCACAATATGAAAACCACACGGTGAGGTGCTCGGATGTATCACCCCTTGGTCTAGTAGTTCCTGGAGTTGTTTCTTTATTTCAGCACTCTCGAGCAAGGATTTCCTATACAACCCGATGTTCGGTAGAGGGGATTCTAGCAATAGCTAAATATCATGCTCTACTTCCCGTTTTGGTGGTAACCCACTGGGAGCCTGAAATACTTCTTGAAAAGAATGAATAATACTATCCAAATCATATTTTCCCCGGTTAGAAATATCTATAACTTCTACCCCATCTTGTTTATCCTTTAACAAAAGTAAACAAAATTGATTATGATTTTCCTAAATAAGTCATTTTGCTTGGTTAACACTCACCATAGTAACTTGTGTCTTACACTAGTGTGCTCGGATGTTGTAGTGATCCCATCCTTGACCCATCTGTATCAGTTTTCCCTTCTCATAAATATAGCATCCCTAATATACAAGTAAGGACTTCCGAATACAACATCAAAAGCATCAAGTGGAATAACGTCAACTTCCAAAACATCAATATATTGGGAATTTATCCCAAACTTGACCTTACATCTTCTTGTTACCTGAATTTCAACACCCTTCTTCACCCAACCCAAAGGATAAGGGTGTGGATGCTCGTAAGTCTCAAGACCAAGCTTCTTTACAACTGCTTCAGAAATCAAGTTAGACTGAGAACCGGTATCAACCAAAGCATTTACCTTAGTTCTCTTGATCTGGATTTTGATCTAGAATAGTCTACTCATCTCCTCTTCCTGGCTGTCCATGTTGGTGGCCATGCATCCAAGCCTTTCGTCTACATCAGAGTCATCTTCGATTTCCACCTCCCCTTCTATTTTTATAGCTGTCATGGACTTCTTTGAGTCCTTGGTTCGGTTCTTTGGATGTAACTCCGGATGTAACTTCCAACATGTAGCGTTAGTATGACCATTGATATCACAGTTCTTGCAAAAATTCTTGGGATCTTTACAAGTATTTAAAGTAGTGGCAGCTTGTTTACCTTTCCCTTTCCACTTACCCTTGTTACTTGTTTGCCCATACTCTTTTTTCTGCTGATTTGTTGACTGCTTTTCCCTTGGCTCTGCTTCTCCTTGCTTCTTTTCATCATCTATGTAGTATGCTGTACACATGCTTCGTTGAGATCTTTGGGCTTTGTGGAGATGACTTTTCTTCGAAGGTGAGTGTGAAGTCCTCCCAAGTACTTAGTCAGAATATCCTCATCCTCCAAGTCCATGTTTAGCAACATGGCCTGCCTCCAAAACTCCATAGTATAGTCCTACACACTTTGACCACTTTGCCTTGTCTAAAATACGACATTTAATCATTTGGTGGAGTCTTGTGGCCAATAGGATAGAAGTTAGCTCTAAGTAATTCTTTAAATTCTTGCCAAGATTTCACAATAGGACGCTTCTTCTTTTCACAAGTGGTTAGATGGGTTTCCCACCAAACCAGAGCATGTCCCTCCATTTTGAGACGTGCAAAGGTGATCCTCTATGCCTCAGTGACATTATGGATGCTAAAGTAGACTTCTAATTGTTTTAACCATTTATCAAGCAACTATGCATCTACTTGTCCTTCAAAGCTTTTAATCTCAACTTTCGTCTCAACTTTAAAAGGAGTATGATCAGATTTTACCTTTTCTCTTGTGTTTGAAGTCTCTTCTTCATGATCTTCCCCATAATCTTCCTCATGGTGGCTCCTCCCTATACCAAAATTTTCGGCTAAGCCTCAAACCACTGAGTCCATGGAGTCTTGCTTGACAGAAACTATCTTCTACAAATCTGCAAGTTCTTCTTGCCTTCTAAACATCATATCCATAATGGTTTCTAACATCTCGATTCTACGGACCAAGTTCTCTTCCTCCATTTTTCCCTGAATTCTCTGTTTCCACTTCCTTGTAGAAATTTATGGATCGCAAGGTAAAGCCTCTTCACCTTTAGATCTTGTCACTGTCATACAAATCCAAGAATGAATACCACAGTCTTGGATACTTGTTAGCTCTGATACCAAAATGATATGTAAACTCTTCAACTTTGGAATTATCCACATAATCACAAATGAAACGCTGCTGTTCTACTTTCTATTAGAAAATGACATAAATAACTAGTGAATGAATTTTACGTGTACTTAGAATCAACAATTACAGGAAAGGAAAGATATAAGCTCACAACCACCAACAAGTTTTATCCTGGAAAACCTCTAGAGGAGGAAAAACCAGTCGAGAAGGGCAATTGCTCTTTCTTCCCACTTTTATTGGCCAATTCAAATAATAAGTACAAAAATTACAATAAGTATGAAAGAGAAGTAGATAATATCTCACACTTCCTCCCAATTACTTGCTTGCTCTGTCTCAACACTCCTTTCTTCTACAAAACACAATTCCAACACTAAGAACTTCTTGCTCACTTGCTTTCATGCTTCGATGATCTTCTTCTCTTCTACAAACACATATTTATAGCCTTTCTCATGTCCTCCCATGCACTGGAGAATGGGAAAGGTCACGAAGGAAGAGACACGTACAACCCTTCAAATTATGAGGCTATTCGTTTCATATTTATTTTATTTTATTTTATTTTATTCATGCTGACTGATCATGATGAAGTAGAGTCCTTTTGGATCCATATGGATCAGAAGATGGGGTGGAGACATTGTTCTCATTCTTCATTGCATAGATTTGAGTTTCATATAACTTATGAATGGAATTGCTTACTTATTGTCTTATGTCTCGTAATGTGCAATTGTTATACTCACCGTATATGAAGTGGATTATTAGTATCTGTCATTTGCAAGAATATTATTGACTTCTTTGACATTATATGGTATGGAAAGTTTTTTGACATTTTTTCTTGTTGGTTAGGACTATTGATCATTGTTGTAAGGAAAAAACATTATCCATATAAATGGAAAACATAAAATGGATAAGAAATATGCCATTGTCAATATCAATATTTTGTATAGCATGAGGTATTTGGAAACGCAACATTAGATTACCGACTTAGAACCTTTTAGTCTAAGTGACAATGTTAAAATCATTATACAATATCTAATGATACATGTTACAAGAAAATGTGTTCAATTCAATAAGTTCAAAGATATAGAATAGCATTTTCTATATTTGAAAAAGTTTTTGCTTAGAGTAAGAGGTAATAGGTCAATTGTTTAATGCTACAGTTTCGATTAGTTTATGGTATGCAAAATGTTGATATTGGCAATAGTATTGTATTTTACGTATTATGTTGCAATTATCATAACTCAATTAAAAATACATTGGTAAAGATGTGTCAATTACTTGTATCTTTGGATTGAGAAGGATACATGATCAAATTCAAATACTTTTAAAGGTGAATGCCCATAGGTTATGTAATTTACTATTGCATTTGAATGTTACATATGAAAATGCAAGTTCCTCTTTCGTTGCATTCATTACTCGTGTCAACAATCACTACTCATCTATCTTTGAAATTGTATATCACTATAACTTATGTCTTCAACAGGTTGTATTGCTTATGTTATAATCTGCAATTTGAGAAGCTCTTTTATTTAGGTCTCACTTGTTGTAATTTAATTGAAGTTCCATCATTTCTAGTTAATCTATATTATACCGAACACCTAGACCTATCAACCAACCATATGAACACAAGCATTTTGAGTTGGATAAGGGATTTATCCAATCTTCTAAATTTGATCCTTTGAAGTAACCAATTAACATGTATGTTTCCATCAAGACCGACATCAAAGGCTCTGAGGGTCATAGATTTGCACAATAATAGAACACTTGAAGAAGCAAAATGTTATGTCTCTATTCATATTCAATATTTATTATATGCTCAATGAGTTACATAATTGTCCAAAATTCAAATAAGCATTGATCTTCAGAGCTGCTTGTCTGAGATGTATGTTTTGCAATGCTTTCTTTTTGAACAGTCTCAGTTAAGCTACTACTTCTGGAATTGTGGGAGCTTCATAGCTGTAGTATTACATGCTTCTAAAATCAAACTCTACATTCATCTAACATTTTCTTTCAACATTAGCTTCAAATCAATGTGGTAAAGGATTTGTCCGCTCAATTTCAATACTTACTGATTTGTCAAACATCATAACCAAGGACGTATACTCACAAGCTCTAGTTTCTATTCCAAATGCCATTCATTCATTATACATGAGTTGACTTCATTTCCTTCATTTTTGTTATTGTTGATCTCCGAGAGATTTTTAGATTTTGATAGCTGCAATATTTTCAAATGTAAAAAACTGCAACCACTGCCCTTGTTTATGTTGGAAATTTGAAAACATAGTAAATTGAAAAGAAAGATTTTACTTCGGCAAATTTAATATTTTATGAAAATTTCACCTTTTTCTTTTTAAAAAATTTGAGTTTACTAAAAACAATCAATTGCCAATAAAATAACCCCTTAAAAATGGGGTGTCCTCCAACTCCATCAATACAAGATAGGGAAACAAAAAGAGTGTAAAAATAAGTCATAAAATCAAATACACCATTGGATTTATTTTGTTTGAACAAGAGCCTCTCCCATTTTCTTTTTCCTACATGACCACCAAAAGTAGAAAATGAGTCCAAGAGAAATTATTTGAGACCTATAAGATATGAACTTACGCCAAGCTTTTATTATGTGGATAAATGTTTAACAATGGTAGTTAGGGTTGTGATTTTGGGACATAAATAATTATGACATTAAACTCGATGTTCATTTTATTCTCACAAGATAATTTAAAATCAAAGTTTAATGTCTATCTATGAATATAATGTAAGGATTTACATGGATAGTGCACAAAAGGAATGTAGGACTTTGAGCATCCAAAGATAGACTAACGGTTATATTACATGCAAGTGTAGAAACCTAGACATGTTCGGTGGAGTTTGTGCGAGAAGACAATCAAACTCAGTAAATTAGATGCGACTAAGGATGGATTTGCATGCAAGGCATAGAGGGAAGGAGCTAGATGGAGCACTAAACATGAACATTTGGCTTTGGAGGCTGCAAAAGAACCAAATTGTATGAGGATCAAAGGACTATCTCGGTGAGTGTGCAAAGATCAAGGGGTTGAGTAGAAATAATGTGCACACAAAGAAAGCTTTAGTTGACAATCTGAGATACACTATGACATTGGTGAGTATGAGTTTTCCTAAAAGTATTTGGAACTTGTTTCCTCACCTTTAGTAGGGAGGGTTGGATTGCTTGGAGGAATGATGCCATCAAAAGAACTAACATATTCATTGGCATATATGTAAAACAAGTTGCTCTCTTTCAACAAGAAGCACATAAGGCTTCATATCATGAGTTTCAGGTCTCACAAGAGCTTGTGCATCTCCTTTCAATCATTCCATGCAACTCTAGGATTCTCATTGGAGACACAACCTTAAGGTGGAGGAAGGTTACAAAGTACAAGGTGCTTTGATGCATGCTCTGTTACATTGGCTCAAAGTTGGTGATATATATTCTAAAGAGTTCTTTTCTATGCTTCATGTCAAACATTCTTCCAATCAAATAAAATCCACTTATCAGGGAATTATCAACACACTTATTGTCCGGATATTCTCTAATATTTTTTCCTTCACTATCATGTGGTTTTCCTCTCAACCTACCACCCCTGCTAGGGATTGAGCTTTCAATGGGTAGCATGTGATATGCCTTTGTCTTTCTGAGACCTTAAGGAAACAACCTTCCAAATTATAGACACAAAATCATGCATTTTAGACATTATTTAGTCCTAGTATCATACTACTATTCATATGGTTTTTGAATGAAGAAAGTTCTAATTAACCCCCATCTTTTGGCCATTTTACTTCGTTTTCTATCGTTATTTCGACCTTCACCACATACATGCCCGGTCTGTTTTTAGCATTTTTCGTCATTCTATCCTTGACTGGGGTGCTCGGGCTAGTACTGGGGCGCCCATTGGTGCCTTGGTCCCAGTCGGGGCACCTTGATTCTTTTTACACTTTCCCGCCACTTTTTGGGCACTTTCTAGTCGTTTGAGATTCTTATTTTTTGTTGGTCGACCTTTTCGGGGTTAATTGCAAAATTAGAACAAGAGAAACATATAAATATAAAATTATGTGACCAAAATGAGGGACCAAGAACTAGACACCACTATCATCATCTAAGGTTGCATCCATCTAGAGCTCATTTGCATCCATCATAGCTCCATCACAAGGCACAAGGTTGGTTCATCTATATCACACTGCATAGGAGGAAACTTTATTCTATTTCATCCACCATTTTATTACATTTTCTACTCATAGTTATTGATCGTTATTTTTTCAAAGTGCGACTGACACAAGAATAACTTAGGGCATGATCACACACACTCACATAGAACTACATCGGGTCTGAGATGTAGTGCAATACTCAGTTAATAAGTCCACCATTGTGGTTGCTGAGGATAGTCTGACCCCTTCATTTGTATTTTTATTTTTTAGGGTTTGATGCTTGTCTTGGGGTCTTATAGGTCTTTCTTTCATTATTGATCATTGGTGACATTCGACATAGAGGAGCGAATTACATGCGACACACAACGAAGGATTCAAATCATCATCTGACCCTCCAAAGCTAGTTTTGGACCTCTTGCATAGACCAGGGTGCTCAGAACTCAAACTAGGGTGCCCACAGGTGCCCTAATCCTCTCCCAAGAGGCCCCTATCTAAAAAAACAACTCGAATATGTCATTTGTGGGACCTCTTGCATGGTCTTTCTTGCTTCCAAAATATTTAGTTTATTTTACGACACAATCCAGATCAACCTACAAACCAGCTAAGCTCCTTCCACCCTACTTGTCAATTAGGGTTTCACATTTTCATTAGTTTAGTTGCTTGGGTCATTTTCTATATTTATTCATTACATTTATTTACTATTATTTACTATTGTTCCTAGTTAGATTAACTACTCTAATACCACATTTTAGTTAATCATTTTGGTGAACCCGACTCCACTTATATGCTCCTAGGATCCTCATTCTTCTTAGGTTTCTTCATCATGGCTATCTCCATTCATGACTTTTTACTTCTTCATCTTGAACTGTGAGCTAAAGTCATCAATATTCTTCTCACAACTCATATTCCTAACAACACTCATCCAGATATACTCTATAATACCTTGCTGAATGCATTTTCTCAGCATATTGCTTTTCTCGTCTATTCCTCATGTTGACCTCACTACTTTTGACAATGACCCACCCCTACATATCATATGTCGTATTCAAAATGTAGGTGTCAAGTGCACTTTAATTGATAATGGATCTGAACTCAACTTATGTCCCATGTCATTCCTTGAAGCCACAGGTCTTTCAGCTCGTGATGTTAGTCCATCTTGTCTTTCATTGCATGCTTATGATGGTTTTGTTTGTCCATGTGTTGGTCACATTACACTACCTATCACTGTAGGACCCAAGACTATCCCCACCGTGTTTTTTGTCATTGATTTCCTAGTCTCCTATAACTGCTTTCTTGGTAGACCATGGCTTCATGCCATGCAAGCCGTAACATCTACGGTGCATCATTGTGTCAAATTCCTACATGAGGGTATTGAGCATACTATTTTTGTGATCGTAATCCGTTCCAATATTGTGACCGTGCTCCTAATACTAGTCTTCCTATTCCACGCACTAATACTACAGACGATCCTCAACCTATGGATGAACCACCTCACTTGCCACCACTTGAGGGTGTCATCTGTGTGATAGATGTAATTTCTTTTATGCCACCTGTTACTATTGTTATGATCCCTTATCGGGGCCTTCCTTATGGACTCACTCTATCACTTGCACCTTCACATGTACCACCTACATTAGTGAAAGGCCAAATTCACTTGCACACTTTTCATGAATGATTCCTTTTGGGAACATATTCCATTTGATCCTACTTGTGACCTAGAAAACCTATACACATGAGGGTTTGGCTCGAATAGGTTTTGCTTTCGAGGACCTCTATCCTACACCATATGCTTCTCATCTCTATTATGGCTTCATCACTATTACTATGGAACTTATGGTTTACGTGTCTTTCATCTTACGCTATACCTATTACACTCTCCCCATTCTCCTCACTCACATTAGGAGCAGTCTTGCTTACTTGTATTGGGGGCACATTGTTGATCATATTGATATCTCATTCCCTATGCCTTTTGGGACCCGATCTTCATTTGCGATATGATCTTTTCTAGGTCATACAAAAAATCTAACTCGTTGGTATGCACATAGTTGTCCACTTCCTCCATTTACTAATGAGGAATATGCCATGGGTATGTATGAGATTACGCCTCAACCGGCTCATTACTCGATCGACAAATACTATTTCTTATCGGTCACTAATGGTATCCATTTGACTACGATCCACGAAAGTGATGATATTTTAGATGACATTACATGATCATTAGTTAATTTCACATGTTTTGGGGCATAAATTTACACATCCCCCACCTCATATTAACATCATTATGTCTCTCATCTCTGCAATCCCATACATCAATTTTCTAGCATAGGCATACTCATCACACATTCTAGCGTCGTCATTACCCGATGACACACTCTTGGGACATGGTTCACACTTGATTCCGAGGGCATACTACAAAAGTGAACCCCACACCTACACTATAAGTATTACACACTTGTGTATATTCATACATTTACCATACGTCAGCTATATTTTAATCCACATCATTTAACTTTTCAAAATCATACATCATACATGTCCTCATCTTGCCACAAAACATATTTCTTAATTTTAATGAGAGTAGATATGTGAAAATAAAATAAACATCTCCCTATGCTCAAAAATAAATTAAATGCTCATTCCCATAAATTACAATAAATCCCTAAATCAAACAATATTTTTCACATGTCAAAAGGCCACAACTATTTGCATTTCTCAACGAAATCGAGAAAACATGAATTTGGTTGGAATCGTGTCTCATGGCTTGACACAAAAATCTAAATTTGATGAGGACATGATGATGATTTTGCCAAAAACGTGGCCATGGTCAAAACATTGATTTTACTTGTGGTTTTATGATGTATTTAATGAAGCATGAACAAACATTTTTCATCACTGCAAGGTATGAGACAACATGGGGAGCCTTTTGCATTATTTGTCCATCAAATACTCCATTTATGACACACATCATAGTGGTGGGAATCAACATATCAACACTTTCATCTCTCGAGTCTCCTCATTAAGTAACATTTACATCGCGAGCATCTTACACTTGTTAAGTCTACATCGTACATTACATCTTATACATTGTACATTGCATTTTGAGATGCATCTTATACATCATGCATTTGGTTCTACTCATCACATGGTCAATGTCTATTATCATCATATTGCATTCCTTCTACACGGTGATCACTACCTTATGATACACTTGTAATCCTCGGTCCATACTCGCGTATTATCGAGGGTTTATAAATCAAATGGACCTTTATCATATGTCTTACACGTTCATCATTCACCCTTTATTTGTGACATTCTAGCCTCTTAGTGACATGTTATAGGCTAAATTGTCACCTATTCCCATCATCTTGTAGTGGTATACGCTTTGGCTACATCACCACTCCCTCATCCCTCTTAGTAATATATGATTTAGGCTACATCATCGTCTTTCATCACCTTATCGTATATTCTCACACCCTCCTTTATAAGACTATCACACATCATTTCTAGGTCTCATTTCATCAATACACATGCACAATCATCACAACATGTTAGATTAGGATAAACAAATTTCAACCATTTCCTAGATGACATACTCTCGTTTATAGTTCATTCTTGGTAGAGGGGAAACCAAATGAACCTCATCTCATGGCAAGTCCATTCGCTTGGGGACATGACTCCTATCCTCATCTTGCATTCCATTCCATCCATCCACACATGTATGCATATCTTGGTTGTTTTTACTCTTGTGAGCATTTGCTTGTATATGGTTGCTTTATTACACATGCTAGTTATATTTCTAGGTGTTATTTCTTTACCATCCACACATGTGATGTTCATTTTTCTAGTTGTGATCACATATATCTCTTACATGCAAGCTTGGATGCTCTCCATTCTACCACTCCTACAAAGTCGGGAGGCATCCACATTCATATTTTCAGAGACCAATTGTTTCATATTCATGACTTAACACTTTTCATTACTTGGTTATACACATTTTTGACATACTTTGTTATCTTCCTAACATCTAACATGCGCTTCATGTGCAAGATTTGTTTAATGATTACTTCTTCACCATAGAATTTATTTTCCTTCTATTGCTTATGTATTGTTTGCCTTTTATGTCATTGCCTATGTTCTCCAACACAATTTTTTTGTTTGCACAACCATTATGGCCTTAGTGTTTTACGACATCGTGAGTGATGTCCCATGTTTTTCCTACTTTGGCAAAATATTTTTTTTTCATGTTTACTTGCATTGAAGAACATTACACATTGTTTGTGTAGAACTTGTCTTTTACATGCATGCTTGATTGTACTAATACATTTCTATCCACTTGTTTACATGAGCCTTGGTTTTACCAAGCGCATTCTCTTCCCCCTAATGAACATTTATGTGTTGTTGGTTCCTCTTTTGGGGGTAAAGCCTATCGATGGTCACATGCACCCCCAAAAAGGAATCATTTCTAGGGTTTTACATACTTGACACCATTTCTACATAGTTCGATCCATAATCCACCCTTGGCATTGTGGGTTATAATTTGTGTGTTATTGAACAATTCTACAAACCCCGTACACAACAACTTTTACAGACATAGTTGTCCTTAGCATTCTAGAAAGCGACGGGATAGGTTAGAGGATACAACGTGAGACCAATAGCTAAAGGTGTTTTCTATGCTTCCCAAAAAACTAGGCAATACAAAGATCTCTTCACATGATTTAGGGATCGATTCTGGGTTGGAGAATATAACTTTCTCCCTACACTTCTTCATTGTTATCTCCCAAAAACCCGGGACATGATATCCTCTTTCTAACTTTTCTCTGACATGGATCAAGTACACATGTTCCATTTTTCATTTACGTACTTTACATTTACATGTTTTCACTTACACTATATATTCATCTTTTCCATATACATGCATATTTGACTACTTGATCGTTTTCTCCTTCATCTTCTAGTACCTCAAGTGATGATAAACAGAAGTCAAAAACAAAAATAATGACATCAACAACAACATTTTGGGCAACACACCATACTGAACCATGTAGGTACATCACAGCATCGATATCTACACACATGTTTCGCCTAGGTTCACTCTCATCATTTTTTTGCGCTTTTACATTTTATATCCAGCCACGTTCCATCATCATTTTTGTCATTCCATGCTTTATCTAGTCCTTCAACACGTTTCTACATCACTTTACACATATTTATCAGGTACACATCTCTATCTACTTTATGTTACCAAGCTTTCCGCTCACTAACATAAAGTGAGGGTAAATGTAGACATAAAATCATGCACTTTAGACATTATTTAGTCATGGTCTCATACTACTATTCATATGGTTTTTGAGTAAAGAAAGTACTAATTAACCCCCATATCTTTTGGCCATTTTACTTTGTTTTTGTCGTTATTGCCAACCTTCACCACATACATGCCCAGTCTATTTTTAGCATTTTCCATCATTCTAGCCTTAATCGGGGCGCACTTTGAGCTAGTATTGGGGCACCATGCTCGATGCCATGGTCCCATCCTAGGGGCACCATGATCCTTTTTACACTTTTCAGCTACTTTTTGGGCACTTTCTAGCCATTTGATCTTTCTTATCTTTTTGGTGGTCGACCTTTTCGGGGTTAATTACAAAATTAGAACAAGAGAACCATATAAATATAAAGTTATGTGACCATAATGAGGGACCAAACACTAGACACTACTATCGTCATCTAAGGTTTGCATCCATCTTGAGCTCATTTGTATCAATCAGCTCCATCACAAGGCACAAGATGGTTCATCTACATCACACTTCATATGAGTGAAATTTTTTCTGTTCCATCCACCATTTTATTACATTTTCTACACATAGTTGTTGCTCGCTACTTTCACAAAGTGTGACTGATACAAGAGCTACCTAGGGCATGATCACATACACACTCACATAAAACTACATTGGGTCTGAGATGTAGTGTAACACTTAAGAAGTCCACCATTGTTGCCACCGAGGATAGTCCACATTTGCATTGGTGAATTTTGGCTTTCTTTCATGGGTTTGATTGATATCTTTCTTTCATCATTGAGAATTACATGAGAATTACACACACACAAACGAAGGATTCAGATCATCATCTGACCATCCAAATCTGGTTTTTGGACCTCATGCACAGACTAGGGAACCCAAAACTCAGACTAGGGCACCCACAGAGCCTCCCTCTCCCAGAGCCCTAGTCTAGAAAAACAACTCAAATCTGTCATTTGTGAGACCTTTGTATGGTTGTTCTTGCTTACAGAATATTCGGTTTATTTTACGACACAATCTAAATCAACCTACAAACCAGCTAAGCTCCTTCCAACCATACTTGTCAATTAGGGTTTCACATTTTCATTAGTTTAGTTGTTTGGGTCATCTTTATATTTATTCATTACATTTATTTATTGTTATTTACTGATGTTCCTAGTTATATTAACTACTCTAATACCACATTTTAGTTAATCACAAATGATCCCTAATAATGCTTCAGGTATTGATGGCTTCCCCTCTAAGTTCCACTTGACCTTATGGGACACTCTAAGGGATGATTTGCATAATGTTTACTAAAGCTTTAAATTCCATTTCTTTGGGTGAATTGGCTATCCAGATAAACATCAAGTTTAATCTGGAGACCCTAAAATTTCTAGTTGGAGACCCATCACTTTTCTCAATATGTATTACGAAACTATTTTTACAACTTTGTCTAATAGGGTTTCCAATCTCCATCTTATTGTTAGAAGCGAACATAATGGTTTCATCAAACACAAGTACATCTTGTATAATATTATTGTTGTTTGGGAAGGGATGGAATGGGCTCGACTCTCTAACCAAAAATATTTATTTATCAAAATTTACTTTGCTAAAGTTTATGATCACATTGAATGGTATTTCATTTTGATATGCTTTAAGCTCTTGGGTTTGGGCCAAGATTTTTTCACACTGTGCAAATGCTCTTTAACAATGTTGGGGCTTATATCTCCATCAATGGGGTTTAATCTTCTAGGTTTGGTTTGTTCATATCCATTAGACAAGGGTGTCCTTTGGCCCCTTCACTTTATATTATTACCATAAAAGGGTTTAATTATATACTAGCCCACATTTCTTCTTAAGGTTTGGTTAAAGGGATCTCTCTACCCACTTTTGATCAAGATCTTATAAATTTCCACTTTGTGGATGATTCTTTTCTCACACTCCTAGAGGAGGAATAGTCTGTTCAAAATGCTTTGGGTTGTTTGATACTTTCTATCTAGCTTATGGCTCCTCTATTAAAGGTAGAAAAATCCATTGTTATCGATAATCACGGTATCCTATCCCTCCTTACTTGGAAGGAATAAAGTGGAGTTAGATTTAATTGGGTGTTCAGTTCAAGTGTCTTGGCATTCCTTTTTCCTTCCAGGCCACTTTACGCGTACTATGAACTTATGTGGTCCAAAGGGTTGAGCATAACATTTCCTTTTGTATTACCAAGCCTCTTTCTTTGGCAAGAAAATTTCAAATCTTCTCCAAGGTGTTGAATTACTACTAATGTTTATTTTTCTTCTCTTTTGGGCTATTTAACACTACATATGTGAAACTTGAGAAGTTGTTGTGGGAATTTTTGTGGTCTAACTTTGAATGGCATAAGGGTTCTACGGGGTTTCTTGGGATATCTATTGTCAGCATAAAGAAGTCGAGGGCCTTGGGTTTCTTGATATCAAACTCCAAGAAATATGTTGCGGCTAACCCTAATGATCGTTAGGATCAGAAATAATTATGTACCCCTAAATAGTGATAAGTATTGACATTCTATTACTCATCGCAATAATAGTTGGGCTCTGAAATAAGCCTAGATACGACAAATCTCTAAATAATTCGTTGTGGCTGAACATAACGATCGTTAAGATCAACAATACATATATCTTGACACCCCACCAGTTCAAAGATTGGAGATTGTTTTATCATTCTAATAATATTTGTTTGGTGGATAATACATAGATATAGGAAATCTCTAAATATTTCTTTTTGGATGAATGTAGCCATCGCTAGGATTTTATCTATGTAAGTTCTGTAGCCTCAAGATTGATTCTATTGATAGACTTAGATCTACACAATGTGGATGGTTGTCATACAACGGATAATCCTTCCAAAATATGTTACGTGTGAATTGTCAAGAACAATTTTGCATAGTTTCTAAACTTAGCGATCCATAGTTGAATAGATAGTGATTACAATGGAAAATGTTAATGATAGGAGCCCAAAGGGCCGTTAAGAGAGACTAGTAATAAATATTAGTATTTTGCTAATAACTTCTGCACTCCACGTCACTTGAGGGTTTAGAAGAAGTGCATGTTTCACATACATGGTTGAGGGAGAAACCTGGATTTGTGTGTTTTTATTGTAGATAACTTGGTTCACATGTGTCCTTTGTTACTTTATTTAATATTCATAGCATTTTTTATGAAACTTACTTGTCATGTTTTTGATCAATGTTATGTCTTATGCAATCTCGTAATGATCAATACAAAATTATCCTTTCTTTTCAAATATGTTTCAATCTTTATGACAATGTATTAGCAAGGTAAATTGTTCACATTGTACACCTGGCAAGTTATATTTGGTAAAACACTATCAGTGCTTTAAGAGGTTGCTCATGTTCTCTATAAGTTACAATTATGATACTCCATGAGGTGACATGTTGCTCATTCATTTAGTTAAACACTTGGCAAGAATTTAATAAACATTTACATTTTTATTCCTACATATAATAACTTTACATTTGCTTCGGCAATATATGCCATTCGTGGGCCTTGTTTCTCATGGTGTCAAGTTATTGATTAGATAACAATAAATTTAAGACAAAGATGTGAATGAAAAGCCTAAGAGAAAAATGTTGGACTTAAATGCGGGAAATATATACCTACATGTCCCCTTCTTATTACATGGATCAATTTTTCCTACCAAATTAATATTTGATATATGAAATTTATTTTATCATGTATGAGTGCAATTACTGCATAAAGTGGACGAAATGATAAAAAGTGAAATGCCAATATGTGTAATTTGAGTAAACATAATAAAAAATAGTATCAAGAATATGAATAATGTTGTACTACATATACTTGAATCCATATAAAGGCGCCTCTTAGTCAATTTCATTAACATATCCTTTAGTTCTAGGGTACATACAACTGGAAATTACGTAAGTGAAAGAAATTGAAATTTTTGAGAAAATGTGGGGGAATTGGGTTTTCTATTAATTTAATTTAATTTTCACGGTTTCAAGTTTTGTATTAGATAAGGATTAATTTAAGAAAAGGCATTCAAACTAAAAGTATGCACTAAAAATATGGAACTTAAATGTGTCAATTAAATACCTACATGTTGTATTTGTATTGCATTGTTCATACCCTATCACACAAACTTAAAACAATTTAAAATAACATACATTACACTACAAATTAAAACTCTAACAAACTTAACATTGTTGATAATGTCACTTTGCTTCTCTTTTTTGTTTGAAATAATTGGGAGGACAATGTTCCCATGACTATCCACATTAATAATGCCAATGAAGATAAGTTATTCCTGAAATAACAAGTAATGTGTTTTGGTGCGAAGCTCTGTTGGACTAGATCATATCGGTACTTTCTTTGTAGTGAATTGACAGATATGATTATTCATTTGGGAATCACGTGTATGTTCTTTACGCTTACCACGACGAACACTAAGTGGTTTGATTTACTTACCTAATGCCCGAACAACCTCCTTTAAATTCTTCAAGGGTATTAAAATTCCCTGTAATGCCTTCAATGTAAATATAAAAACTTAAGTAATTAAAATTCCACTCTATCCTAGTTTCATTAATTTAAAAAAACAATGTTACATTGGTTAATTGAAAAAAGCATTACAAGATGCAATTGGGTAGTTAAGGGAGTGGTAGTTATTTTACATTATATGGGGGTCACCTTACATCTTGTGTAAATAATAAATGGACCGAACCTTAGGACCAGACATAACATTAATTAAATAAACTGATAAGACTCCTAAAGCTGGCATATGTTTGCCATGCATGCAGCAACGTGTTCTCTGAGCAAGTTAAAACAAACCATAAGCCAACCAAATTTAAGAAATAATGTGTATGTTTCATTGCAGACAGGATCCCAAGTTGAGATTTAGGTAATTCAAGAATTAATGTTATGTGTTTTAAGTTACTAATGGTTTTGCGAGTTATTAATAATTTTGTAATAATTGTTGATATTTTTGCAATGAGTTTGGTATGTAGAGGAAACGGGGGAGATATTTTTCTTTTATAGGCCACAACTAAATCAAGAAGAATCCCACAATACAGATGATGTGCAAAAAATGTACATTCTTCTCAGGCATGTATTACCTTAAAGGAAGGTGGAGGAGAAGAAACTATCGGACGCGGGAAAAGGGGGCCCTTTCAAGAAATCAAGAAGTCGGGTGAAAATTCCCAACATGAGTAGGATGAAGCCACCACTTTTTTCTTTGCAAGTTCAAGAGCCATCTGAGAAGATCATAACTATGCTTGCATTGAATTTTTGTAGGATCTATGGAGTGCATATCATGATTCATTTGCTACCTTGTATAGATTTTGGGATCCGAAGGATGCTCAATGTGTTTGTTTGCTAAGAGTTGGAAATTAGATGAGTTTGATGAGATTCTATGGTGGTGATGATGGGGACGATTGGATCCCTGAAAAATCTGGGGTCTATATTCAATGGTCTCTGGGGTTGTATATAGAAGAAGAAGAAGATTGAGGATTAGGAGGTGCTTCATTCAATCGTAATGTCTCTCTATATTGAATTTGCTTCTTCTACTTCTAAGAACATGTGCCATGTATATTATAACCTTTTCAATGCCATTTTCGAGGTACCGCGGTTCATTCAAGATAGATTTCCCATTAGACACGAGTCCTTGATGAAAGGATCCATCATTACTACGCGTTCTTCCACCATCGCCTCGACGTGGAATAGTTTCCACCCTTTGATTTCAGTGCATGCACAAATCCTTAATGTGTGCCATTAATTTCGGATAATGTGTCAAAGCTAGGAGGATTGATCTCATAGAGAAATTCATTGAGCATAACTATTATTTTTCTTGTTGCATTGTTTTCTAAAAGGTCGGTTTAATACACAAGATTGAAACCCCCTATTTCTTTAGGAAACTGGGCATTATAATCGTATCTTGCAAATGTATAATGAAATTCATGTTTTGAGCTGATCAAAACTTTCAAGTCAAGTTACATGTATTTTTGAAAGGGTTATTTAATTATGCATGTATTTTTGAGAGGGTTATTTAATTATGCATGTATCATGTTTCAACATCTTTTTCATAATCGAGGTAGAATTTATGGTTAAAACCCTAACATGTCTTTAACATTGACCATACATTTTAAACATTAAGGGACCTTTATCTTTATTTACGTGTTTGTAAGAATAAATAATAAATATTTAATTTTATTTTAAAGTTTCATGTGTTTAACCAAATGACAAAACATGATATCTTTTCTTGGCATATCATAATTGTAGATTATAGAAGACGTCATCATCCTCAAGAGCCATTGAGACTATTTCAAAAAATTCAACAAATAGATGGCCAACCCCATCAATTCATGTTCACCATAATGTTCAAAAAATGGGATTGTTGAAAAGGCCTTGTAAAATTGTAAGCAAATGGATTTGATAGGTATAAACCTAGACTTTGAACTCTTTTTCAGCATCCTCTCAACATGTGCCATAGTGGGAGATTTTCAAATGTTCCTTTTTGGGACAATTGACATTGATATTAAAAACATTCTAAAATTTAGCATTATTTCACAATTTGTGATTAACTAAAAATGAGGATAATGTAATGTTTAGTTAATCTAATCTAGCAGGACATAAAATCGTGGTAAAGAAGCATGTAAATGAATTAAGTAACTAATATAATAAAATTAAAAGCCTAATGTGCAAGAGAGAAAGAGGAAAGAACTCAAATGAATAGAAGATGCTAGTGGGATTGTGTCACGAGTTGATTGGATAATATGGAAGAAGGAATGAATGTGTAGAATCTTTGAAAAGGATGGATTTGGAGTTCCTAGAGAGGGATTGGGGCACCTGTGGGCGCTCGGTATTAAAACTACACACCCTAGTCTGCATGAAAAGATCTAAAACTTAATCTCATAGGGGCTGGGAGGTGTTCAAACCCTCGTTGTATTTCACATCAAATTCATTGTCCCATACTGGATGCCACCAATAATCCAAGATGATTTAAATACCTGCAAAAGATGAAGAAGAAGTATCAAAACCCTAAGAAAATAAATATGCAAATGAATGGGTCATACTAGCCTTAGTTTCCACAAAGAAGGGCTTACTAACTTGCAATCGCACTAAATTTCAGACCCAAATGTAGTTCTAATGAGTGTGTGCATAATGTGCCCATGAGATCTTATACACCACACTTTGTGAAGTAGCGAGTAAGAACTAAAAGTAGAAAATGTAATAGCATGTGTGTATGGAATATAATAGAATCCATCTCCATATGAATTGTGATGCAAATGTCCTAGCCTTGTGCCTTGATGATGAAGCTATGTGGATGTAAGTGATCTCCAATACAATAGATGGATGTAACTCTAGATGGAGGATACTAGTAAATAGTGCTAGGTTCCTCATTATGGTATCATAACTTTATATTTATAGGGTTCTCTTGATCTAATTTCGTAATTAACCCCGAAATGGCCAACCACCAAAAAGATAAAGATCTAAAATGGCTAGAAAGATCCCAAAAAGTGGTAGGAAAGTGTGAAAAGGACCGGGGCACCCTTGGTGGGACCAGGGAACCCACATGCACACCCAAATGAGGATAAATAATGAAAAATGACCGAAACAAACTAGGCATGTAGATATAAAAGGTCGGTAATGAAGAAATAAAATAAAACAAGATGGCCAAAAGATGGGGGTTAATTAGTAATTTTTTCACTCAAGAACCTTCTAAATAGTAGTATGAAACCAAGATAAATAATGTCTAAAGTGCATGATTTTGTGTGTACATTTTGTCCCCACTTTATGTTGGTGAATAGAAAGCTCGGTAACATAAAGTAAATAGATATGCGTACCTGATGTCATTGAAGAGTGTAGTAGAAATGTGTTGAAGGAATAGACAAAGCATGGAATAACAAAAAGATGGAGGAGCATGGAAATTAAAGATGAAAATGCACAAAAAAAGAGATGAGAGTGAACCTAGGGTGGAAATGCGTGTGTAGCTACTGATGTGTGTACCTGCATGGTTAGTATGCAAGGTGTGCCACCACTCAAAGTGTTATTATTGATGTCGTTTTTATTGTTGTTTTTGCCCCCAATTTGACTACTTGTTTCTCATAAGGCCGGACCTACAAGGAGATAATGATCAAGTAGTTATATATATATATATATATATATATATATGTAAGTGTAAAAATGATATGTAAAATATGCATGTGTATGTATGTAAAAATGCATGCAAATGTAAAGTATGAAAATGAAAAAGTGTAAATGGAACATGTGCACCTGATCCATGTCAAGAGAAAAGGTGTAGAAGGATATCCTATACTGTTGGGGTTTTTTGGGTGATTCGATGCCATAGGATGAAGAAGTATAGGGAGGAAATGATCTGTGTCCTCTAACCTTTAACTACTTCCCTGAATTGTGTGAAGAGATCTCTATACTGTCCTAGTTTTTTGGGTGATCTGACGCCACTCGATGAAGTAGTGTAGGGAGACACACCCACTGTAACCTCTAAGCTTATAACTACTTCCTAGAATGCTAAGAACTCCATGTCCTGTAAAATCCACTATGTGTGGAGTTCATAGACTGGTTTGAACTCACTCACTTGTATGTAAAACCACAATGCCAAGGGTGGAAATTACACTGATCTAAATCGGTGTAAACATGTTGTGTTAGTATTTAAAACCCCAAATGATGCCCCCTCTTTGGGGGTGCATGTGATGTCGTTGATAGGACAATGTGGCCCCAAAAGAGGACCAACCGCATGTACTATGAAACTATGCCCTATAGGGGGAAGGGAATGTGATGATTTTAGAATCCAAGGCACATATAAAAAGGATGGTTAGCCAAAGGTAAGTGTTAGTATGATCAAGCATGCATGTAAAAATACAATGTGTAATCTATGCAAATAGTGTAACAACTACCAAGGAAAGTAGTGTAAACACGCAAGAATACAAGGAAGTCAACAAAGTGGGTCAGAAACATGGAACATCACTCATAATGTTGCAAAGACACGTAAGGCCATCATGACCATTAAAAAAACAAGTGTGCACAAAAACATAGGAAAGGCCCACATACAAGAATCAAACAATGAGAGACAAGTGCAAACAAGTAAAATAAGTAGTCATGGAAGTATGTAATCCTACAAAACAAGTTTTGCACATGAAACACCCGTTAGCATCTAAGAAAAAAACTAATATGTGAAAGTGTGAATAACCAAGTGATGCAAAGTGCTAAGTACAAAATGAAACAATAACATGTGGAAGAAACAAATGTGGATGCCCTAATGATCAGTGTAGGAAGGGTAAAAGGATATCATCCATGCTGTGTGTAAAATATCTATATATGTGATCATAACTAAAAAAACCCTGAACGCGTATATGTGGATGGTATAGATAATGAAATATAAGAAATCAATCTAACATGTGTAGTAAAGTGATCATGTAAAACACTAGTAAACAAGAGTAAATTCCCCAAGACAATGCAATATGTTATGGATGGATGGAATGGAATGCAAGATGGAATGATAGGAGCCGTATGCCCCCAGTGAATGGAAGTGTATGTAATGAGGTTCATTTTTTTACACCCTCAACATTCGAGAATGAACCATAAAAAGTGTGCATCATCGGAAATGGTCAAAGTGTGTTATGTTTCTAACATGCTATCATGAATGTGTATGTGTATTGATGAGATGTGATCTAGAAATGATGTGTGTGTGAACCTAATAGCGGAAGCGTATATCATGAGAAGATGAACGTATAAGTGATGATTTAGTCTAAGCGTATATCACTATGAGATGAATGGATGAGTGATGATTTAGCCCTAAGTGTATATCACTACGAGATGAAAAGAGGAAGTGGTGATGTAACCTAAGGTGTATACCACTACAAAATGTTAGAATAGGTGATAATTTAGCCTAAAGCATATGTCACTAGGCTGGAAATGTTGCATGATGAAAGGTCGAATAGTAAATGTGTGATGAGTGTAAGGTCCATTTGATTTGTAAACCCAGAGTTGAGTATGGACCGAGGAAATAAAGTGTGTCATAGGGTAGTGAGTGCAGCGCGTAAAAGGCAATGTAGTATACATAATGATGAAAGATGACCATGTGATGAGTAGAATATGTAAATATGTGATGTGTATAATGCAATGTTAGATGTGTAGAATGTAAAAAATGTAATGTATAGTGCACAATGTAATCATTGTATATATCTCCCTCCCCGGTAAATATAGACAAACGCATAGGTTGGAGGAGTACAATAGAAAATGTCGACACGGAAAAATTCGTGTTTTGGCATAGGTTGAGGCACACAAAATACAATTTCAACATGGAAAATTCACGCCCGAAGCGCAGTCGAGGCGCACAATAGAAAATGTCAACACAGAAAAAATTCGCGCGCCTTGGCGCGCAGTCGAAGCGCCTGTGTAAATTGTCGACACGAAAAATTTGAGCCTTGAGTGCGCAGTTGGAAGTGCACAACATAAGATGTTGACATGAAAAAATTCATGCCCTGCGCAAGTTGAGGCACACGAAGAAAATGTCGACACGGAAAATTCATGCCCTGGCGTAGGTTGGAGGTGCACAATGAAGATGTCGACACGAAAAAAATTCGTCTCCCAAGCGCAGTGGAGGCACACAGGAAAGATGTCGACATGGAATTCTCAGTTCCTATGGCACATGTAAGAGTATGTTGACACAAGGATGGATGCACCGAGGCGCATCTTCAGGAGGCACAACATTTTGAGCGTTGACACCCCGACAGAAGGCAAACCCTGATACAAATATTCAAATGGCCATAACTTTTCACAGGGAGCTCGAGATTCATGCAAGGTTGGAATTTTCGGAAATCTTACAAGGTCCTCTATCCAAATATGACTAGATATATTTAATTGGGTGAGAAAAGTTATTCAAAAATGCAAAATACACCGCCATTTTTGGGTTTGCTATAGGTTCTCACCTACCGCCATAATGAGATGAATTAAATGCAATTTGAGGTGGTTGGAGTAGATTTGGAATTCCTCTCTCTTCCCTGTCTCATTATTCCTATAAATTTTAAGGAGGGGATTCTTTCTAAAGGTTGGATATTCTTGTTTTGCCCCTCCCTTCTTCTCTTTGGCAGGTGAATTTGTGGAGTTCAAACCTCCCATATAAAATTGTAATGCAACTTTGCCTCTTGGCATTTTGTAGTGTATTGTATCAATATTTGGAGCAAATAATGCATGTCTGTGGATGATTCTCAACCCTCTCTATGTTCATTTGCATCCTCTTGATCTTTCACTACAAATTTTGTTATCTGTGCATGATCTTGCATTGCATTTTAATGGTTTGTGTTTATTGGCAAGATAGGTGTTCTTCATTCCTGTATCACCTTTGTTAGTTTAGGTTTTATTTTATGCATCTTCTTACATTGTCTCCTTGGAAAGTTAGTTTAGGTTTTTGAGTAAACCCTCTACATTTTTTACATGTGCATCTGAATAGAGGAATAGGAACTGGCCTTCATCCGGAGAGATTTTTTGATTTCGCAAGGTCCCACACTTGGGAAAAGCTCCATGTTATGCAATTGCACTGAGATTCTCAACCCATCGAGTTGTAGACATTCAGGGGTGCTGTGATTCGCCATCAACAAAGAATATGTGTAGAAGGCTAGTAGTGTAGTTTATAGGGTGAAATGATGTTAGACTCATATATAATGAAGACTAGTATAATATGTAGAATAGGTGTGATGTAAATATATGTTGTGTATGATGTATATGAAACCGATGTAGTGATGTATAGTATGATGTAATATACGTAGATAGTCTAAATGTGTGTTATACAATATGTAAGATTAATAGGATGTAATGATAGATGCGTGTAGAATAATAGTATAATATGAGTATAATGAGGACTAATATGATGTAAGAGGTATAAATGTAAAAATGTCGAAATGTTGTAGACTAAGCATATAATCTATGGTGTATCATTCTCGATGTGTGAATATACGTGGTGTGTAGTGCCTAAAGTGTAGTATGTGGGGTTCAACATAGAAGTAATCCTTCAACATTTAAGTGTGAACCAAAGCACAACAATGTGTCATCGGGTAATGACGATGCTAGAATGTGAATGAGTATGCGTATGCTAGGATATTTATGGATGAGAATGCAAATATGATGAATGTGTATATGCAATGATGATAAATGTGTCTATGATTATCCAATGGGGGGGATGCTTGCCCCCAAGTGTATGAATGATGGAGCTATTATTCAAAAGACACTAAGTGGATCAATGTAGGGTTTAGTTTCCTTAACAAAAGTGGTGGAATGATGAGGTGGAAATTTTGCAGACAACTTGAGTGGAGAGATACTTGCGTTAAAAAAATGATTAGGAAATGGAAGTGGAGTAGGATGACGAGAAAGCTTGAATGGTGGCAGCCTTATTTAGCAGATTGATGATGCTATCAAAGGAGAAGGGATATTTATTTTGAGAGGTGGTTATGCACTTTGAATTAGTAATTATGAAGAAGGCGCATGAGAAACAGTGGCGTGATGCTCATTAAGTGGAGAAGAAGCAACATCAAAAATAGGAGAAGTATTTATCTGACTAGGAGAAGAATCATTATGCACATGTGAGGGATTGTCAATATCAAACATGTAATGAATAAGAGAATCATCGAGAAATTTCTTAGAAAGATTAGAAGGAGGATCACTAGTAGCCGCATAACATGGTATAGTAAGTGGAGATGGGCATACAAAAAATGTTGTGCAACAAATGAAATAAGACCTTGACGCTCAAGATTCTCAATCATTCATGGAAACACACATAAATCATTATCATTATGTCCATCAGGTAATGCCCGCTAAAAACGCCCACTTGAGACCCAAGAACAACCTAGGTTTAGTTAGAAAAATTATGGAATATTTTTTTGAAAGGTGTGCCTGCATACAGGCTTTGAAACTACAATTGTCAAAAATGTTTCAAGGACAATTATATTCAATAATTAAATTTTCCCGTTAATATAAATATTTAAGTCCACATTACAATTTAATGAGTAAAATTAATCCAAGCATAGTTAAATTTCCCTTAGGTGTTAATTTAATAATTAATTAAATTAACACTATAGTTAAATACTTCTTAATTAAAATTAGAGGGTCAAAGGGTCAAAACAAATTAAATACCCAAGGTATTTAATTCCACAAGGCCTAGACAATAAAAAAGGTTCCTATTTACATGGGGTTAAAAAAAAGCATTCCTTTACCCCATAAGGTGACCCCTTAACAAGACAACCCATGCTTTAGAAATAGAGCATTTAAATTAAAAGGATAATTTCTCACTTACCCACTCTCATACTTACTTTGTGATTCAATCTGATTTTTTTCCATATTTCTCACACTTAAAACTTCCTAAAAACATTTCCATTAGATAGGAAATTTCTTCCCTTTCCAATGATATAAAGAAGTCCTCCTAACTCCTCATATTTCTCAAGTTACGGGCCGGCGGGCCTTGGGATGATTTTTTTCCCAAAGCGGGCTTCAGGGCTAGGGGACAAAAACTTAGCGCTTTGCCCTTTTGGGAAAAAAAGTGCAATTTACACCCGTGTGCCCATGAGTGTGGGGATTCACACTAAAAGAAGAAAGAAGAAAAAAAAAACCTAAGGCCGCAAAGGACACGTGTCAAAATTTCAAGTCCAAGCGGGAAGGCGGGTCACGGAGGCACTTAGATTTTAATTTTTTGAAGAAAAAGTGAAAAGTTTTAAAATGAGCCACGCCTCTACCGACACCCAAAGAAGCCACATGTCAAGCCCAAAGTTACAAGTGGGGAAGTGGACCTGTCGGGAAAACTTAGAAATTTTGACTTTTTGAAGAAAGCGTAAAGGGTTAAAAACAACCCGCACCTCCGCCGATGCCTAAAGAAGCCATGTGTCAGACCAACAGTGACATGCGGGAAGGCGGGCCATCGGGAGACTTAGGAATTTTTGCCAATTTTACAAAAGTGAATTTTGAAGGTGCGGGCCCGCGAACCCGCAAGTAAGTATTTTCCAAAAGTGAAGTCTACGGTCATGGGGGCCGTGGAGGAATATGAGCAAAAGTAAATTTTGAACTTAGAATGTTTTTTGCCGAAAAGGAATATTCGGGCCAGCGGACCGGTAGGAGACTTCGTGTCTTTTGCATTTTTTTGGGCAAAAAACCGCAAAAGGTATTTTTCAGCCCACGATCCGCTTTGCAATATTTTATTATTATATTATTATTTTTTTTACAGTTAGTTTTATTTTTGAAATGGAATCGATGCAAAAACTTCAGTCGCCATAAATTTTGACTGGAAGCTCAGATTTGAGAAAATGAGGACTTTTTGGAAAGGGCTCAAACTCCTCTTTACACAAGAAGCATAAAATATTATTTTTAACAAACTTAGATGGGTGAATTTTAAGAAAACATATTTCCTGCCATTAAAATGTGAACTAAACGTTTTCAACTACCAGAATTGATCTAATCCGCCATTCTTTCTTCTTCAACACACCAAACAGGCATGGAGAAATGCACTTGAAATATTTCAAACGGATTGCAAGGATTAATTGTTAAAGGTTGAGATTTCAATTCGAATTTAATTCTCCTTTTCTGCAAAGGTGTTTTTCTGCCTCTTACCCGATTAATAGAGTTCTAAGTAAATTTATTTAAGCAATACAAACTATTTTGGGATGTGTTTTGATCATCCTTAGTTCAAATTAATGTTTCATTTTGTCTTTCATTGTTGCAGGGTACTCTGTATATTTTTCTAATATTTATTGCAGGTTTACAATAATCTAATAGAGATCTATGTATTTCAAACTAGAGATTGACCTACTTCATTTTCCATACTATTAAATATTTATGTTCATTCCAATCCATCTTTAAAATGTTTATCTTTCCTTCAATCAATGCATGAAAAGCAAGAATGTAGTTCTATTTTCAAAACGTGCCTTTCAAATAACACAGAGAAATGTAATGTTTCTTAACACAGACTTTTCTAGTCTTCAAACAGAGAGTTTGCAACAATATTTCCAACCAGATTTCAAACAAGAGAAACACCATTTGTAGAAATAAAACAACTTCTATTAAACTGAAATAATTCCTTTTACAACTTCCTTTCATTTCACCAAAAAATATAACTTACAAAATAAATCTTTCTTATTTCTTTTCACATTCAAATATAACTATCATGTCCAAAATCAAACAAATTTTCACCACAAATATTATTACAATGTCATCCACTTGAAGTGGGAAAATTTACAATAAGGAAACCCAAGAGAACTATGAAATTGTCTTCACACATAGCTCCAAGTACAACAACAAGAGAGATCTACCATGTTTTAATTTGGTCACAACAAAAAAAAGGGGAGAGGCAACGCTCTCCACCCAACCAAGAATTCCAATGAAGAGGAGAAGTTGTCCTCCTCATTGGCCCCCGAGCCCCAACCACATTACAATAGGAAATGGATTCAACTCATGGCAACAACAAGCTTCCACATCACAAAAATAGATTTCATAGTCATACCAAAATCTAACATTTCAACTTCAATCACAAGAAAGAATTCACAAAATACACAAGGCTTCAACATACAAAAGCCAAAGGAGTAAGATCTATGGGGAAGCTGCTTATACCTCCCAATGGGAAATGGGTGTCCACCTTAAAACCCACCAATATATATTCATCTCAAACCCCTACATACTCTTATGCCTCCCTCAAGTACCTCTTATGCCTCCCCATTCTCTTATGCCTCCCTCCTCTTATGGCTCCCTCAAAAGTAAGAAAATGCAAGCAATTTCTTGTCCAAGGTGGAACACCCATCCCAAAATCCCTCCACAAAATAACTCTTATGCCTCCCCACATTCTCTTATGCCTCCCCACAAGAAATATCCCCATAGTCTCCTCCTACACCACACTTAGGCAATCTACCCAACCAACCAACAAACATACCAAAACACTCAAAAAAATATTCACATATACATAATATAGAAAGGAAACATTTTACAAGAGTCAAGCTCCTACCTCTCCATGATAGAGCTTGATCCAAAAGTTCAACAACAAGCTTCTTCAAGTCCAAACAAACACCAAAGCTCCAACAATCCACCAAAGATTCCAAAATCCTCTCTCTCTCAATTGCAAGAGCACAAAACAAAATGAAGTAACCCCAAAACAACACAAGAATTTGAATAAATAGAAAAGGGAGAGAGGAGGATGAGGTGGCTCCATGTAGGATGCCACATCACTCATCCTCAACTCCACCTCACAAGTCAACTTCAAACTCCAAAGCACAATTAATAAGTGGGTGAATAAAATGAAATTTTACTTACACACACAATCCAAGCCCACACCCCTTAAGGACTAAAATTAATTTCATGTAAGAAGGTGTAATAAAAACTTACAACTTGTCTTCCCAAAATACATAATGAGGCCTAATTTTGACTCCCCAACCCATAGGTAGGGTTGGTATAAAAATTTAAGAGGTGTGGGACAAGTTTAACTTGTCCCACAAGCCTCCAAAATAAGTCCCTAAGGACAGATCCAAATTTCAAAGGAAGGTGGAGTGTTTCACACTCAAAGTTACTTACACATTACTTACAACACATAACCCAAGAGCCATAAATCTAATAAATAAATTATTTTACCCATTTATAATTAATTTAATAACATGATTACTCACAAATCTAGACACAATTAATTAAATAATGAAGGGGAAAATACATCACTAAAAATCACATACTAAATTTAAACAAAGGAAACTAAATAAAATAATACACATAACCCCTTGGTCACATTTGAAGGTGATCCCCCATGGGAATCCCTAACAACAATAAAAATACACACATAACAATAATACATGTTTCCATGGTGACCCTTGTTGAATTCATCTAGGATTCCAATGTGGTTGGTCTCCAATCCCCCAATGTTTGTTGTGACATGTTTACCTGCAAAACACATAAACCTCCTTCGGCCTCATGGCCGCATCAAAACATCCAAAATAATATAAAATATAACTTCCAAAATCATCTATATATGAATCAAAACATCATCTAAGCAAGTAATGATATCATTTACAATTTCATCAATAACCATATGATCACAATATTAGTTCAATTTTCTAGGTCTACTCAATATGACAAAATATCACATGTACAAAACACACACACACACACACACACCATATATATCAAAACAGTATCAACATCAATATAAAATGTCTCTAATAATTCACATGCATCATATATGAATCAAAATCAACAATAGTCCATGATCTCTAATGTCTAACATCATGCCAAATCAAAAGCTACAATAATATCCATAAGTATAGTCAACAATATCATAATCAATATCAAAAAGGTGTCGAAGGGAAGTGCGCACACATCAATCGATAATAATTGCAATATGGACGAACATGATATTTTTCTAATTGATAAGGAAGGTAGTAATGAGCAGTAGGTAGAGTGATCAACCTGGTGACTAATAAGACGAATAAGGATGTCATGTTGAATTGTATTATGCTCAAATATGAGAGGCTCGGGTAATGACATGTCTTAAGGTTCAACTAGATGACATGTAGTGGACATAGTGTTATGGAAAATCATAGAACCCCTTGAGTGGCTAGGTTTTGAATAGGGCATTCAATGTGATTACTAAACATTAAGCTATCCTAAGTGTGTGACATCATGCGAAATGGGATAGATCTTGGAAGAAGGATGAGTCCTACTCCTAATGCATGCAAAAGACCTATCTAACCCTATTCTAACATGCCAAGGAGATAGTCGAGAGATGCATGAAATGTAAAACCTACCCTAATAGCGGTGATACACCAAGACAAGGAGTGTCAATCACTCTTTCCTACCTACCAAATGGAGAAGGGGTGAATTTTGGGAGGTTGGACAAGAGGAAACACAGACCAAAATTACACCGATGCACTAAGGGAAGATAGAAAACTCGTATCACAAATCCAAAATGCAAACATTCATAGTTCCATGATAAACAACCACCAAACCTCGCAATGAACAAAGGAATATACAAAGATCCTATAAGCACAATGAGAGGTAAAGAGAAACATCAGAACCATGAAGGCTAGGAAATTTAACACGAACATGATTTTATCACCCCATGATATTTACATAGTACATTACTATAAAGCAAGAGAGGCATGAATCCGTCACAAGGATTTTGGGAAGGCTTGAAGCTCCATAAGAATAGGGGTGCATGGGAGGAGAAAATGACCAACCCTTTTTGGGCAAACCCTTTACAATTTATACGAAGAATTTTGAAGAGAGAGAGAGAGAGAGAGAGAGAGAGAGAGAGAGAGAGAGAGAGAGAGAGAGAGAGAGAGAGAGAGAGAGAGAGAGAGAGAGAGAGAGAGAGAGAGAGAGAGAGAGAGAGAGAGAGAGAGAGAGAGAAATCTGAAATTGCTTCCAAACACCCGCAAAAATCCATCATGATGCCTCGATAAAGTTATGGGAAGGCCTACAAAGCCCATTCCCTTTGTACTTTGCCTTATTGTGGAAGGAAAGAAGCCCATACTTTAATTAATGCCTATCCTCCAACCAAGCCATTATAGATTGTTCATGAATTTATGAGGTCCAGATCCTCAAAATTTTAAAATTGATGCTTTCAGTCATGTAGGGATCGTTCCCAAGATTTCCAACGACCGGCCGTTTGTGAGAAACAGACTCCTGGGTGAAAGTTATGCAATTTTGGGCTTTTGTGAGCTCTGTAATTTAGGGATTCAAAACTCAAAAACCCATTTTTCATGATCCTAAGTCAAGCCCTCTTCCTCACCTTTCACAACTAAGAGTTTGTGATATTTTGAGGACACAGAGCTCAAGATATGGTGCTTTTATGTTGGGGGTTTGGGCACTTCTGCCTTTGCAATGTTTGTGGGTGAGTTGCTCACCAAGCCCAAAATGGCTCGGTGAGTCAAGTTTCCTTTCCAGAGAGAGCTCCAAAATACCCATCCTTATTGCTTCTTTATTGAGCACTTTCTTTAATGCTTTAGGAATTTCGAACTCCTATTTTGGTGGTGGTGAGCTCTTGTAAAGTTTTCCTTCGCACTATTTGGTTTGGTCCTTTTCCCTGACATCCTACCTCAAACTTTGTTTGCATGCATCGCGAGCCTTTCCTATATGAATGAATGAAATGTGGCCATGCCCACCCCAGAATGCATGCATCCCCACCACCATACTTTGAGACATTTCCCCATCGTAGATTCAAAGAATTAGAGGTTTCCATTTCAGAAAAAGACACCGTTCATCGCGGAGCGAGCTACCCTCCACTGAAAATGCACCCATGTATGGTGCACCACCCATAAACACATGCATCCATGACCATTCTTTGTAGATGAGGTGGTAGTGGAAGGACGACCGCATAGAGTTGTCAGTGCTAGAAATGCTGTTGGAGGCGATGCCCAAATCTTCACCAAATCCTAGCATTTAATACCTTGGGGAGGCCGCTACCCGCCTAAACCGGTTCATCCGGTTTCCCATCCGAAGGACTTAACCAGACCGCGTCCCCTTCCCGCAAATAGTTTAACATTTTAACGTTGGGTCGTATTTGTAGCAGAGCAGAGCAGAGCCATAGAGGATAAGATTCAAGGTAAAATAAAAAAAATTCACCTGGAGGAGAAGATTATTTACACGCATTATTGGATTCAACTTGTTTACCAGGTACAATAGGATTTTACCATTACAGTATAAGCAATTTTAGTGTTTGTAAACACTGTTAGTAATGAATTTTTGTTTACAATTTAGTAATTTTAGTGTTTTTAAACACTGTTACTAATGAATCTTTGTTTAAAATTCTGTGGTAAAAATATTGACAAAATGATCTCAATGTCACATATACAAATTGAAAAATTGATTACCATTGAGCAAGACTCTAATTAAATGATGTTTGAGTTTAATTTTTGAGTTTAATGTTTGGTTCAAAATTTAAAATTAGATTATTGGACAATTTTATGGGTAAGCACAAGTTGAACATCTTTAAAATCCACTAACATTGTTCTTATCATCATATCTTGTATGCAAGAACATGTAAGAGTTGTATATTAAGTGTTAGTAGAGGATAAAGAAACAAACTCACTTCCCAATCCAAAGCATTAACCTAAAGTAAACTTTCTATCATCAAGAAAACATTCAAAATTTAGATTTTTGTATGCAATTAGACATAATGAACTTACCGGTATGAAATCAATACCAAAATTATGAGTATCTTTTCCATACTTGAAAAAAATCACTACCTATAAATGCTTCAGTAATGGATTGCCCATAAATTTAGAAATTAGTTAAATCCAATAACAATTGATCTTTTAGACCCAATTTATAAGTTGGAGGATGAAAAAGAGTTCACGTATCACTCTTTTTCATTATAATTAATCTCATTTTTCATAACATTAACCCATTTTTTCCTTAGACTAGCTTACGCATGATTTCTAGGTTTACTAAGCATACATAACAATGCAAATATATTATTTTCGGTATAAATGTTATTAAAATTTTGAATTCTTTGACTTGAAGCCTTGTGATCGTTCTCTCCTAATTCTGATTCAACATTTAATTTTCTCTACAATGTTCGACAAGCTCTATTTTTTCCATCTACATCTAGATATATAGTTATAACATTCATATTTGGATTAAACAAATGTTATCACCAATCATGAGTCTAGGGGACCACATATCATACTAAATGCATAGTTACATTTTTTAGGGGAAAATGTTTTCCCTCTATTTTAGTGAAAAATAAAGGATTAAACCCATTGTCCACTATTTACCCTTTGTATTTTATGTACGTTATAAACTTTCTATATATGATAATAATTAATTACATCAGTTAAGATGGAAAACACAACCCACTGTCCATAATGTTTTTTTCGTTAAGATGGAAAACGCAACATGTTTTTCATCAAGATGGAAAACACATTGTGTTTTTCAACATGCTAAAAACATGTTGTGTTTTTCAGCATGTTGAAAAACACGACGGTTTTCCACATGTTCAGGGTGGCCTATTTGAGTGCCAAGTATTAGTTTGTGTTTGTTTCCATTGATCGATCCCTAATACACCTAATGTGACAATTGAACATGTATTAGGGATAGATTTGGAATCATTTATACCAATTGAACCCTAATACATGTTAAATTAATGTTAGGTGTTGTATTATAGTTTAGGGTGTTGTAATTGTGTTATTTAAGATGACAAGTTAGTGTTTAGGGCATCATATCAATGTTTGGGTGTTTAGGGTATCGTATGATTGTTTAGGATGACACATTAATATTTAGGAAATTCTAATTGTGTTTTGTAAAGTGGCCAATTAGTTTGTAAGGTCTCATTATATTCTTTAGGGTTTCATATCAGGTTTACAGTTGTTTTGTTAATGCTCAAAGTATCTCGATTGTCATTTATGTTATTTAGGTTTACCCATTAGTGTTAAGGTTTTTGTAACAATGTTTGAATGTTTAATATGAGTGCTTATGATATCAAATTATTTTGTAAGGTGTCCTAATTATATTATTTACGATGATCCCTTAATGTTTATAGTCTTCTAATAGTGTATAGTGTTTCATATTAGTGTTTATCATGTCTTATAATTTTTTTAGGGTAAAACATTTGTGTTTTTTTGTGTCTAAATTATGTTATTTAGAGTAACCCATTAGTGTCCAAGGTTTTGCATCAATTTTTGAGTGTTTAGGATGTCAGACAAGTGTTTAGGGTGTCGTATGAGTTAATAGGGTATTACAGTGAGGATTATCATTTTGTATGAGACCATGTGTTTCATTAGTGTTTAGGTTATCCTAATTATGAAATAGAGGATGAATCATTTGTGCATAGAGTATCATGACATTATTTAGGGTATCGTATCAGTGTTTAGGGTGTTAAATTAATGTTTAGTGTATCTAAAATATTATATGTGGGGTGACTAATTAGTGTTCAAGGTGCCGTATAAGTGTTTAAAGTGTCCAAAATTATACGGCACAAAGATGGCACAAAACAACCTAACAGGCCATGTTCTATGGTTAGTAAATTTAAATAAGTTACATCAGCTCAACTTGTGATGTTGATATATTCTGCTCCACATGTCTTGAACTCTAAAGTGTCATGCACAAGTGAAATCCCTTAAAATTATTGTGTTCTAACTACTTGTAAAACACTATGATTGCATTGAAAAAAACAACTATTGACATTGGGAATATTGAACAACAAGGACTTTCTTTCTGAGATATCTCAAAAGTACAGTACCTCAACAATATGTGTATCAAACCCCTTTTCTTCTTCAAATGATAGTAAGAAATGGAGTATGGGGCTTATATTGAATTCTAATAGAATGTGGGAGGATAATGGTTTTAAATGTATTATAGGCACAAGTTAAGTAATCAATCACCGAATCATAAGCACTTTCCGGATGTTGATCGATTTCTAGTTTGATCACTCTAAGCATCCAAAGGTGATTGGATAACATGGGTACTATCTCCAAGTTGTGGGACTTGCTACTTGAGATAGACCTCCGCAGAAAGCCGGTTCTTGCTCCTAAACTACCCGCCACAATCTACTCTAATGCAGAGAAACTAGCTATTCTAACCTAAAATTCCAAGGGACCAAAGAGAGAGAATGCCTAAAATGAAAGCCTACACTAAAGCGGTGATACACCGTAAAAAGAGGGTGTGAGAGTAATCTCCAAATGTGTGAAATACAGAGGCAAAGTGCACACTAGAAGAGGTGATGACAAGCTTCACCATAATCCAAAGAAATGCATTCACAAAGAATATTCCAAGCACACACAATGATAATGAATTCCTGCAAGAACATAATAAATAGACACAATATACTTGTAGAAAGATTAAAGGGGCAAGAAGAATGCAAGAAAGCACAAAGGGGAAGATATATCCACAAACCGGTATTTTATTGCTTCATGATATGCATATACCAATCTATTACAAGATAAGGGCCTGGATCACCATGCAAGGAGTCCACTACAAGGGCCTGCAACACACTGGCTTCACAAAGCAATTTTGACAGAGCTTTGTTACCCAAAAACTCTCTCCCTTTACAATGAGCCCAACACTTCATTTTATAGAAAAATGAGAAGGAAAAGAGAAGGGAAAATGGAAATCCCGAAATCTGTCCTTCAACCACCTGTAAGAGGCATTAAATTGAGTGGAATGGGCATACATTACTTGGAAAAGGCTCCCCATACTGTCCCATGTGCTGCAGCAGAGAAGGAATGATGACCATGCCTCTTAATTGCACTCCCAGCTACCAAATAAAACACTGTTCTGAACCCGGCCACGTTTTCTTAAAAAACTCAATCAATTTCTGATCAAATCTGGAATTTCTTGATTGCTGTGCATCGGGCTCGGAACCACGATTCCAACGGTACCAATTTTGTGCGATTTCGTTGAGAAATGCAAAAGTTATGGCCTTCTGAGTGTGGGCAAAAGCTGTTTTGGGCCTGGCAGGCGTTTTCTGTCATTTGACGGGAATGAGCATTGACTGACTGGAGCCGAATATGTTTCTTTTATTTAAACATATCTACCCTCATTAAAAATAAGAAATCCAGTTTTTTTGGCGTAGAGGACGTCGTGCTCGTTCCAGAAAGTCAAATTTTATCAAAATCGGAGCTCGGAGTCAAAAGTTATGGCCGTTTGAAGTTCCACGGGTCAAATGTTGACTTTTCTCCTCTGCCTTCGGCCATTTCGGCTTTTCGCGTCCCGCGCGTCCCTTTGTCCCATTTGGTTTTGGTGCTGAAATTTCCCATTTCGGCCGATCCGGCCGGTTCGCGATTTCTTGCCCAGCCGCTACAGCGTCCCATTTGCTTTTGACTGTCAGGACAAATTCGCCTGCTCGCTACTTCGCGCTTTTTTGTCCCAATCGTCACGGGACAAAAGTTCTCATTTCGCCGGTTCGGCCGGGTTCACAGCATTTTTGGCCCAAGCGGCCCCATTTGCTTTTGACTGCCTCGACAAATTAGCCTTGGTCGGCGGTTCGCGCTTTTTGTCCCGCTTTGTCCCAAAGGCGACCCTCTCAAGCATGAGCTAGTCGATTTTCTCTCGTCGAACAGGAATTTCGCGCCCGCCGCGTACTTTTGTCCCATTTGTCCCCGCGCGCGTTTGATTGCTTGTGCTAATTTCACCCGGCTTGGCCGGTTCGCTTTTGTCCCAAACGTCCCAGAGGCGACCTTGAGCGGGACTTAGCCAATTTTCATGATTTTTCTCGATCAACCTATTTGCCTTCTCGCTGAACCCTTTTTTCGCATTTTCTCGAACTTACTCTCTTTCTCTTGGACAGGGAGTTAGACAAATATGAGGGGGACCCTAGAAACACGACCTTTCACTCTGAATCAACATAATTGCTTGGGATTAAAGAATTTGATGCATGTTATCAAAATTACCTTGAGGGGTGAATTTTGGATAACAATAAATCTAACCATCATATTTATAAGCACAAGAAGTAACCACAACAGTTGAAGTGGGTCACCTTCTTAATCCTCTTATCTATTTGGATGTGACTCATCACATTTTGATCGTTGTGTGTTCTCAACCATCATGGTATTCCTTTTGTGACATACGACATTTAACCAACAAAAAATATGACACTTACATGTCACTTCATCTCATATCTACCCAAGTTTGAGCAAGTAACCAAAGTTGCACTTAAGCCTTTCTAACCCATTGCATGCCCCACTTTGTAAGATGTTGTAAGTGCATAATACTCCCATTATGATGCACAAGCTTGACCTTTGTGCCATGCTTCAACACTTCTACACCTAGGGAGTAACTCCAACCTTTATGCAAGATGACTACTATATATAAGAAAAAAAGTCTTTATTCTATGACACTACATTGTGTATGCACTATGTTGCATAAAAACTTGTCCCTATGTTTTTTGGGTGATGTGCATTCTTGCAGACATTCTAATGCTCCTAAATCATACAACTTAGGTAAGAGAAATGAACCATGAAATATTCCTCGTGTATTCCACGAGGTCTTCAATAGATCCTTTATGTTTAGCAAGTTTGCATACACTTAACCATGTTACACCTTCAACTTACCTTCCTTTCCACTTATCTAGATACTCCCGGTATTCCCTTCTACACGTTTTCTTCAATGGTTTCAATATCTTATTCATTCTCCTCACACACTTTCTCAAGCAATCATTGTCTCTAATCCAACTCTTTAGAGATTGCACTATCATTCTATGTTTGTTTTTCCATCGATGTATGGGTACAAATCCACAACATGGAAGATAAGTGATATAACTATCCAATAAGGAAACACTATCTCATATGTGTTGGTTGTAAATTTCCTCAAAACCTTATACGGTCCTGATCTTTTTCCACTTCAATTTGTCAAAGGTAGAGTATTATAGTAAATGGTACAAAGGGAAGAAATACAAGACTTGGGAAGATAATAATGGCAAGTGATATATCTCGTGTGTGTGTGTGTGTGTGTGTGTGTGTGTGTGGAGTTTTTAGTTTATTAATTAGGGTGTAGGTTGTGAGTTTTATTATATTCAAATACACACTAATAAACTAATAAGGATTTGCGGAGTTAGGAATTTTATTTTGCTTATTTTGTGAATAAGGTTATTTTTTGATAAACTTAGTTTGGAGTTAGGTAGACCATAGGGGCATAAATGTTGACCTCTAATTGACAAGTAGTCAAGAAAGACGCTATTTAAGTCATTTTAGAAAGTCAACGTTATTTCTTAACAAACTTAGTCCATACTTGTTGCATCCTAACAAAACTTAGTGGCCGTATTATCCAACATAACATGTTGCCTAATTGCTTCCTCCTCCGGAGTTAGTGTTCTTAACATAATCTTGTAATCTTGCAAAACTTAGCATTGTTCTTGTCCAAACATATCACATTACCTAATTTCTACATTCTAGAACTTTGGCGTCCTTATTATAGCCCCCACAAAAGTAATTGTTGCTTAATTTTTATCCTAACACTTTTATGATCTTTTTATGACCTTGATGCAAAACTTAATGACGATCTTTTCTTTTGTAACACATTGTGTACATGCCATGCCCTCGAAATTATGGTCCGAAATTGTAAACCTCAAAATCTTAATATTGGTCTTGTCTAACATAAGTTGCCTAATTTCCACCTCTAAAATTTCATGGCTTTTAAGGATTTGGTAGAGAATCCCTTGAGAATAATTTATTTAAATTATTCATAACCATGAGTGGGACCTTATACAAATGGAAGGGAGATCTCACTTTAAGATATTTGAACGAGATTCATCGTATATGTAACATGATCTTATAGTTCATTGGGCTAAACTTAGTTGATGACTCAACAATACTACATGTAACATGATCTTATAGTTAATTGGGCTAACTTTAGTTGATGACTCAATAACACTACATGAATCTCCTAAACCACCAACACTACAAACATCTCCTAAATTAAATCTATAATGTTTGTGGAATTTGACCTTTGTGTGTTTTATCTCAAAATGGCCTCTAAATAATCATGACATTAATAATTTTTTTAATATTTGTCGATAATAATCACAAGATAAAATGATTCACTTAACACATAAACAACTTAAAAAAATTTACCCTCTAATATATTCTCTAGTGAGTCTGAATGATGAAGAACTCATACTTTTGAAAAAGAAGTTCCAAGTTTGAATCACACGAAAGACACTTTATACAAAGTGGTCACATGTAATATAAAATATCTTCTATATACCAAAAATACAAAATATAGACTCTTATATATACCAAAAATACAAAATATAGACTTAAATACTAAAAATAAGAAATAGTCTCATATACTCTTAATGACCTTATAAACCTTGACACTGAAAGTATATATTAATTTCATATACTATAAACTATCTTACAATTTCAAAACAAGATACACCACATCAATCTTTAGGGTATCAGTATCATTCTTTAGGGTGTTAAATTAATGTTTAATGTATCCCAATTATTTTATGTGGGGTGACTAATTAGTGTCAAAGGTGTCGTATAAGTGTTTTAAGTGTCCTAAATTAATTTAATGTGGGTGACTTAATATTATTTATGGTGAGAGAATTAGAATAATTATAGCTAGTATTATGTTTCCATTCATCATTAGAATTCAAATTCTTTTAGCTAATACTTCTAGAGATGTTATGTTAATGCTATAAGCAATTTGTAAATTTATTGTTCGTTTTATATAAAAAACATGCAAAAAAATTAAATGTTTTTTTATGTGGAAGGAATACAAATCAAATCTAAAATATTATCTAAATGAAGTTAGTGATCATATAATCTTTCCAAGAATAAGTAGGAATTACACTTGTATGTTGATAAGTGGGATCGATGAAAAATATCTATTACCTAATACAAAGGTGAAAAAGGAACAAATTTATGTTCTCGATATACACATGGATGGCTTAAGAAAACACTTGTGGAAATTTTTTACATAGTTGCTAGGGAATGCGTGGAGGATGGCCCTAGATAATGGTCTAGAAAGATGGCACAAACAACTCCGAGAGGCTATGTTCTATGGCTAGTAGATTTAAATAAGTTACATCACTCAACATGTAATGTCGATATATTCCGATCCACATGTGTTGAACTCTATAGTGTCATGTGACATGCGCATGTGAAATCTCGGTAAATTATTGTGTTCCAAGTAACTCGAAAACACTTGAGTGATATTGCAAAAACAACTAAATAGACACTAAATAATTTTGTGAACTATGTTATTATTGTAATTTTTTGTTTAGTATATAGACACTAAATAATAGTGTGAACTAGTTTATTATTATGGTATTATTGTATTCAACCCATTTGTTAATAAATGATAGAGGATTCGATAATTTCTACAATTTGTGTCTATTAATCATTGGTATGAGACTAGTTAATTATGTTGATATTATGTTGGTATTGGTTAAATATGCATGCGATCTTCCAAATTGTTAGTTGTTATTTCATTCCTCTTAGTTGTTTTAAATTAAATACATTAGGAAAAGACTGATTTCTTGGATGAGTTATAGTTGTAAATATTATGAATGTGGAGATCATTTGTATATATATATATATATATATATATATATATATTTTATTAGTTGTTAAATATTAGTAATTTTAATGTTAATGTTTTATGAAAGTTGAAGATATAAAAATAATGTGATATTATACTCGACTCTCAATTTGGCATATGGGGCAAGTGCCTCTGCAAAGACAAGAATCAAGACGTGTTGAAGGGGCTTGCCCCTTAGGATGCCACATCGATACGCCCAACTATCGTTGTGTGATGAAGGGATTTCCCCTTAGGATTTTGCATCGATAGTTGGGTGGTATCTTGCGCTAAGTAGAGGTTTTTAAAGTCACCCACCGACCTTCCACTCGAAATGCCTCTCAGTAATATCACAACCATCCCTTTTGTAATGGATGGTTGTGATATTATGAGAGGGTGCATCTTGGTGAAGGATAGCTGTTGGCGTTTATTGATACTTGAATAAGCATTGTGTTGAATTTCTTTTCATTTCACGTGCAGGAGGCAATACTTATGGGGAGACAAGTAGGGTAAATGAAGACACATTCCGACACGGCCCCTCTTTGTCGTATCCAACATCAGAAGTTGAAGGTAATTTAATGTCATCGTATGTGGCAAGTAGTCATATAGATTGCTAAGAATAAATTACCGAAGTGACAGGTAATTCAATGCCATCATATGTTACCGATGTATATTGCTAAACATAAGTCATAACAAAATAAGCATCGTGTTGAATTTCCTTTCATTTCACGTGCATGAGGTAATACTTATGGGGATAAAAATAGAGTAAATGAAGACACGTTCCGACACGGCCCCTCTCTTCATCGTATCCAACATCGAAGTTGAAGGTAATTTAATGTCATTGTATGTGGCAAGCATCATATAGATTACTAAGAATAAATTACCGTAAGTGACAGTAATTCAATGCCATCATATGTTACCAATGCTTATTGCTAAGCATAAGTCGTAACAAAATAAGCATCGTGTTGAATTTCTTTTCATTTCATGTGCAGGAGGCAATACTTATGGGGAGACAAGCAGGATAAATGAAGACACATTCCGACATGGCCCCTCTTCATCATATCCAACATCAGAATTTGAAGGTAATTTAATGTCATCGTATGTGGCAAGTAGTCATATAGATTGCTAAGAATAAGTTGTAACAAAAAAAGCATCTTGTTGAAAATGTTTTCATTACTCGTACAATAGCCAATACCTATGTAGGGACAAGCACTGTAAATGATGGTATGTTGTGGGATGGCCCCTCCTCGCCACCTCGACACTCACTAACAGTTGATGGTTAGTTGTTAATGCCTTTAATCAATTAATCGATGCCAATGATAATGTTCCTCACACATATTTATGATTAGGTGGTAGTGTGCATTCATTTCTACTATGATATTGAAAAATCTAGTGTATAAATAAATAATTTTCTATAATATCTTATATGTCACAGAACTCCTAAAACAAATTGGGGCTAGTGGTTTGATGATAGAAAGTGAACCAGATTTTATGCAACACATCCAAAGAATTCTTGAAGTCACTTTGATACACGATGAGTACTGGATGAACAAAAAAATTATTTGAATGTGTTCAAAGGTTTAGGAGAGACCTAGAAGCATCAAATATGTTGGATGTTGCTTTCAAAGGAGATGTCAATGATATTTCCACCACCCGCATGCGTCCATGGTTTAGTGTGAGTAAAAAATGCCACCGCAGTGTGAGTAAGAGGCCAGTCATTGTAGAAGATTTGAACAATCACATTAAGGCTATGAATGCTTCCAATTTCCCAATGACAATCATGCAAAGAGGAGACAAACCACACAAATGGATCATACAGGTTAAAACATTGAACTATTGGTGTGAACTATTCACAAGAAATTTTAATTGTGGAGGCAAAGACTAACATATTGATCATTTATTTTGCAGGTGGTTCAAATGCAACTGAAACATCTCCTCGCCACCACTTATCTTTCAACAATTTAGCGTCTGCGCAAGGTGTGTATTGAATGTCCTTAATATCATAACATTTTTTCACTATATGTAAGGTAAAAATCCTTTGATACCATGTCTAATATTTAATTCATTGTGTTGCAGATGCAACAGATATGCAAATGGTGTATTTTACAGAATGAGCAGGTTGAGATTTGGAAAGTAAATGTATGGCATGTTGAGTGGGCCTAAATTATAATTGTAAACATTACCAATTCATGTATATGAGATTGTACCTTACGTATATTTAAAATACATAAATATGGAACGTGTACAACTGACCTACTCTTTGACTATTTTTAGCGTGTTTTAAAAAAGTGCTTGGTGGTGTTAGCCAACGTAGAACTGCTCACGTAATATATGAATTGTATAAAATATTTTAACAAACAAAAAGTTGATGTAATTATGATGAAATGATGTAATCAACAGTGGGGTGCATTTTCCTCCATGTTGAAAAATGCACGGTGTTTTTCAAGAAGTTTGAAAACCTTGACCACGTTCTCCAAAAAGGGGCAACCCACATTGCTCTTCCTCCTTGTCGTAAACATAAAATCCACATCAACAACTTGTCAAGTGGAGAAGGGTTGAGTTTTTTCCAATGCGATGGAAAGTGGGGTGCGTTTTTCGCCATGTTGAAAATGCACGGTGTTTTTCAGCAATTTGAAAACCTCGACCACGTTCTCCAAAAGGCGCAACCCATGGTGTTGTTCCTCCTTGTCATAAAAATCGAATCCACATCAACAACTTTTTAGGTGGAGAAGGGTTGAGATTTTTCCAATGCGATGGAAAGTGGGGTGAATTTTCGCCATGTTGAAAATGCACGTGTTTTTCAAAGAGTTTGAAAACCACGACCACGTTCTCCAAAAGGTGTAATCCGCGGTGCTCTTCCTCCTTGTCGTAAACATGGAATCCACATAAACAACTTGTCAGGTGGAGAAGGGTTAATATTTTCCAATGCGATGGAAAGTGGGGTGTGTTTTCTGCCACGTTGAAAAATGCATGGTGTTTTTCAGCAGTTTGAAAACCCCGACCACGTTCTCCAAAAGGCGCAACCCGCGGTGCTCTTCCTCCTTGTAGAACATTGACTCCACATCAATAACTTGTCGGTGGAGAAGGGTTGAGTTTTTCCAATGCGATGGAAAGTGGGGTGCATTTTCCGCCACGTTAAAAAATTCATGGTGTTTTTAAGTAGTTTGAAAACCCCGATCACGTTCTCCAAAAGGTGCAACCTACGGTGCTCTTCCTCCTTTTCGTAAACATCGAATCCACATCAAAAATTGTCGGAGAAGAAGGGTTGAGGTTTTTCCAATTCGATGGAAAGTGGGGTGCATTTTATGCCATGTTGAAAAATGCATGGTGTTTTTAAGCAGTTGAAAAACCCCGATCATGTTCTCCAAAAGGCACAACCCATGGTACTATTCCTCCTTGTCGTAAACATCGAATCCACATCAATGACTTGTTAGGTGGAGAAGGGTTGAGATTTTTCCAATGCGATGGAAAGTGGGGTACGTTTTCCGCCACGTTGAAAAACTCACGGTATTTTTAGTAGTTTGAAAATCCCGAAAATGTTCTCCAAAAGGCACAACCCACGATGCTCTTCCTTCTTATCGTAAAATTGAATCCACATAATAAACTTGTTAGGCGGAGAAGGGTTGAGTTTTTCAAATGCGATGGAAAGTGGGGTGTGTTTTCTACCATGTTGAAAAAGGCACGGTGTTTTTCAGTAGTTGGAAAATCCCAATCACGTTCTCCAAAAGGCGCAACCTGCGGTGCTTTTCCTCCTTATCATAAACATCGAATCCACATAAACAACTTGTCAGTGTCAAGAAGGGTTGAGTTTTTTCCAATGCGATGGAAAGTGGGGTGCATTTTCTGCCATGTTGAAAAATACAAGGTTTTTTTCAGCAGTTCGAAAACTCCAACCACGTTCTCCAAAAGGCACAACCCACGGTGCTTTTCCTCCTTTCGATAAACATCGAATCCATATAAACAAATTGTCGTGGAGAAGGGTTGAGTTTTTTCCAATGCGATGGAAAGTGGGGTGCATTTTCCGCCACGTTGAAAAATGCACAGAGTTTTTCAAAGAGTTTGAAAACCTCGACCACGTTGTCAAAAAGGTGCAACCCGTGGTGCTCTTCCTCCTTGTCGTAAACATCGAATCCACATCAAAACTTGTTAGGTGGAGAAGGGATGAGATTTTTCCAATGTGATGGAAAGTGGGGTGCATTTTCCACCACGTTTAAAAATGCACACGTGTTTTTCAACGCTTTGAAAACCCGACCACGTTCTCTAAAAGGCGCAAAAGCATGGTGCTCTTCTCCTTGTTGTAAACATCGAATCCACATCAACAAATTGTCAGCAGAGAAGGGTTGAGTTTTTTCTAATACGATGGAAATTTGGGTGCATTTTTGTCATGTTGAAAAATGCACGGTGTTTTTCAGCATTTGAAAAGCCCAACCACATTCTCCAAAAGGTACAACCCGTGGTGTTCTTCCTCCTTGTCGTAAACATAAAATCGACATCAAAAACTTGTCGTGGAGAAGGGTTGAGTTTTTCCAATGCAATGGAAAGTGGGGTGTTTTTTTACGCCATGTTGAAAAATGCACGGTGTTTTTCAACAGGTTCGAAAGTCTCGACCACGTTCTCCAAAAGGCGCAACCCGTGGTATTATTCCTCCTTATCATAAACATCGACTCCACTTCAACAACTTCTCAGCAGAGAAGGGTTAAGTTTTTTCCAATGCAATGGAAAGTGGGGTGCGTTTTCCACCATGTTGAAAAATGCACGGTATTTTTAGCAGCTTGAAAACCCGACCACATTCTCTAAAAGGTGCAACACACGGTGCTCTTCCTCCTTGTTGTAAACATCGAATCCACATCAAAAATTTGTCGGTGAAGAAGGGTTGAGATTTTTCCAATCTAATTGAAAGTGGGGTGCATTTTCCGCCATGTAGAAAAATGCACGGTGTTTTTCAAGAGTTTGAAAACCACGATCACGTTCTCTCAAAAGGCACATCGCACGGTGCTCTTCCTCCTTTTCGTAAACATCGAATCAACATCAAAAACTTGTTAGGTGGAGAAGGGTTGAGTTTTTTCCAATGTGATGGAAAGTGGGGTGTGTTTTCACCACATTGAAAAACACACGTGATTTTCAGCAGCTTCAAAACCCCGACCATGTTCTCTAAAAGGCGCAACCCATGCGTACTCTTCATCCTTGTCATAAACATCGAATCCACATACAAAAATTATCAGTGGAGATGGGTTGAGATTTTTCTAATGCGATGGAAAGTTGGGTGCATTTTCCGCCACGTTGAAAAACGGATGGCATTTTTAAGCAGTTTGAAAACCACAACCATGTTCTCCATAAAGCACAACCCGTGGTGCTCTTCCTCCTGGTCGTATACATCAAATCCACATCAATAACTTTTCGTGGAGAAGGGTTGAGTTTTTTCCAATGTGATAGAAAGTGAGGTGCATTTTTGACCACGTTGAAAAACACACGGTGTTTTTCGCAGTTTAAAACCCCGATCATGTTCTCTAAAAGGCACAACCCGTGGTGCTCTTTCCTCGTTATTAACATTGAATCTACATCAAAAACTTGTCAGGTGGAGAATGGTTGAGATTTTTCCAATGTGATGGAAAGTGGGGTGCGTTTTTCACGCCATGTTGAAAACACACAATGTTTTTCAAGATAGTTTGAAAACCCCTATCACGTTCTCCAAAAGGCGCAACCCATGGTGCTCTTCCTCCTTATCGTAAACATCAAATCCACAGCAACAAATTGTCATGCGGAGAAGGGTTGAGTTTTTTCCAATGTGATCGAAAGAGGGGTGTGTTTTCCGTCACATTGAAAAATACACAGGTGTTTTTCATTAGTTCGAAAACCCCTACCACGTTTGCCAAAAGGTACAACCCATGGTGCTCTTCCTCCTTGTTGTAAACATAAAATCCACATCAACAACTTGTCGGTGGAGAAGGGTTGAGATTTTTCCAATTCAATGGAAAGTGGGGTGCGTTTTCTGCCATGTTGAAAAACACACGGTGTTTTTCAGCAGTTTGAAAACCCCGATCACATTCTCCGAAAGGCACAACTGACCGCGGTGCTCTTCATCCTTGTCATAAAAATTGAATCCACATCAACAACTTGTTAGGTGGAGAAGGGTTAAGTTTTTTCCAATGCGATGGAAAGTGCGGTGCATTTTTCACCATGTTGAAAAATGCACGTGTTTTCAGCGATTTGAAAACCCCGATCACGTTCTCCAAAAGGCGCAACCCATGGTGCTCTTCCATATTTTCGTAAGCATCGAATCCATATCAAAAATTGTCGTGGAGAAGGGTTGAGTTTTTCCAATGCGATGGAAAGTGGGGTGCATTTTCGCCATGTTGAAAAACACACGGTATTTTTCTTAGCAGTTTGAAAACCCCGATCACGTTCTCCAAAAGGCGCAACCCACGGTGCTCTACCATATTTTCGTAAACATCGAATCCATATCAAAAATTGTCGTGGAGAAGGGTTGAGTTTTTTCCAATGCGATGGAAAGTGGGGTGTGTTTTTCGCCATGTTAAAAATGCACGTTATTTTTCAAAAGTTTGAAAACCCGACCACATTCTCTAAAAGGTGCAACCCACGTGCTCTTCCTCCTTGTCGTAAACATCAATCCACATCAACAACTAGTCGTGGAGAAGGGTTGAGATTTTTACAATGCGATGGAATGTGGGGTGCATTTTACTACCATCTTGAAAAACACATGGTGTTTTTCAGCAGCTTTGAAACCCCGATCACGTTCTCCAAAAGACGCAACCGGTGCTCTTCCTCCTTGTCGTAAACATCAAATCCACATCAACAACTTGTCGTGAAGAGAAGGGTTGAGATTTTTCTAGTGTGATGGAAAGTGGGGTCCGTTTTCCGGCACGTTGAAAAATGCACGATGTTTTTCAGGAGTTTGAAAACCCCAACCACATTCTCCAAAAGACATAACCGATGGTGCTTTTCCTCCTTTTCATAAAAATTGAATCCACATCAACAACTTGTCAAGTGGAGAAGGGTTGAGATTTTTACAATGCGATGGAAAGTGGGGTGCATTTTCTACCATGTTGAATAATGCACGGTGTTTTTAAGTAGTTTGAAAACCCCGACCATGTTCTCCAAAAGGCACACCCCCTACGCTTCTCTTCCTCCTTGTCAAAACATCGAAACGACATCAAAAAATTTTCAGTGGAGAAGGGTTGAATTTTTTTCAATGTGATGGAAAGTGCATTGCGTTTTAGCCGTGTTGAAAAACACATGGTCTTTTTCAAAGTTTCAAAACCCTCAATCACATTCTCTAAAAGGCGCAACCCATGGTGCTCTTCCTCCTTGTCATAAAATCGAATCCACATCAACAACTTGTCAGGTGGAGAAGGGTTGAGATTTTTCCAATGTGATGGAAAGTGGGGTGCATTTTCTACCATGTTGAAAAATGCACGTTGTTTTTCAGCAATTTGAAAACCCCAACCACGTTCTCTAAAAGATGTAACCCGTGGTGCTCTTCCTCCTTGTCATAAACATAGATTCCACATCAACAAATTTTTAGAAAGAAGGGTTGAGTTTTTTCCAATGCGATGGAAAGTGAGGTGCATTTTCGCCATATTAAAAATACACGATATTTTTAGGGAGTTTGAAAACCCCCCCATTCTCAAAAAGGAACAACCCGTGGTGCTCTTCCTCCTTGTCGTAACATCAAATCGACATCAACAACTTGTCAGTGGAGAAGGGTTGAGTTTTTCCAATGCGATGGAAAGTTGGGTGCATTTTCTCCCATGTTGAAAAATGCACTGGTGTTTTTCAGCAGCTTTGAAAACCCGACCACATTCTCAAAAAGGCACAACCCATGGTGCTCTTCCTCCTTGTCAGTAAACATCGACTCCACATAATCAACTTGTTAGGTGGAGAAGGGTTGAGTTTTTCCAATGCGATGGAAAGTGGGGTGCATTTTCCACCATGTTGAAAAATGTACTGTGTTTTTTAGTAGTTTGAAAACCTTGACCACGCTCTCTAAAAGGCACAACCCGCGGTGCTCTTCCTCCTTGTCGTAAACATCGAATTCACATCAAAACTTGTCAAGTGGAGAAGGGTTGAGATTTTTCCAATATGTTGGAAAGTGGGGTGCGTTTTCCACCATGTTGAAAAATGCACGTGTTTTTCAGCGCTTTGATAACCACGATCACGTTCTTCAAAAGGTGTAACCCACAGTGCTCTTCCTCCTTGTCGTAAACATCGAATCCACATCAACAACTTGTTAGGTGGAGAAGGGTCAAGTTTTTTCAAATGCAATGGAAATTGGGGTGCATTTTCCGCCACGTTGAAAAACACACAGTGATTTTAAGCAGCTTTAAAACCCCGAACATGTTCTCCAAAAGGCGCAACCACGGTGCTCTTCCTCCTTGTCATAAACATCAATCCAAATCAACAACTTTTCAGGTGGATAAGGGTTTAGATTTTTACAATGCGATGGAAAATTAGGTGCGTTTTTTGCCATGTTGAAAAACACATGGTATTTTTTAGCAGTTTGAAAACCCCGACCACGTTCTCCAAAAGGCACAACCCGCGGTGCTCTTCCTCCTTGTCATAAACATCAAATCCACATCAACAACTTGTCAGGTGGAGAAGGGTTGAGTTTTTTCCAATGCGATGGAAAGTGAGGTGCGTTTTCCACCACGTTGAAAAATGCATGGTGTTTTAAATCAGTTTGAAAACCCCGACCACGTTCTCCAAAAGGCACAACTTGCATGTGCTCTTCCTCCTTGTCAGTAAACATCGAATCCACATCAACAACTTGTTAGGTGGAGAAGGGTTGAGAATTTTCTAATGCGATGGAAAGTGGGGTGTGTTTTCTACCATGTTGAAAAATGCATGGTGTTTTAAGCTATTTGAAAATGCCGACCATGTTCTCTAAAAGGCATAACCCATGGTGCTCTTCCTCCTTTTCAAAACAACGAATCCACATAAAAACTTGTTAGGCGCAGGAGAAGGGTTGAGATTTTTCCAATGCGATGGTAAGTGGGGTGCATTTTCCACCATTTTGAAAAATGTAGGATGTTTTTCAGCAGTTTGAAAACCTCAATTATGTTCTCCAAAAGGCGAACCCGCAATGCTCTTCTCCTTGTCATAAACATAGAATCCACATAAATAACTTGTTAGGTGGAGAAGGATTGAGTTTTTTCCAATGCGATGGAAAGAGGGGTGCATTTTATACCATGTTGAAAAATGCACGGTGTTTCACAGCTTCAAAACCCCAACCATGTTCTCCAAAAGGCGCAACCCACAGTGCTCTTCCTCCTTGTCGTAAACATCGAGTCCACATCAAAACTTGTCGTGGAGAAGGGTGTAGATTTTTCCAATGTGATGGAAAGTGGGGTGCATTTTCCGCCATGTTGAAAAATGCACGGTGTTTTTTTGGCGCTTTGAAAACCCCGACCACATTCTCCAAGAGGCGCAACTCATAGTGCTCTTCCTCCTTATCATAAACATCAATCCACATCAAAACTTGTCAGTGGAGAAGGGTTGATTTTTTTCCAATGCGATGGAAAGTGGGGTGCATTTTCCACCACGTTAAAAATGCACGATGTTTTTTTGCGGTTTGAAAACCTCGACCACGTTCTCTAAAAGGTACAACTCGTAGTGCTCTTCCCTTTTTTAGTAAATATCAAATCCACATCGAACAACTTGTTAAGTGGAGAAGGGTTGAGATTTTTCCAATGCGATGGAAAGTGGGGTGCTTTTTCCGCCATGTTGAAAAATGCATGGTGTTTTTAGCAGTTTGAAAACCCCAATAACATTCTCCAAAAGGCAAAACCCACGGTGCTCTTCCTCCTTGTCATAAACATCGAATCCAAATCGAAAAATTGTCGGGGGAAGAATGGTTGAGTTTTTTCCAATGCGATGGAAAGTGGGGTGCATTTTTCGCTACGTTGAAAGACACACGGTATTTTTCAAAGTTTGAAAACCCCGACCACATTCTCTAAAAGGCACAACTGCAGTGCTCTTCCTCCTTGTTGTAAACATCAAATCCACATCAAAAACTTGTCAGTGGAGAAGGTTTGAGATTTTTCCAATGAGATGGAAAGTGGGGTGCGTTTTCCACCACGTTAAAAAATATGGTGTTTTTCACCGTTTGAAATCCCCGATAATGCTCTCCAAAAGCGCAACTGCGGTACTCTTCCTCCTTTTCAGTAAACATAGAATCCACATCAACAACTTGTTAGGTGGAGAAGGGATGAGTGTTTTACAATGCGATGGAAAGTGGGGTATGTGTTTTCTGCCACATTGAAAAATGCATGGTGTTTTTCAAAGAAGTTGAAAAACCCCACCACGTTATCCAAAAGGCGTGACCCGCGGTGCTCTTCCTCCTTTTCATAAAAATTGAATCCACATCAACAACTTGTCGGTGGAGAAGGGTTAGGATTTTTCCAATGCGATGGAAAGTGGGATGTGTTTTTCGCCATGTTGAAAACGCATGGTGTTTTTCAGCCAGCTTGAAAACCACGACCACATTCTCCAAAAGGCACAACCAACGCAATGCTCTTCCTCCTTTTCGTAAACATCGAATCCACATAAACAACTTGTCAAGTGGAGAAGGGTTGAATTTTTTCAAATGCGATGGAAAGTGTGGTGCATTTTCTATCATGTTGAAAAACACATGGTGTTTTTAATAGATGAAAACCCCAACCACGTTCTCCAAAAGGTGCAACCCGTGGTGCTCTTCCTCCTTGTCGTAAACATGGACTCCACATCAACAAATTTTCTGGTGGAGAAGGGTTGAGTTTTTTCCAATGCGATGGAAAGCGGTGCGTTTTCTTCCATCTTGAAAAACGCACGGTGTTTTCAAGATTTCAAAACCCCACCACGTTCTCCAAAAGGTGCAAACCGCAGTTCTCTTCCTCTTTGTCGTAAACATCAGCTCCACATCAAAAATTTGTTAGGCGGATAAGGGTTGAGTTTTTCCAATGCAATGGAAGTGGGGTGCATTTTCCGCCATGTTGAAAAATGCACAAGAGTTTTTCAAAGCCAGCTTCAAAAACTCGACCACGTTCTCCAAAAGGCACAACCCACGGTGCTCTTCCTCCTTTTCGTAAACATCAAATCCACATCAACAACTTGTCAAGTGGAGAAGGGTTGATTTTTTTCCAATGTGATAGAAAGTGGGGTGAATTTTCCACCATGTTGAAAAATGCACGATGTTTTTTAACAGATTGAAAACCCCGACCACATTCTCCAAAAGGCACAACCCGCAGTGCTCTTCCTCCTTGTCATATAAACATTGAATCCGCAACAACAAATTATCGGTGGAGAAGGGTTGTGATTTTTCCAATGTGATGGAAAGTGCGGTGATTTTTCCGCCATGTTGAAAAATGCACGGTGGTTGTTAGCAGCTTGAAAACCCTACCACGTTCTCCAAAAGGCACAACCCGTGGTGCTCTTCCTCCTTGTCAGTAAACATCGACTCCACATCAAAAAATTGTCGGTGGAGAAGGGTTGAGTTTTTTCCAATGCGATGGAAAGTGGGGTGCGTTTTCCTCCCACGTTGAAAAATGCATGGTGTTTTTCAAGAGTTTGAAAATCCCACGATGTTCTCAAAAAGGTGCAACCTGCAGTGCTCTTCCTCCTTGTCATAAACATTAAATCCACATCAACAACTTGTCAGGTGGAGAAGGGTTGAGTTTTTTCCAATGCGATGGAAAGTGGGGTGCGTTTTCCACCACGTTGAAAAATGCATGGTGTTTTTTAGTAGTTTGAAAACCTCGACCACGTTCTCCAAAAGGCGCAAAGTGTAGTGCTCTTCCTCATCGTAAACATTGAATCCACATCAACAACTTGTTAGGTGGAGAAGGGTTGATATTTTTCCAATGCGATGGAAAGTGGGGTGCATTTTCTGCCATGTTGAAAAACGCACGGTGTTTTTCAGCAGTTTGAAAACCCTGACCACGTTCTCCAAAAGGCGCAACCCACGGTGCTCTTCCTCCTTGTCGTAAACATCAACTCCAAATAAACAACTTGTCAGGCGGAGAAGGGTTGAATTTTTTCCAATGCGATGGAAAGTGGGGTGCGTTTTCCGCCACGTTGAAAAACACACGTGTTTTTCAGCAGTTTGAAAAACCATTTATACATTTACACCATAACATTTACATTGAATCTGTATAACATTGCAAATAAAGTATGAGAAGATGAGAAGTTACACTTGAACCAATGAAAACTATTTTGTAGTCTTAATGAATGGTAACACACATTTAAACTAATATCATTCCATTGTAATGTATACACAGTATTAAAACTACATGCTTCAATGAGAACTTTAAATTTGAATTCTCTATAAAATGTACATTAACTAAAAGTAACATTCATAATACTCGCACATTTTAAATCTTATTCCAATTTAAATATTTTTATTAGACTTTAAAACCTTCTTATTTTTTATTATGTTTTGATGGTATAAATATTATTAACTCTTTTAAAAACTAGAATATACATTTAACCAACACCTGTTGATGTCAAAGGTCACATGGAAAGTGTCATTTTATTACAAAGTCATATTTTATGTCAAAGGTCACTTGGACAATCTTCGGTGTGAGCGACTGATAATTTTTCCTCAGTAGATGCCTTGGCCAGGATGTACATCTTCTTCCATGATTCTTTGTGATGTTTGTGAATTTTAACAACAAAATTAAAACTTGCTTCTTGGTTTTCGAACACTTTTTTGGTGGATTCACACGTTGTCTCCCAATTCTTAATTTCTAATTCCAACTCTAGAACTTCAAGCTCCAACTCCATCTTCTTTGAGGAAGCAACTAGTAATTGGTCCAATAATTCCTTATTTATCTTTGACAATTTTAAATATTGTATTCTAAGTCTTTCACGCTCATTTTATAAAAATTTGCCTTGCTCTTTGCAAGTTTTAGTTCTACTTCCATACGAACTGACAAGGATGACTCATCTTCGTGTCCAACTTCAAAAAATTTGTTTGAGGTGCTCTCTATAGTATTTCCTAAAACATTAGTACTGGGACTATTGAATTTCGCATCTTTTTGGTTCCAAAGACTTTGGTGAGGCGTTGCGCTCTCCAACATTCTTTTTCTCGTCATCTAATTAAACCCGTATTTAAACAACCAATTATTATTTGTTAACATTCAAACGTAATTGTAACCATATACCGTACACGGAAGTAGAACCCAACAAAGTAACCATATACCATTTACCGTAATCCACATTCATAGTCACATTAATACATTAACCATATACACAAATACATAACACCATTATTTATGCAATAAATGAAATGTCACAACAAGAATAAAAACCATCTAATGTGCTATAAACAGAACCACAAACCATATTCAATTTAACAAGAATGAAATATTAAATCGTAAACATCAAACAAAATAAAGTAACAACCTCATCACACATATATACAATTGTCTTCTAATCACACGGTGTATTACTCTTCCTCATTCATCACATCGCATACCAGATATAACAATTGAAATACATGATCTAAATACTAATTAACGTGCACATCATAACATCAACCGAAAAACAACCATATTAGTGTAAAATCACGTATGTCTATCCATATCATCTATTATGCTACAAAGGAAAAATTCATCAAATATAACTAATTTTTGCATACCACATAATCAATATCTATACATATATGTCCAATATATAAGTAAAATTTGACAAATATGTAAGTGAAATATAAAATTTCTATGACTGGAATATTCATTTGTTTTTATTGTCTTGGGTGGGAGTGCGTGTTGTTTTTTATCAAATGCCACCTTGGCTTGCATGTACATCTTCTTCCATACTTCCTTATGATCGTCGTGTGTTTTAAGAATGTTATTAAAGTTGGCTACATTATTTAATTACCATCTAAATAAACCATATTCAATATATCAATAATGCAATACTAAGTCACTATGAACCTCGATGGGAAGGCACTTCTTCTTCTTGTAAACTCCACCGACATCTTTGTTTGTAGAGAGTTAATTGATTTCTTTTTGTATAGATAAGTGTCACTATCGAATGATTCATGGTCAATTGATTCTTGCCGCACAACCTTGTGCTTTCTTGTCTTCTTTAGTCTTACCATCTAAATAAATCTGTATTATAACAATCGATTATTATTTCTTACCATTCAAACATAATTAGAAAGGAAATAATGCACTTAACTTATACGTAACAAAATATTATCATTGATGAAATATATATGAAAGTTTCATAACCACATCAAACTCAAGTACACATACATGGATGTAGAACGCAACTATGTAATGATAAACCACAAGCCGTAATCCGTCATAAACAAAATTTGAAAACAAAAATGTGAATTATCTGTGATTAATTACTGAACACGTCAAACCCAAGTAGGCATACAAGGAATAAGAACTCAACTATGTAACCACATACTAAAAACGTAATCCACAATCCATAGTCACATTAATACGTCAACCAGATACACGTGACAACATCATCATTTATACAAGTAATGGAATGTCACATAACAAGAATAAAAACAATATAATGCATTATAAATAGATCGTAAATGGATAAATCTATGTAACCCATAACCACAAACCATATTCAATATATCAATAATGCAATACTAAGTCATAAACCTCAAACACATTAAAGTAACATCATCGTCATATACACATATATACTAATCCGACTCCTCACAATCAATGTTATACATAAAGGTTTTCATCTCCTTTGTTGCCTAGTGTTAGCGATAGACAATAGTCCATCATAAAATCTTATACGTTTCTTCTCATTTCTATGAACAGAATTTGGCGTGTTGCCAAGAATGGTGGTGCGTCGATGTCTTTATCCGAGCATGGCGCGTTGTCTCAGTGTGTACCGCATCATTCTAAAATCCAACCATGTAGTAAATAAGTGAATGTAGATGAATCTCTCAGTTAAACACATAATTAAATTATATCATTCATCCAAAATGTCTAACTACTCGCCTCTTCAAGAGTGTCAAGTTTGATATCATTGAGATCCCAAATAGCAAACCCTTTGACACACTCTTCCAAAGTGTTTGCAAATGTATTAGGGTAGGGCAATGGAGCAGTGGGAACAATGGCCTCAAAAATAATCACTTTGATAGTAAATTTGGGGAGTGTGATGCCATGACACTTCATGTGTGTGGGGTACTATCACAAACCACTCCTCTTGCGAAAACCATATTATCTGACATTAACCTAACTTTGGTCCCGCCAGGAAAAGCCTATAATAACGACAATCTCAATTGCATTAATAACTTTTTCTTAATTTCACCAAAAAAGAATACAAGAAAATCAAATGAGAACATTCAATAACTTACCAGTCTAGTTCCACCCTCACTCTTACTACCAAAGAACAACAGTGTTTGTGTCCCTCTCCTCGTAACTCCCATCATAACCCTCTCTCTCCTCGACTAGACAAGAAGTTTCAACTCGGGATTTTTCATCTCCACCTTTCTTACCTCAAGTGAAGTTATCTCTCCAATAAGATCGAGACCACGGGTTGATTGAGAAGGGGGCGTCTTATCGCAAACGCACACCTATAACAATTGAGCCATCATGACAATAAAAGTATCAACAACATAAGGCAACCTACATTTTTCGAGAGCATGTTAAGTGAATTTTTACCTCTCTCTCTGTTTCACACTATGAATCACATGTCTCTATCGGGCGTAAGAGTTGACACAAGGAATGTCATAATACTACGCACGCATACGCTTAGTATATACAAAAATACACAAAAACTACATTGTATCTTGACTTACGAAAGACCAATAATTACTTACGTTATCATTCATTGGGAGTCAACATTTTTGCTACTTGTTCCACCCTCTTCTCTAGCTTCCTATGGATGAAAAAATATCAAGTTTTTGATTTCCAACCTAACATTATATATAAAATACTATACCAATCTTAAATTTACCTCTGTTCTGATATTTGAGTTTTTATTTCCTCTCACTCTCAACCAATGCTCCTCTCTCGCCTTTCGCATCTCCATTGAATCGTAGGCATGCATTGCATCATCCACATCCCTCTTTCCTTCTTGGCTCAACTCCTCAAATCTATATTTGCATTCTTTTTTTGCAAACACGATCAATAACCCTCCTCCGCTGCAAGTAGAATCGTTGCCTTAGGACGTAGTTCACATCCACCTCCCTCTTTTACACGTATGCCCTGCTTCTATCTTGAGAGATAGGTGTTCATTTCCTCGTATGCTTACGGCCACACTTATGAGGTTCCACGGAGGGAAGATTGTGTTCTACTTGGCAATGTCTATTTAGTCTATACAACTCGAAAACCTAACATCCCCACTATCAACACATGATCCATCCTGATAGACATAACGAATACGGCCATTAACATATTTAGTTTTATATTCTATGGGTGGCTCATGGATATCTAAGCGAATGGGCTTTGAAGGACCATCTGTTGTATCATCATAAACTATTGGAGGATCATCTCCCTTTTCTTGCTTTGTGATTCTTGCAAAATGCGTACGCACCATGTGATGTGAAGGTAATTGTATCTACGGAGTCCAAATGCATAACTATTAGCCCGACATAAAATATTAAGTATTTTTCAAATAAATTAATGTTCACATATTCGTATATTATCATCATGGAATGTGAAGAAACCTGTAAGAAAAGACATCAATTTCATAATTGTTATCTCAACAAATGACATAATTGTTACTAGGACAAACAATTAATGTTCACAAAGTTATATATTACTTGTCTCATTATTTATGTCTTCTTGAAAACGTAAGAACGGATTGTGAACATGGATCGGCCCATGTCAGCTGAGCTTCCACATGTTTTGTTCATGTCCATTGTCATAACCATCGTTGAAGCGATGCATTGTAAAACAAGTTAAACTGAAACAAATGGTGCAATTTAACTTATTTATTCATAGTTTGCATTCATATTGAGAAGGTCATGCACAATAAATGATTTGTGACGCAAATTAGCCACACACATTCTTTTTTCAAAACTGGATAATTGACTCTAGATGTTTCCGAACTAAACATGAAATGTGAATTGCAAGTGTGTTAAAAGACATTATAGGATAAAGCATGATGTATCCAAAATGCCCGGTTTATCAACCAACACTATATGATGTATCATCATATTATCCACAAAATATATAATATATACGCTAGAGACAATTCACATAATATTAGTTATTCACAATCTAATAAATAATGTATGTCTACCATTACACAAAAGGAAATACAGTGTGTACATATATCATATTGAAATGTCTTCCATGGCAAGTGCTAGAAAAGCTACCACTTCTTGGTTTATAGTGTCCTAGACACTTGACATACATCTAACCTACCTCTATTAACTTTTACATGCACGTATGAACATTTCACAATGCAAGATACAATATCTAGCACTTGAACTCGAAGAATTGAAAGATTTACATTATTACATTGGTAGACACCACCATTTGTTTGACAACAACCATATCATGAGAAAACACACAAATTTTCTGAAAATCCTGGCGTATCACTTCCTCAAGACCCAATATCAACACCCTATACTCATCCTGGTGGACGGTCATAGTGGCATTCTCGACAATTGTACCTCTTTCTACTATCTTTCTTCCATCAGGGTTGTATAATATGAACGATGAACATGCTAGATTTTTGGAGGTATTCGACACTCCATGAATTTCCAATCTCCAAATTTCAACCATGTTTACCTTTACAATGGACAACAATATATCATAAGAAAACATTAAAAAAATAGAATGAACACTTCTAATTTGACTTTTTCAATACAAACATCTATAATTTAACAAATGAAAAGGCTCTATAACATATGCTCCTAAGTTCGTTCATTAATAATGATTTCTTATTAGAGATTCAATGGAGTTAGTACTTTGTCTACTAAAACTAAAACTAAAACTAAAACTTCCTTACAATACTAAAACTTCATATTTTGTATGTTAGACTAAAGTCCAAATAAATTTTGGAATATATTAGAATCGTAATCACGAGTTTGGGTCCATTCCACTCATTTTTGAATAGATAACTTTATATTGCTAACATATAATTAATACAAACATAAGTTACATTTTTGAAGATATGTTTTCCGATAATTACGAGTTTATAAATGTAATGGGTAAATATTAAATCTGAATAAATCACTTAATAAATTGATTGGTATATTATGAATAGATAGAGTTTAGTCTATTCGCAATATCAATATCTATAAACATTTGATTAATTACAGTATTGCGAACGACATTCCAATAATTGTTATAGCCTATAGTATCGCGAATCGAAATTCTAATAATTGTTATAGTTTATTCACTAAATAACCACCATAATGTATATCTAGTATTTAAATTACATGCTTCAATGAGTACTCGAGTTCTCTAGAATTAACTCCTTTTCAAACAATATTGGTTTTCTATATTATGTATATTAAGTTGGCTATAGGTGCATCTGTATATGAGTTGAACTCATAAAACAACACTCTTTACACATAAATAAACGACGGAAATGATAATTACACCAATACAATCCTAAATTTGGACAAATGATGATAATCCCATACTTCATAAATTAGAAAATCGTTACCATTACACATTTCTTACCAAAATATAATTTGAACAAAAATGAATTTTAATAATCTAAAATTGCTATACAAATATCTAAACATTGGTAATTTTAAAACTATAATCCATAGAAACATGTATTAATACTAAGGAAAACATATTTAATCAAGAATATATTCGAACAACAAAACAAAATATGTTTATGTTGGTGTGAATCGACATCCGACAAAAATAAAATATTTATATAGGTTTTTCTCAAACACGTCATAAGTTTTTTAGAACAAAACATAAAAAACGTAACTATTTTTTTTTTTGTTTTTAGCAGCAAACTTGGAGCTGCTTCCATGTGCAATCTTTTTTGCACAATTTTTTGGATCTATCGCTGGTTTTATGACCAGAACTCCCATCTTTCTCAGCTTATGTGGAGGCTCGTACTTCTGGGCATCCTCCATCATGTCATACGCTAGACCATATCCTCGCGAATGCAGCCCTATAGTGCGGAACTTAGACAAATAAATAACATAAGTTTTTGGAAAATTGAGTCGGGCCTTAACCATCACTTGAATTTCCAGGTTTGGGCGGTTTGATTGTTGATGATGGTCTATATAGACCACAAATATGGACCTCCTAAAACATTCCTCCCTTTGGAATTCGGAAGTTGTTAACATTATCCCTACGGGATTCGTAGGAACTAGACTTCGTGTATTCATTTTCTCCATGCAAAATACAAACTGAATACAACAACACACATGCAAACAAAAATATACAATTAACATTAGTACGATACATGTCAAATCAAATATATGTCATCCAATATGATAAAATAATCACAACATCAGAAAGCTAATATCCATGAAAAATTCAAGTATCGATAAATGCCAACGGCTATCCTTCACTCAAGATGCACCCTCCCATAATATCACAACCATCCATTGTAAAAGGGACGGTTGTGATATTACTGGGAGGGTGCATTTCTAAGTGGAAGGTCGGTGGGTGACTTTAAAAACCTCTGCTCAGCATAGTATACCACCCAACTATCAATGCGAGAATCCTAAGGGGCAAGCCCCTTCATCACATAACGATAGTTGGGCGTATCGATGTGGCATCCTAAGGGGCAAGCCCTTCAAACATGCACCGATTCCTATCTTTGCAGAGGCACTTGCCCCCATATGCCAAATTGAGAGTCAGAGTATGATATCACATAATTTTTATAGCTTCAACTTTCATTAAACATTCACAACATTACAATTACCAATATTTAACAACTAATAACAAATATATATATACAAATGAGTTCCACATTCACAATATTTACAACTATAATGCATCCAAGAAATCAAACTTTTCCTAATGTATTTACTTTAAAACAACTAAGAGCAATGAAATCACAACTAACAGCTCGAAGATCGCATGCATATTTAACCAATACCAACATGATATCAACATAATTAACTAGTCTCATACCAGTGATTAATAAATGCAAATTGTAGAAATTACCGAATCCTCTATCATTTATTAACAAACACATGAATACAATAATATCACAATAATAAACTAGTTCACACTATTATTTAGTGTCTATATACTAAAAAAATATTTGAACACGTCATTCGTTTTGAAAACATGCTTCCAAACAATTGTTTGATATATTTGTACTTATGAAAAAGTTTCATGTTATATTTGTCCTTGTATATCAAGCACATACATTTGTTCCTATTTACAAAGTATTAGGTAATAGATATGACATCAAATTGCTTCCTTTTCTTACAGTTTCAAATATATTAATTATTTTCTAAAACTATAATTATTTTCTAAAATTTAAGGTTCACGGTTTAGGGCTTAGGGTTCGGGTTTTGGGGTTTAGGATTTGGCGTTTAGGGTTTAGGCCTCAAGGTTCGGGGTTTAGGGTATAAAAGTTGAAATATAAATATTGAAATGAAATAATTGATCATAATAAGAAATCAGCTATACAACCCAAAACCACACACACACGAACAACACAAGAAAAGACAGGATAATTTTTTTTTGTCTTACTTCCACACATAACATGACGCAACATGTCGTCACCAAGGGTACAACTAACACTGTGAACAACTTGATACAAGGATGGCCATAAAGGCAGCACGGAAACATTCACACCTATCAAGGACCATACATACATTTTTTTTTCTTCTTTCTGACAAGACAACATGGAAGTCCAACCACTTGACACACTTACATTTAGGGCATCCCATGAGGAAATTCTTGTTAAATTTTCTTGTTTACTAAAATGTCTCTAATTCTTAACTTACGTTCTTATAAAATTTCATGTAATGATTCACACAATTCTTTTCACAAGGGAGAACTTCTTTCTTTTCAACTATTGACTAAATAGCTTAAGGCCAAGCTTTCTAAACTAGGATCATCAATTTTATGTCCAAGGCTTTTTATTCATTTGATTTTAGAACATTTTCCATTTCTACAAGATTAATTAAACTTACTCAAGCCACTAACACAAGTTCCACACCTCTATTGCCCAGGTGATGGCATAAGCTCCGATTGAGTGGAAAGTACCGCTTAGGGTTCATAACAATAACCTTCTTGTTTAAGGATCAAACTTTGACCTTGCTTAAGAAATATCACCATGAATCAAGGCAAGGGTTAACGAGACGGGACAACGAAATTTTAGCTTCAGGGTCACATTGTTTACTATCAGTCTTTCATTGAGGTTAAGAGTTTATCAAGATTGGTTAAATGTTCCATCTAGACTTTACTTAATTAAGTTTGCCAAAGGAGAACATTTCAAACGATAGAGAGATATTTAAGGTTTTATTAATCAATTTCCCTCCTACTTATTAAATCCTGTCATCTTCTAAAATCTAACCATTGATTTCACCATGAGATCATTTAAGGTTTCACCGTAAAAGGATAGTGTTTATTGGTTTGGCTCGGAAAAAAAATAAGTAATCATATTTTGTTACAAAAGATAGTTTCCTCTTGATTGTTCCAGGTCTCAAAGGTTATCAAGTAGATCACATCTACATTAATATATTCATATATATAAATTTTAGTTTAACTTTTATAAGGACTATCCAGCTCACTTCATAGTACTTACAAACTCATTTCTACTATGCCTTAGAAGGATTTACATGTCAACATTTTAACTCAAGAGCAAAGTTTAACAGTTACAACAACAATACTCTACAATACATTCCACTAAGGCACTGACCCTCCTTCTAAAATGTCCAAAGGCCTTTTCCAAATTTTTATAACATAATACTCATTCGTACAAAGGAACATCATAACCAAGATTGATGCAATAATCTACAAGTCTTTCCATCATCTAACCACGTAAGCCATCTGCAACAATTAATAACCTGAGTCAGTTCGCGAGAACTGAGCAAGATAAGACCATACATAGCAACAATAAGCTACTAGCTAACAATACCATGAAAGGAAACATTCTATTTCAAGAAATGGATCAAAGTTCTAACCTCTAACAACCTTTTGATACAAGATATAATTCTCACCATGCCAACAAGAAGAAATCCATAAGTTTTAATTATGAAAAATACCTCGAAAACTACAAAAGTTTGGCAACCAAATACGCAAGACTATGAAATTTAAATGATTAGACACAAGAGTTGAGAGTATTAGGATTTCAATCATGTAATCCCGTAGATTACGTGATTGAAATCTAAAGTGTAACCCATCAATCAACATTCTCAAGGTGAAGTCAAAAGATAAAAAAACCAGACCCGATCTTAGTTGCCAAAAGAATATAGTTTTGGAATCGTTATAGGGCCATAGGCCTAATAGGCTAGAAACGAACAACGAGGGTAATAACAAAGTTCCATCATGTAATCAAAAAGGTTTAAAGGATGAAAATCTTATATTCAAACCCACAACCATTATATCTTAGGTAATAAGTGACTTCATAGCTAATAAGGATGAGTGGAAAGGACGATAAGAATGTCCGGAATAGGCATTGCCTAACAGCCTACCTACTGAACATAACCAGGGCTAGAATAGTGACAAGCCTCATTAATTCCCAAGTTGAGTAGGCAATCTAGCATTCTAAACACATCCTTGCAATTTTCATAATACTTTAGATTTATAACCCTCCCGTTCTAGAGGAACATAGCCATGAATCTAGACTTGGTTGAAATTTTCCGACGTCAACTCACTTTCTAATATCATAAACGATGTAATTACAATTATTACGTTCGATACATATACAACTATTCCATAGCTTCTTTTCCCTTTTTAAACAACAAATATATTCACGACCTTCCATCACAATCATTCTAAATTTGTAATGAAAGGTCACTCATCAAGAAGGAAGTACAAAACAATTTTGACTAAATTAAGGAACTTCATGTTACCTTAAGCAGTTGATGAAAACCTTAACTTTCACGAACCGTGAAAGATATTACCTTACTCCATCAAGGCATTATGTCTATATATAATTAGATCGATCACATAAGGAATCATCAACATACCATATCTTAACACCATAAAGGTCATTAATTTTATCAAATTTTACTCATAGAAAGAGTAGAATCAAATGGGGTTCTATCAATAATTTATGCCCTTCTATCAACCCAGGACATATTTTCGGTCCAAAACTTCCTTCTTAACAAGCATATATATTGAACTTCTAATTTCCAAATGCCCTAATAATTTGCACAATACACGAAGTGCATAATCAAGCTTATCATAAAAATAATAATAATTTAACTGTATATTTTCCTCCAGGGCAATAACATAATAGGAACCCAATACTAGTCAAAGCTGCAACTTTCCAGGGGCGATTACATACCCAGGTTCACAAAAGAAACAACGACATTTTTGTAGAAGGAAGTAACTTTAAGATTATATATATATTCTATAATATATATAAGCCGACAAGTTGTTAAAACCAGCGTACCCAGAAGACTCAATTTCTAGCACAGGGTATTTTTATCCTTACAGTACCATTATATATATATATATATATATATATATATATATATATATATATATATATATTTTCCATATAATTAATCGAAGCATAAACACCGAGAACATTTTTTTTTTTTTTTTTTTTTAATAAAGGGGTTAGATCACTTCAACAAGAACAACCAATGGAGGCAAATCCGGAAATAACAAACTATTACCCATATACTGAACACAAATCCACAAAATCACAAATTTAAACCAATTTCGGAAAGAAAAAGTTTCATTTCAAGAGGTTTATTAGATACTAGCATATTATGTATATGGTTAGTCTATCTTGCTGTTTTAACACATCCACCCGATCGTGTACATCCAACGAGGACTTACTGACCCACACGCCCTCCGCTTTATCCTCTGCTTCACTGGTCTTTTCTTGCAATATACCACACCAGGATTCCCTTTTGAAGGCACGACTAGAAGAATGCAATAGGTGGCTGTCCAAACACTAGATTGCTTCAATGCAGCTGCTTTGGGGGTGAGAGTCGAACCTTACCACTCGATCACGAGAGCACTTGCGCTTAGAAAGCTAAACACCAACCATGGTTTGAAGCTCGGACACAAGACATAATGATTACATCGCTCCTGGCTCTGAAAGGCATCTACCGTATTGATACAAAACCTTTTCCTTCATCAGATTTGGGGACAACATCAAACTCTCGGTGCAAACATTACAGTTGTAGCTTGTAAGGTGTGATAATTCCAACAGAAACTTTATGCTTGCCAACCTGGTGACTCGTTGAAGAGGCTCATATAATGGCAAGGCAAGTTGTGTTTCATGAATATTCTGATATGAAATAGATCGGCCTCTATGAGGTTCTCTTCCATGAGTTACATTGTACAGCAAGTAAGATCTCAATAGAGAATCTTTATAAATAATTTTCATCAGGTCTGCTGGTAACACCCTCACTGTCACAATTCGATTTTGGAGAAACAAACTCAGTGCATGCTTTGGATCTGAAAAATATCCTGCTACCTTCATCTCCCAAGACATTTTCTCCAACATTGCATAGATTCCCTGTGCCTGTGGGTGCGATCTGTCACCAAATCTGGGTCAAGCTCATGGCTGAAACAATAAAATACAAGCACAAATCAATGGCGAGTTAAGAACTAAGACCAGGTCGAGCAACAGTTAGATTGGAACATAGAACAGGGAGGTCATGAGCCTTTGACACGGCGGCAATGCCAGAAGAATACAAAGCAATGAAAAAAACCCCTGACGAGAGTGAAGAGCTATGAGCTCACGGCTGAGCCTTCCACAGCAAGAACAGAAAGAGGGGAACATAGTGGAATTTCACTCACAACGATGCACACCCAGCAGAGCACGATTCAAAGCCATTCAAGCTGGACCCAACTCGCAAACCCCAGTTCGAACCAGACAAAGCGGCCAAGCTGAGCGTCCATGGCCAACCACGATACCAGCAAAACCATGGAAATGCAAAGCACAAAACGCAGCCTCAAGATTTGATCGAGCTTCTTCCATGTTAAATTCACCACCTGGAGATGACGACTTTCCAAAATGAAAAGGCAAGATAGCTCAACTAAAACTTTATCTCATTCTTCTACTACAGCTGCAAGATTTTGCAACAACTGATCTTGACTGTGGTCGCGTGCAACTAGAACATCAGGATCAACACCAACGGTTCCTTGGGCTCGCCCTGCAGCAGCTGTCACACTTACTCTCTCTGGAGGCCACTGATTTTCTGAGATAAGTTTACCTCTCGACCCTGTAGCTGCTGCATATAGCCAAATACTTCCTCACGGCACTCCTAGGAGAAGTTCAGTTCTACGCTCCACGGATACTGCCTGTACAACACGATTTTGAGAACCCACACCCACCCTCGCAACATCAGGGTGATAGACCTTCATTTCACCATTAATGAATCCACTATCCAGAACACGCTGTAGCAATTCATCTGTTTCAGCATTTGATGGAGTGCAAAACAAGCATTCGTGGTTGGACAGACACGACAGGTAGACCACGTGAACAGCAGGTGTAAGTCAACATTTTAATGAATGAGCATGTGTGGCCACCAAAGTCTCTTGCGTGAGCAGGTCAAAAAAGAAAACAAAAGATTTGCAAATCAGGAAATCAGTGGGTGCGGCCACCAACAAGGATTCCATCACGTCATACATTAATGTCTCCATCCTCCACGCAGTCAGGAAATAATGCTTTGGCCGAGACAAGGCAGTTGGGGCATTACAAAAGGTTTGCTATGGGATCCCGCTGGTCTTCAAAATGGTTGGTGCTTGGTTGATGAAACACAATTACGGGATTAAGGAGTGTACTCGGATACTCGATGCTTTGGAGGATATTAAAAATCAGGTAGGTTGGGGCATTATAGAAACGCGTTAAATAGAAAATGTTGTGGGGTTAGGAAACCTAACAAATGCATTCCTAATATTTGAATAAAATATGAATGATTAGAAATTGGACTTAGACACCCTATTAAGCACGAGCCACCAAATCTAAATAGAATGCAAATAAGTGGATGTCAAAGTTAGAAACCCTATGATGCACAAAGTTCCAAATATAAATAAATTATGGGTCCCATGTACAATAATTGAAGCTAGAAACTTTGTCAACCACACGACTTTGATTCTTCCACATTGAATATGAAAATGCATACGAACCTTAGGTTGAATAAACATTTCTCATAATATGATTATCTAATATGTGATCACCTTTTTATAATTTAGGATAAGCTAATAAAGTTCACATTTCAAAAGGAAAAAATTAGATATAACATATGCAATAAGTTAAATTTTATTAAATCGTCAAAAAACACCATAAATATAGACATCGAGTGTTAGCATTTTTGGCATTCTAAGTCTTAAAATAATATTTCAATATTGATATCATTACACTAGCACTGAGTTTATTCATTACCTCTGCCTCCCCCAATGTTGGAGATAACCCCAAGGCCTCAACACTATAACTAGTAACTATGGTTCTTCTTGTAGTCTCCCTCATGACTCTTTAACATATCTTACTAGATACTCAGGAAAGTCCACTAGTGTTGCTCGAATGAATGGGGATCCACCCACCATAAAAATTATCTTGTGAGATTTGTCAACTCTTGAACTCATACTATAATTGGACAATATGCCCATGTATCATATGTCCCCATATACGAGCACCACATAATATCCCCTTAATCTCATATAATCACTTGCTAATGAATTCCAAGCCAAACACACAAATAAGTGAAACTTTGCGACAATATGTAGATGTTTCCCCATTACTATATGCATCATGAACATCTTATAAATCCATGTCAAAAATAGAATCACTAACCTAATCACCATATTTTATAGAGCTAATATATGATAAATGTCATGGTACAAATGTACCAAATTTATACTTGATGTAATGTATTATTCCTTGATATAGCACCACTTGACACATGGCTATACAAAAACGTGGAACATATTAACCTAACTTGTGAAAAATACACATGTCACCATAAGATTTATAATTGCCTTATAATTATCGATAATGGTTGCAACATATACATCCTCAACCACACTAGGTAGGAATGCGATTATAACAATATGAGGTTTTTGCCCACCTATCTACTTCTACCTCTCGTATGATGTCATCTTGAGTGCCATAAATCATGGGTGTGCCCACAAATCAATTACCCTAATATTACAATTGTATATCTCTTATCGACAAACTAGAATAAACTTAAGATATTGCATGTAAGGTAATAATGATCTATAGGGATCCTTTCTCAAAACAATATTAAATAAATGACCATTCTAGAGTGGCCCACAAAAAATACCTAGCGCACAAAGTGATCTAGGTTAGTAAGAAAAAGTTATGTCAAAAGGAGGTTATATGTTCCTTTTATATACATTGTATGTCTTTAGGGTCCCTAGACCTAATTTAGCCTCTCTTTATAGCTATCTAGGCTTGGCCTAGTACATATTTACACCTTTCTCGTGGATTTGGACCTAATTTAGCCTTCCCTTTATAGTGTATTCGGACCTTTCCTAAAACCCTTACCTTTGAGAGATATCTACATTGATTATACTTACTTTTTATACTTGTTTGTATACATTGCATTATAATTTTCTTTGTAGTCGTTTATTATTAGGGTTACCATGAGTAATTTTTAAAATGTTACATGTGGTCAAGATGATGGATCCAACATCCATTCACTTGAATGTAGAAACTTAAGTAAAGGTATGCATATTTCATTATGTTTTACTTCTTAAGTTATTACTTCTTTAGTAGTTATTTGCCTAGATTTTCATATTAGTAGGTCCAATTCCCAAATCACCATCTCAAAATACACTATAATGGCATGTAATGAACTTTAGGTAGAGTATATGTATACACCTTGTTTTCACTTACTAAAGATTGAAATCGACAAGCTAGGAAAATGTCCAAGTTTCCCAATCACTTACTAAAGTTTATAAATCTGCCAAATGTACTTTGCTTATGTAGATATGATATTATAAATTATTTACATGTGGGGTTTGGGTGTCTCTCATGTTTTAAGGCACACAAATTCAATTTTATTTACGCCCTACATAACTCTAAAAGTTGAATTTCTTCAAACTTCTCCACATAGTCCCAATTGCACTCCTCACAACTCTAAAGGTTGAAATAGTTCATGTTGCACACATTCCCATTTGTACATATCCTAGAATATCACATATTTATTTAGTCATACTTAGTTAGGATTTTTAAAATTATATTTCCAGAGGTTTGTGTGGATTTTTAAAATTATAATCAACAACACCAAAATAGTTTTTACACAAACCAATAATTAAATTGTGATTCAACAACACACAACTAATTTTGATCAACACCATAATAAGGAGTACGCTTGAACAAAAGAGTTTATGAATTGTTTGGTTATGAGAATTACCTTAAATATTGCAATCCATAAGTTTCATAATCTTATCAAACATAAATTAACATAATACTTTTTGAATCTCAAAGCCATGTGTTTTTTTTTCTTTCCTTTATTTAAAAATATTAAAATAGGAAAACTCTGCGTATGGAGTTGGATTGTATACGTTTTAAGGGAGGAGGAAAACTTGTGGATATTAAAATAGAACTCAATTCTTCAATGTTAAAGTTTTAAAGTAACTATAAAAGATGGTTTATAAAGGTATAATATGGGATGTCATGAAATTTAAAAGTAGTTTTTCAATTATAGTAATTATAGTAAGAAATTAGTTTAAAATTTCATTGTTGAAAAACAAAGTGTGTTTTCAAAATGATGAAAAACACACTGCATAATTACTTTTAAACCGAAAATTACAAAGTGTGTTTTCAAAATTATTTCCTCCATATAGAAAATTGTTGACGAGGAATGATACCAATAATAGACAGTAATGATAACAATAAGTGCACTATTGACATTATTATAGGTAATCTTGTATTATCCATATAAAATTCTTCTTATTTGTCAAAGTTATTTGTGTGGGCATTTTTATCTTTGCAAACTTGAAAAAAATGATAAATGCTACAGGATTGTGTGAATCCATGAGGTTACTGAGTAACTCTGCATCTTTCTTTCTTTTTGATTTCAAAGTCTCAAATTTCTTGTGGTGGTCTATTGTTGACCTATCTTCATGACTGGTTTAGCGGTGAGGAGCATTCGTTCCAATTTATTTAAATATCATGAGCTCATGCAGTCTTCACAATGGCTATTAAGTCGGGGTATGAAACCCTTGAACTACCCTACGAAGGAACAAAGGAGTTATGTGAACTTAAGACTTGCTCTTCACTCGAGAATCCATTACTTCTACACCTTCACAACCTTTTTTTGCACAATATCATTATACCTACTTTGCATGGTAACAAAACACACACTCACTTAAAGCAATAAACAAAATGCTTAATACACAAAGCTACCCATTATCATCTTCATATATAAGGATCTCGCAATAAACAAAATGCTTAATACCCATAAAAGAAGTACAGCTTAAAGAGAGACTGCACAATTAACTCCACAATTTTCTACTTTATAGTCTTACTATATGTATTTTGATCAATCTTTTGAAACACAAAAATACACTAGAGAGATCTCGAATGATCTGTTCATAGCACATTATATTTTGCCTCAAGTACAAAATAGTAGTACTAGAAAACATCATATTTTAACATCATAATTTATTGAGCTCTGTTTATACGGATTTTCGGGTTTTTATTATTGGTTTGGGAATTTCTCTCTCGCACAATTTGGAAGAAACAAAGTGATTAGTGGGCCTATGGGGACTTAATGGGAAAGAAAAAACCTCATCCTGTAATACAAACTAGTGGAATCAATGGATTTCAAACTTACTGTAGAATGGAGATTTCCTCTGCAACAAACCACGTCCTCTAATGGTTCTCCTCTGTTCGAACTTCGGCTTCTTCCTCAAAAACTGCGGTCTCCCTTATTCTTTTCCTGTATACTGTGCTTCTTCCTAAAAAATGCAAGTAATCTGTGTTATTCCCTGATGGGTATGTAATAAAAAGTAAAATATATCTGAGATGGCATGCGATGGGGGATGAAAAACACAGTTGGCGTGACTACCACAATGATGCAGAGAAATGGGACATTATACAGGGATGCTCCGTGTTGTGATTACCAGGGGGACGCATTAGGAGGAGGAAGCAGTGTCACGTTTTCCAATAATTCAAATCTTGGACACATTAGGGCGGAGGAATGTGTTATAATGCTTTTCAAATTCGCAGACCCTCCACGTCACACTGCTTGGAGCCACATGGGAGACGGCTTCCCGGGACAGCGATGACATCACCTTTCCGGTGGACAGCGATGGTGGATGGGTCATGGAAAGGTGACAGCGATGGTGGATGGGTCATGCGGGAGCTCTCCATTCACCATACATAGGTGCAATTTCAGCGGAGGGTAGCCACTGGCGTTCATCGCTACTTTTACCAAAAATCTCGGAAGCACTATTTTCTGAAACTCCGAAGTTTTCTTTCCCGTTGACCTCCGAAAATGAGTTTAACTCCCCAAATTTCTCGGAAGCACTATTCACTCCGAATTTCTGCGCAACTCCGAAGTTGTATATCCCGGAAGTCTTCGGACTCGCAATTCAGAGATATTATCATGTTAAAGCGTGAGTTAACACGTGAATCCTCACGTAGACGGTGCCTAATACCTATTGCCTCCCCATTTCAGAGATATTAAAGTGTGCAATCTCAAATAGAATATGCATTGCCAATAAGTTTAAAGAAACGTACTGTGTAATGGAGGTGGTAGGCTTACACGAGGTACGTGCTGTGGAAGACGCGGTCAGATTCCAATCTACTATTGTTTAGTCGCTCCAATTTTGACACAAGGTTCCTGCTGTGAATTTTGACGCGCTCAGATTCCATTGTAAATGAAATCTATAAATACATATCTAAGTAGCATTCTGAGCAGAACAAATTTGATTTCTGGTAGTTGAGATCGATTTTCGTTTTTGATTCTGTGTTTGTGCAATGTCGAATTTGAACTCTTTTTCTTTTGTTTCTACCACTCCATCGAATGCCCATAATGAGTGGGAGAATGATTTAATACAGTCTATAGAAACACCCTATGGGGTACTTACATATTCACCCTCACATTTTACTTATTATTTTTCCATCAACGTACTTCTGACTTCGCTTTTTATTGCTGGTTTTGTATTTTACAGGCATCTATATACCGTGAACGTGTTGACATGCTGATTAAAGAAGTTAAAATCATGTTTAGCGGAATTGAAAAGGAGATGGCGATCTAATCGACCGTGTTGAGATGGTAGACGCAATTCAATGCTTAGGAATCGATCGCTATTTTGAAAATGAAATCAAAGTGGCTCTGGATTTTATTTATAGGTCTCTTAAATTTCATTTCTTACATGTTTTATATGTATGATAAAACAGAATACAAAATACATCGAAGAATTGTTTTATTCTTTTTTGTCGTTGAAGTTGAACTGCTGTTGTTGTTGTTGATCAGATGTTGGAATGGAAGAGTGGGCATCGGATCAGGAAGTGAAAGCATTAGCAGTGATTTATATGTTACATCTTTAGGATTCCGAGTTCTTAGACTGCATCGCTATTATGTATAGCAGGTACCAAGTAAGGTAACAACTTTCGTAAGTAGAGTATTAAATTGTCCATACAATAAAATGTAAATTGTAGATTCTTTTAATAATTAAACACATAACTATACAACAGATTCAAATGACAAGGAATTATAAAATTATTGTAGTGTATTATTAAATAATAAAATGCATACATTTGGCTTTAATTAATAATAAATAGTTGTTATAATAATTATAACATGAGTTTAAAATCTGTTTTGGTGGATTTTTTATTTTTCCCAACCGCATGTTTTGATTTTTTTGTTTTAATTTTTTATTTTATTTTAAATTATTAAAGCTTGAAATATTCGGTGTTTGATACGGTGGATGGGAAAAATGCAAAAAAAAAAAAAATGGAAAATCTCTCCACATCCACCGTATTTGGTAACTATGGTACCAAGTAATATATATTTTTAATTATATAATATTTAGTGCATTTTGGAATAAAATAATATTTACCATGTATGAACAAACTTACAAATCATTGTTTAAGATTTTGCCTAAATAATTCCCACTATTTCTCACCCGCTCAATCTAAAAATCACTTTACATAGTTCATAAAAGGGTATTACAAGCTTCCCGTCTTAACTGTTTCCTATTGTCTACATATTTACTTATTATTGAACATTTGTTTATATATGGTGTTTGTAATTAGCAGATGTCTTGTAGAATTTCAAGGACAAAAATGGGGAGTTCGTTTGCTTTACGGGAAATTGTAATAGCATGGGAAAGGAATACGTGATGAGAAGCATGCTCTACCTGTTAAGAGCTTCAGGTGTGTCATTTCCTGGAGAAACCGTTATGGATGAGGCTAAAGTGTTTTGCACTGCATACTTTAATAAAATATTAGCAAAAAGAGGTAACTATGAACCCTCTAAAAGCCATCACTGTAGATGTCAAATAAGCTTAACAAGCATCATTTATAATTGTAACTTTTTTAAGTTTTATCTTAATTTTACAGGTGAAGTACGTGCCGGTATATGATTGGCGTCGCACATTTTGTAGATGGGAAGCCAGAAACTATATAGAAATATATGGGCAGGATAATGCAAGGTTTAAATTGTTAAACATTCTTACATATATGCTTTATAGATTTTACAATAGTTTAAGTTAGTCGCATGATTTTGTTTATTTTTTTAAAGGTTTTTGACTTGGTTGAATGGCGAGAAGATTTTGGTACTAGGAAAATTGGAATTCAACATACTGCAGTTTGTGTACCAGATTGAAATGAAGGCACTCTCCAGGTAAATATAATTAAAAGTGAAGCAGTTTAACAGTATACTAGAATGAGATTGCATTAAGGCCATATCGTACATGTATTCCTATAAAGCCATCCATGTGGAAGTTAAAAGTTATTATTCATCAATACAAGCTATGTAATTTTAATTTACAAAAACATAAATAAATTCTTACATCATAACTTTGAAAGATTATATTATCATTAATATATTGATAATTTATTTATTTGTATATCGATGGTGGATAGATTCAGTGTCCCTAAATTGATAAAAACTAGAGAGTGTACAATTGAACTTTTTTGTGGGCAATTAGTGTGGCGGATGAATTGGAGTTTTCCAAGAGCAAGATTATCATGTTGTATATTTTCCCTCTCCGGCCCGATGCCAGGGCAAATCGCGGAAGGCCCGACACCACGTACACGCGGGTTTTAGAGGCGAAAAACATGCCGGAGGAGCAGGGGCGAAGGATATGTCGGGAGGCAAAAAAACCCGACGCACTGGGCAAAAACGCGAACAAAGAAAAGCGGAAATCATGACGCTGGAACATGTCGCGAAGGCCGAAAACACCGACGCGAATGCAAACGCGGGTTTACAAGTCGGGCGAACAGCAAAGGAAAACATGTCGGGGTTTCTTCCAAACCCGACAAAGGAGAAATGTGTCGGGAGCCCACCAAAACCCGACACCAAAGGACATGCCGGAGGGGTTAAAAAATCCGACGCACAATGCAATTCGGGTTTCGGGGGCGGGAAAACACGCCGAGGAAGCATGGCAGAGAAACAACAAAGAAAATATGTTTTCGGGTCGCCAAAACCCGACGCACAAAGGAAATCGGGTTTCATAGTCGGGTTAACAAGTCGAAAACACGGATCAGAGGCATGTCGAGCAGTCCTCTATACCCGATGCAAATGCACAAGGGAGTTCCGAACCCGACAGGCGTTGGGGATCTCACCTACCACCATGGTTGTTGAAGAATTAAGTGCAGTCTTGGAGGTGGTTGGGGCAGTTCGAATTCCTCTCTTCTCCCTCTCTTTTCTCCATATAAAATGTAAGGAAGGGGCTGTTTTTTTTAAAGGTTGGACATTTCTACTTTGCACCCTCCCTTCTCTCCTGTTCACAAGAAGATTTGTGGAGTTCCAAAACCTCCCATATGGACTGTAACGCTGTTTTTTGCCTCTTGGCCATTGCAATATATTGAATCGATCCTTGAGCAATATATGTGTGTCTGTGGTTGCTTCTAAACCCTCTTACATATTTATTACTGTCATTTTTGATCTTTTATTGCATTTTGGCTATCTGTGCATAGTGTGGCATTACATCTATGTGGTCTGTGTTTAATCTTGCAAAACGGGTGTTCTTCATTCCTCGGTGCATCACCTCCTTAGCTTAGGTTTATTTTTATGCATTTCTCTCTCCCTGTCTCCTTGGTAGTTAGATTAGGTTTTGGGGTAAACCTCTGCGTTTTATTGGTGCATCTGAACAGAGGAATAGGAGCCGGCCTTCATCCGGAGAGCTTTTCCGATTTCGCAAGGTCCCACACTTGGGAAAAGCTCCATGTTGTGCAATCGCACTGGGAGTCTCAAACGATCGCGTTGCGGAGTCCCAGGGGTGCTGTGATTCGTCACCAACAGTTTTGGCACGCCCGGTGGGACCAAGAGGTCATTCCATCAAAATTTGAAGGAGTTTTCATGAAATTTGCACTAAAAATTTGCAAGTTTTTTTACAAATTTCGATTTTGCACCTCCTAGCCTGAACTCCGAAATCAATTTTCAAGGGTTTAACTTGCTCAAAACGAGTCAAAATTTCACCAGTTGGTAGATCCGACTGTAATCTTCAAAAGGGTATTTTTAGTTTTTTGATATTTTGATTTCCAAAATTTCGGGTTTTTAGTGATTTCGGGATTTCGGGATCCGAGAGCATCAAAGCAGAAGCAGTAGTGTTTCGGGTTTCGGGGGATGCATTGCATGGTCCTACCCCCGACAGCAGTGATTTCGGGATTTCGGGATCCGAAAACATCAAAATAGCCTTTCGGGTTTTGAGGGATGTCGGACATGTTCCAAGTTCCGACACATAGCAATTCGGGTTTTGTGAGTTGCATCGCGTGACCTGTGTTCCGACTGTGCTTTTCGGGAATCTGCAGCTGCACAGCAGGGTCTAAATTCCGAATTGAAGTCTGTCTCCTCTGGGTCCTTCAAGGTTTTAAACTCCATTTTTAATATTGTCAAGTTTGGTGTGTAACTTGGCAAAATCCAGCCTTTTAGAGGCTTGTTCTCCAACACATCTGGCGACTCCGAAGGGATTGAATTCAGCGGTGTAGCAGCACAAGTTGCCCAGGCACATGAGAAGGATTCGGACAAGGTCTTATACTCGAGAAGAAGGGTTATTCGTCCATCTACAACTTTCACCAGGTTGGGGAAGGAGAGGAAGAAGATCACAAAGATCGCCATCTCCACCTAACAGAACTTTATCTACACCTCCACCTGGTAGGCCTTTTCTTGCATCAACCAGGGTTCTTAGGCCAATCATAATGGCGCATCTACCACCGAATCCCTTTGTAAATTTCACGGGCAGTAGTCCACTTGCCCTAAATGCTCAGAATCAAATTCCAGTTGCAGCACTAAAGAATATCCCCTACTTCACGGGTGAGAATCATACTACTCCTATTGATCACATCCAGGATATTGCTAATGTATGTGCAATCCACGAAATAAATCAAATGGATGTTGCAGTCAAGCTGTTAGCTTCATCTTTCAAAGGCAAGGCCTTACAATGGTTTAGGAGCCTAACAGCAGGGTCTATTACAAATTGGAACCAACTTTGTTCAGCTCTTTGCAGCCAGTTTGGGGAAAGGGCAGATAATTTGTCTTTATTGGAACAGCTGACAACAATTAAAAGGGCTCCTAACGAGCAAATGGCAGATTTTAACTTCAGGTTCCAACGGACATGGGACAGAATTCCAATAGCTGTTAGACCAACAGCCGAAGGAGCATTCCTTTATTTTTTAAAGGCCATAAATTCAGACATAGCCATGATGATCCAATCAATGGGAGGGACAACGCTGCCAGGAGCCTATGACACAGCGATCAGAGCAGAGAACTGTTTGATCCAAGCTGGCAAGCTTGCACCAAGGCCGCCAATGCCTCTCTATCCAGATATGGGAAATCCTACAACCAGTCAAGCACCAGAGTTGAATCCCATTCCAACTCCTAGAAATCAAAGCAATAATGAGGCGTCGACTTCTTCAAATACTTCAAAGGAATTGCAGGAGGTCATGAAACAACTGCAGAACCTTGGAAATGAGCTAGTGACTATCAAAAGACAGCAAGCTCAAAGTGCTAGGCCGTATCAGCCTCAAGCGCAGTACCAAGCTAGGCCCCCGTACCAACAAAATAGACCACCACCTCAGGCTGCAAATCAAAACCAAAGCCAAGGACAACCTCAGGCTGCCAGGCCATTTCGACCGTATGATCCAAATGCAACGACATCCTCAAGAGCCTTGGTTCCAACACAAAATAACATGGCACAGGAGTACAACTGGTGTTACCCTTGCAATCTACCTCACGATCAGTCAGCATGTTTCAATGGTGCACTGAATCAGGCCTTGATGGTGCAAACCATTGGTGTGCCTCAAGAACCAAGCCAAGAAGGGAATCAGCAGCAAGAAACACAACAAGAGAGACCTCCAACAGAAACCACATTGGCAAATTGGCAAACGGAAGACTTCTGTGGAGTTAACCAACAACCTTTTCAAGGCGTGGCTACCAAAACACGGTCATTGAAGAGAATCATGGAAGAGGGACAACCGTGTAATCCAGTTGTTTCTCAGACCACTCCTACACAACAAGGGGTCGGTAGACCAAACACAGCTCCAAATGTGCAAAATCAGCCCAAGGTACCTGTTGTAGCAACACATGCACCTGTTCAAGCTTCAGAAAAGGTTGCACCAAGTAAGGGACAGCAAAGGGATAGTTCATCCCCTTTCAACATCATCGATCAAATGAAGAAGACACACGTGAACATTTCCATGTGGGAATCACTGGCGATCCCAGGGCAACGAGATTTATTGCAAGCTGCAATGGCTAATTGGTCTGCCTCAAATGTATCAAATCAGGGACATGAGAAAGTTCTCACTAATGCAGTGCAACAGGATGGGTGCCAGACAAACAAAAATTTGAAGCCTCCACCGTTCTATGTGTCATTGGTTGTTGGAAACCACTTGGTACACAACTGCATGATAGATTCAGGGGCAAGTAGTTCAGTGATGCCGAAGCAAATAGCGGATCAACTGGGTTTGAAGTATGAGCCGGTGCTGAAGGGAGTAGTGCAACTAGATGGAACAGCAGTAGGAACTGTTGGAGTCATCAAGGGGTTAAGCCTAACACTACATTCCTGTCCTAATGTTACAGTTCTGCAAGATGTGTCTGTGATTGACCTCCCGCCACTCTTTGCGTTGTGTCTATCAAGAGACTTCACTGCAAAAATCGGTGGATATTTATCTGCAGATTGGTCACACATGATTTTTAGGACAAGGTATGGGGCCAAAGCAACAATCAGGTCAGAACCAATTGCCAACTTCCATATTGAGCCTCATATACCAAGTCCTATTAATGCAAATTGCTCAGTTTTTGATCAGGACGAGTATTCAAATGATCTAGAAACAGGTACTAAGGTCGAGGGAATTCCTGATTTAACTTTGGATGAATGGGCGAATAAGAGTCATGAATTTGACCCATACAAGGAAATTGAAGAATCTGAATTGGGCGTGTATTGTATACACGAAGAAAATTCACCCATTCCCAACATCATTCAGCCCGAACAAAAGGATGAAAATGAAGTTTGGCAACTATTCTTCGATGGTTCGAGAAGCAGACAAGGTGCTGGAGGTGGTGTAATGTTGATTTCACCACAAGACATCAAATATTATTCAGCTTTTCGTTTCCAGTTTTCTTGTTCAAACAACACGGCTGAATACGAGGCATTAATTCATGGACTTCATTGGGCCAGGAAAAGGGGCATAAAGAACTTGCAGGTGTTTGGAGATAGCGAGCTAATCGTCAACCAAGTTAGAGGACAACATGCTACAAAGAATGACCTGTTGAGGAGCTATAAGAATAGGGTATGGGACCTCATCGAGGACTTCGAAGCTTTCAACATCACGTCCATACCCAGGAAGAAAAATGAAGTTGCAGATAGGCTCGCAGCAGTTGGTGCAACGTTTGATGTGGTTGAAAACATCAGAAGGGAAAAACGCAACCACATATTCACGTGATTGTGAGGCCAGCAGTTCCAGATAATAACACAAGCTGGCAGGTGTTTGAGAACGATCAACAGATCGTCAATTTCTTACAAGAAGAGGCGAATTCTCACCTAGGAATCGTGATGACTAGAGCAAAGCAGATGGGGATCAAGTAGTGCAATACTGCGACAAACAAGCTTCCTAAGGGTTTAGTAACATTGAGTCTATATTCAACCCTAACGACCAGCCCGTAAGGAAAAGGCTAACATACAAAAGTCAAGAGAGAAGATTCAGAGCCAATTCGATTGGGAAGGCAAAACACTTCAAATTGGTAAAGTGGCCACTGAGCGAGAGAAATCAGATTTCATACAGCTTTGCCAAGAATTTCCGATGTCTTCACTGAGCTATGAAGACTTGAGAGGATTCGATCCAAGCCGGCACAACATACCATAGAATTGGATCCGATGCTAAGCCCATCAAAGTGCGTAAACAGAGACCAGTCAACCCTCACATTGAGCCTCTAATGAAGAAAGAGCTAAACAAGCTAATAGAGGCAAGCATTATATTCCCGATCAAGCACTCAAGCTGGGTTGCAAACTTGGTCCCGGTCAGGAAGAAGAGCGGAGAAATCAGGTTGTGTGTAGACTTCCGAGACCTCAATAGGGCCTCTCTCAAAGACCATTACCCACTTCCTTCAATGGAACAAATATTGCAAGTAGTATCCGGTTCAGAGAGATTCTCTCTCCTAGATGGCTACTCAGGTTATAATCAGGTGACGGTGAAAGAAGATGACCAATTCAAGACGGCTTTCACCACCAAATGGGGAACCTATGCCTACAAGAAAATGCCATTTGGGCTATCAAATGCTGGAGCCACTTTCCAAAGGGCAATGGATATGGCATTTAGGGGGTTGATCAATAAAATAGTTCTGATATATCTTGACGACATCACTGTATTCTCAAAAAATGCAGTGGATCACCTTTGCCATTTGAGGCAAGTATTCCAGAGGTGTAGAAGATTTGGGGTATCTTTGAATCCCAAAAAATGCATATTTTTGGCTCACGAGGGAAAACTTCTAGGCCATATTGTTTCAAAGGAAGGGTTGACGATTGACCCAGAAAGAGTTGAGGCAATTCGAGCATTGCCATTGCCAAGTCACAAGAAGGCTCTTCAAAGCTTCTTAGGAAGGATCAATTTTGTCCGCAGGTTTGTTCCAAACTTTGCAGCTCTCGTGAAACCAATAACGCTGATGTTAAAAAAGAGCATGGCATTTAGGTGGACATCTGAAGGCAAGGCAAGTTTTGAGGCAATAAAAGAGGCTATATCTCAAGCTCCGACTCTCGTCAATCCAGACTTCTCCAAGGACTTCGTGCTATATGCCTTCGGTGGCGGAGACACAATTTCTGCAATCTTGGTACAACAAAACAAAGAGGGATTAGAGCAACCAGTTGCTTTCTTCAGTCAAGGCTTGGAGGAATACGAAACTAGGTACTCTTTCATTGAAAAGCATGTACTTGCAGTGATCAGGAGTTTAAAGAAGTTCAAGCACCTAGTCTCGAACAACAAGATCCAACTGTTGGTCTCTCATGCGGGAGTTAAGGACTTCCTTCTGAACAGAGATCTGAATGAGAAGCGTGCAGGGTGGATAACTCGTGTCATGGAATATGACATCGAGATCAAGGTCACCAAACTAGTACGTGGAAAAGGACTATGCGAACAACTAGCCTTGAGTCAACAAGTTGAAGCAGGTGACGAAAAAGAGACTGTCTTGGTACTACAGGATAGTCAGGAACAGGAAAATGATGATGTGCCCACTCCTTGTTGGACTCGGAGTATGATACACTTCCTACAGACAGGACTATGCCCTCCAGGAATGAGCAAAGCAAAAAGGAGATACTTCAGATTACAAGCTATTCCATATGTGCTTGTTGATGGTGTTCTGTTCAAGAAGGACATCAATGGAGTTTTATTGAGGTGCATTGGGACAGGTCAAATTGAGAGGGTGTTACGAGATTTTCACGATGGAGATTCTGGAGGACATTTTGCCCCACGAGTAACAGCTCTCAAGATAATGAAGGCAGGGTATTATTGGCCCACAGTGTTCAGTGACTGTTATACATGGATAAGAAAGTGTAAGAGATGTGCACTCTTCACAGGCAAAGAAAGGCTAGCAGCACTTCCATTGCACCCGATTTTGGTTGACCAACCATTTATGCAATGGGGATTGGACTTCATTGGGGTCATAAATCCAAACTCAAGCCAAGGCCACAAGTGGATTCTCACGGCAACAGACTATTTCACCAAGTGGACCGAAGCGGTAGCGCTCAAAGAAGCAAATGAGTCTAACATACTAGACTTTTATGAAGGGATAGTAACCAGGTTCGGTGTGCCAGCCACTATCATATCAGACAACGCATTGGCATTCGTAGGTTCCAAGATCACAGAATGGGCTGTCAAAAATGGAATCTACTTGAGCACCTCTTCCAATTATTACCCACAGGGTAATGGGCAGGCAGAGTCCACGAACAAAAACTTGCTAAGAATCATCAGGAGGACTCTAGATGAAAATCAAAGAACATGGCATACCAAGCTAAAATCAGCATTATGGGCTGACAGAATAACACCAAAGAGGTCTACAGGGAATTCTCCCTACAAGCTGGTCTATGGGAAGGAGGCAGTATTGCCCATATCATTAGAACTGCCTGCATTGGAGTTCATGAGGCAGTTGGAGTTAGCTGAGTTCGAACCAATGGAGGCCAGGTATGCAGAGTTGATGGAATCGGAAGAAATAAGAGAACATGCAGTTCAGACAATTGAGAAAGATCAGGCCTTGGTGAAAAGATGGTTTGATAAGAAAGCAAGAGCAAGGACCTTCCAGGAAGGGGACCTAGTTCTGAAATGGGATGCAGATCGGGCAAAACCAGGAGGCATTCCAAGTTTGATGCCATTTGGAGTGGCCCCTACATGGTCACGGGATGTAAGAATAGCAATGCCTTCCAATTGTCTACATTGGATGGAGAAGAACTCCCGATTCCGGTTAACGGAATCTATCTTAAACATTGCTACTGAAAAGAAAAGGTTTACCCTTGTAAATATTAGCCTAGTTTCCAATTCCCCTAAGTGCGTATGCACATTGTCTTGTTGTAGTTAGGTTTCAGTTTCCCTAAGTGCTTTGGCACAGGTTTCGTTGCTCCTGGGTTGGTTTTCTACAGTGCAGCGTGTTCTCGGAGAGGGAGTTCAAATATCAGTTTAGTTCGGGTTATTGCTTATGACTCCATGCCCAATGGATTGCTGAAAGGCCACTGATCTTCTACCTAGCAGGCAGGTAATCCCGTTGAGTCGCCAAATTGTTGTATATTTTCCTCTCCGGCCCGATGCCAGGGCAAGTCGCGAAGGAGTCGGGCGCGGAACAGCAAAGGGGGACATGACGGAAGGGCTGAGAAACCCGACACCACAGACACGCGGGTTTTAGAGGCGAAAAACATGCCGGAGGAGCAGGGCGAAAGGATATGTCGGGGAGGTAGAAAAACCCGACGCACCAGGGCAAAACGCGGAACAGCAAAGCGGGAAATCATGACGCCGGAACATGTCGCGAAGGCCGAAAAACCCGACGCGAATGCAATCGGGAAAACGAGTCGGGCGAACAGCAAAGGAAAACATGTCGGGGTTTCTTCCAAACCCGACAAAGGAGAAATGTGTCGGGAGCCCACCAAAACCCGACACCAAAGGACATGCCGGAGGGGTTAAAAAATCCGACGCACAATGCAATTCGGGTTTCGGGGGCGGGAAAACACGCCGAGGAAGCATGGCAGAGAAACAACAAAGAAAATATGTTTTCGGGTCGCCAAAACCCGACGCACAAAGGAAATCGGGTTTCATAGTCGGGTTAACAAGTCGGAAAAACACGGATCAGAGGCATGTCGAGCAGTCCTCTATACCCGATGCAAATGCACAAGGGAGTTCCGAACCCGACAGGCGTTGGGGATCTCACCTACCACCATGGTTGTTGAAGAATTAAGTGCAGTCTTGGAGGTGGTTGGGGCAGTTCGAATTCCTCTCTTCTCCCTCTCTTTTCTCCATATAAAATGTAAGGAAGGGGCTGTTTTTAAAAGGTTGGACATTTCTACTTTGCACCCTCCCTTCTCTCCTGTTCACAAGAAGATTTGTGGAGTTCCAAAACCTCCCATATGGACTGTAACGCTGTTTTTGCCTCTTGGCCATTGCAATATATCGAATCGATCCTTGAGCAATATATGTGTGTCTGTGGTTGCTTCTAAACCCTCTTACATATTTATTACTTGTCATTTTTGATCTTTTATTGCATTTTGGCTATCTGTGCATAGTGTGGCATTACATCTATGTGGTCTGTGTTTAATCTTGCAAAACGGGTGTTCTTCATTCCTGCATCACCTCCTTAGCTTAGGTTTATTTTTATGCATTTCTCTCTCCCCGTCTCCTCGTAGTTAGATTAGGTTTTGGGGTAAACCTCTGCGCTTTTATCGTGGTGCATCTCGAACAGAGAGGAATAGGAGCCGCCTTCATCCGAGAGCTTTTTACTATAGCAAAAATAACAACCGTCATTACAATTTTTGATGATCTTTTTGATGATTATGCATCACTTGACGAACTCAAAATTATCACAAGGCGAAAATGTTCAAGGTTGGGATGTTTCTCTTTACAAAAAAATTCCTCACAATTTTAAGGAAATCCTTCTATTTATTTTTAAAACAATACGTGAGTTCTGCAAGCACAACCACCTTGAAAGGCAAGGGCACGATATGATGCCACACATTACAAAAGCAAAGATTTACGCTTCTTTTATTTTTCATATTGTTAATATATTAGTTTTATAATGTTAGAGTTCATTTCAATTAACTTGATAGTGTATATTCACATTAAAACATAGTTAAGAAAATTTTAACTTATTATAACCTCTCTAATGTGAAGGTATAAACTAGAGTATTTGTATTAATTTAAACTGACTCACTTAAATTTATTTCTAATTTTTTTATATTAAAAATGAATTAAAGGTAGTAAATAAGCATGATTTTCATCCAAAAGAACAATTAAAATGGAAGGTTCTTTGTCAAATATCTTCCCTACCAAAGTGTCGATCTCATCTTCATAAAAGTGTTCTATCGTTGATATAAAACAACCACCCTAAAGAGACTAGTGTTGAATAAAAATAGTATTTTATAATCATTCAAAGATATTTGTGCCAAATATATAGAAGTTTATGAAATGATGCATTTCGATGATTTTAAGAAATCAAATTAAATGATTAATATATTAAATGATTTGAATGTATTTGTGTCTTAGTGTGCTGAGATTATATGATGAAAAACTTACAAAGAAATACAATGGAGAATAAATGGAGTTGTACCCAAATTCAAAGATTACATAAAGAACGCTTAATTACTACAGATTTGGAGAAATATTTTTGCATTCTCTCTTTTTAGTGGCCCCACTTTTAACAATGACATTATAGAGAAAATATATCTTCAAAAGTCAAAATTTTATGAGTTGATATCGTTATCTTCTCGATTAATGTGATGATACCAAAGACTATGAGGTATTTTACGTTCCATATTAGTTTTTATTTTTCACTATAATGTAAATACAACCGTGATTAAAATATCGACACTTTTTATTTGGTAATGAATGAAGAGAAGCTCCATGACAAGACGACCTCGACAATTTCATTGTATATGGAGGACCATCCCGAATGTACAAAAGATGGAGCATTAAATCACATAAACAACCTTATTGATCTTTCACTTAAGAATTAACATGGGAACTTCTCAATCCAAGAAATGAATTTCTTGATTGCGAGAGGATATGCTTCAATATTAGTAAAGGAACACAATTTATCTATGTATTTGGAGATGGATTTACCCATTCTCGACAAGGAGATCAAGCATCAAATATGTAAAGTTCTTATTGATCTTCTAAAAACACCAATCAAGATAGATCTCGTATAATAAACTTAGTGGTCACTTTCTTTGAATGCTCATCAAAGTTTAAGTTCCTTCAAAAATGATAATATCTCATAATTTTTACATAATTCCTTACTCTGGGGTATAGTGTTTTGATATTACTTCATTTAGTCTATTGAATTAAGAGGTGTGCAACTTTTTATATTTTATTTTATCCTATGAAATTCAAAACTTTTTGCCAAAGTATACGATACTTGAATGAAATTTATTATGTGTATTTTTACATAAAGCCTTAGATAGGAGAATAATTATTTTTATAGTTAAACAAGGGTTGACATGAACGTTTCCCATAAATAATTTTATTGGAGCTATGAACCGGGTATACAATTATACCCGGCACAATGATCCGAGGACATTATTGATGTCGAGAGTTTTCTATATATCCCTAAACCATGATAGAATGGTAGAGAATTCTAAGAGCTTTCCGTTGGTACCCGAAACGTGAAAAAAACTTTGTATGCTCAAGTTAGCGCTGGTGAAAGTTTGATCAACATTTAAGATCGACAAAGTCAATCGACCAATGTGGAAGTGACGCGTCATTTGGGAGCGGAACAAGAGCAAGGAGGAGCAAAAAATATAGTTTTGTGATGCCGGTCTTTGATGGTAGAGGAAAAATTGGTAGACCTCACTTTTACTTGTCGGGGTCCTCGGCCAGGGTCAACACACTATTTTCACGGAGAGATTCCATATGACGAGTTTATTGGAGGACCGAGTTTATTATTGGTTGCCGAGCTCGGGTTAAGTATTTGGCCTAAGTTTGCATGGGCCGAGTTCATTTTGGAGGAATGAGCTACTCTGGGCGAGTTCATATTCCACGTGGCCCATAATTCAACACCGACCACACCGCCCAAGCCCTCCACATATATTATCAACGAAGGGTTTTATAACGTCCACTCACGTGGCAAAAACAATTTAAATGTTGCCCAAGCCACGTATAAAAGGCTTTACTATTTTTGAAGGAGGAGCCCACATAGACCCCACGTGGAGAGAGGAGGCGACGCATTCAATTGTAAATCGGACTAATCAAAGCATATTAAAAGGTAAAAGTCCACATATTGATTTGTATACTTAGCCTAATGCTATTTACACACCCGCCATGTAAAATGTGTAGGCCACGTATGGGTTAATAGTTTAAAATAGGCACCTTGTAAAATCATTACATGGAATTTAATGTAAAGCGGTGACCGCATGTAATTATATGGCTATTTTTAAATACCCATATAAAATTGTAATGGTGGCAATAATATCTTAGTGTTATTTTAAACCCCGCATGTAAATTGTAATCAGGGCTGAATTAAAGGTCGTGGGTGCCCTAGGCAATAGTTTTGGTGGATGCCCTCCTCACAAATTTAGTTAATATTTTTTTCCATAAAATAAATAAATAAAATATATCTATTTTCTTGTATTTTTATATTTACATATGGTCCTAATAAAACAATAATAACAATATATTATTAAATTATTACATAAGGATGATAAATATTCTATGGATGGAAACCATTAATCGTAGGAGATACTCAAAATGCAAAAATACAATATTTTCTACAAGACTTCTTACAAGTCCGATTTAGCCATATCAAGTAGGTGACAGAACTCTATCCTAAAATAAAACATCAATTTTTGCAAAGAAACAAAAATGCTTATGTAGCTCCCATGGTTTTGTGAATTTTCATATTTTGACAAGGCCTATGGATTCCTCCATAACAAAATAATAGAAAATTTCCCCAAAAATTAAGAATAGAAAATCAAATACTTTTTTCCTTCAATTATACTCACCTCTACTAGATACACTAGTGACATTATAAAAATACATTAACCTTCTTATAAAACAAATTACACACCTACATAATCTAGAGCTACATTAGAGAATGGGTAACAATACCAACACAATCATATGTGCTTATAAATATGTGATATTTTCTTTTACTCGTAAAAATATTACAAAACTTTTTTATGTGTATGCGTGAAATTTATGTTACTATACAATAATATCTATAAATGGGTTGATCAATATTAAATCTTTAGATAAATTATTTTAAAGTTAAGTTCTAAAATTAACCGACAAAAAGGAAATTTTTAGATTCAGGCGCCCGATCAAGCTGACGCGCTTAGGCAAAGCTTACCTAGTTTGCCTAAGGCTTAATCCCCTTTAATTGTAACATGCCACATGTATGTGGTAATTAAAACCCATAAATGTAACGGTCACCAAAATTAGCCATGCTATTATGGCACCAATTGTGGCTTAGCCTATATAAAGGCTTATAGGGGTATGTATCGGACAAACAAGTGAGGGAAAGCCTCCTTAGAGCATAAATATCCTTTTGTAAGGTCATAGGCCATAAGGATTGCTTCACTAGTTGCTCTAAGTTTATGTAACGCCATAGGCTATGAAGGAAACTTTATATATCACTATTGTAGAGTTATCATTTTTGTTTTCCTACTTCAATTATATCCGATTGGGATTCTAGATTTCTTTGAAAATTTTGGTCAACATTATGGGGTTAATGGACACAAAATTGAAAAAGAGCACCGCTTTTTCATCCATAGAACGATGGTGAAACAGAGGTGTAAACCGCATAGTGCTACATTTTCTTAGGGGCTATTGTGGTAAACATCCTAAATTTTGGGATAAACATATTTATTACATGCAACATGCTTATAATCGTGCTTTACATTCTTCTACTTTGAAGTCTCCATTTGAGACTTGTTATGGATATCTACCCGATTCTCCTTTAGATGTATATTATGGACATGGCACTTGTTGTTAATGGTTTAAGTGATTGACAAGGCTAAAATATTTGTGCAGAGAATACACTATGTTCATTAGTATGTCCGTGAACAATTGGAGAAAAGTCAAGCTAAGTACAAAGCCAAGAATGGTAAACATAGAATTGATCACAAGTTAAAAGTTGGTGATTCAGTTTGGCTTCACATTAAAAAGGAAAGGTTGATAGGTGAAGGTAAAAAATTGAAACCTATATGGTATGGTCCGTTCCAAATATTGGAAAAAAATTGTAACAATGCTTTCTCGTTAGATTTATCTCCTTATATGCAAATTTACTCAGTTTTAAATGTTGACAATTTAAGATTGTATGAATTGCCTATGATCATTGATCATGATGATGCTAAAATAGTTCCTTCCATTGATAATTTTGCTCTGAGTTTCTTGATGAGTTGCGGAAGACATCATTTTGGACAGAAAGAAAGAACTTCTTGGAGGGGTGAAATCGATTATCTTCATCTTGGGTTCAAATCCATGCATTCAAACAAGGCTAAATGTATGGAAACCGGAAAGTTGAGGGAGAAATACCCTCACTTATTCACCAATTAAGTTGACTTTTGGGGTCCAAAAGTTTCTTAGTGGGGAGGAATGATCCGTGAGGATCCTCACCAAGAAACACTTGATCTAATATATTCTTAGAATCATTATTATTTAGTTCTATGGAATGGAAAAAATATATGATTATGACGATATCTTGTTTGCAGGAAATGCAGAGCTCGCTTTGCAAAAGTTATGGCCTCGTTGAAATTTTAGGGCAACCGACAAAATTTGGGATCAGCGTGTAAGTTGGATGGATGCAAGCTCACAAAGTGGAATGTAGGTGACAGAGTAAAAGTTGATTTTGGAACACTGGTCTTGAACACTTGTACATGAACATGTGGACCTCGCTATTTACTGGGCCCTTAGACAAGTTCGACACAATAGATTACGAGAGGGTGTCTTAGCCTCCTTCAGTTCACATTACATATCGTAGCTCTTGTGTATATGTATCAATAATGTATTATACACCATACATGTGGGACTAATCCATTAGTGCAATTAAATATTACAACTAATTTCTATTTATTCCCACTAATCTAGGACAAATTCAATGCATATCTCATACCAAATATATGTAATAAATTACAACTAAACATCCATGTAGCATGTATATCCTTCCATGCATTTCCAAGTAACCCACATTCCAAGTGCCCAAGTTAGCACAAAAATCCAAGGAGGACCCCACATATAGGTGGTCAAATGGCTCATAAAGCCAAGTAAAACATACACCGCCCACCTAGATAAAGGCCTCCCTACTTTCACGCCCAACAAATGTGGGATCTTATCCCAATGAAAAATGCACCCCACAAGGAGTGGGATTTGAACCTTGGGAGCTGGAGTAAAATGATAAGGAATTGAACTTTGTGCCATGCCTTTGGAAACATTATAAAAGGAGCTTTGTTTTACTTGTAGAGACATCAGAAAGTGACTGTGTTATTGTTTTTCTCATAACTTGAGCTAGAGATGGAATTTTGAGATGAAAAAAGTGACTCCTATTATTTTTGGTAGAGGACTGTGATGAGAAAATCATATTCTTTTATAAATCATTGTATCGATTTATTCTCAATATTTTAATAGATCGGTCCCAATCAACCGACTCAAGATATAGGCCACAAGTGCCGAACTCAAGTATCAATTCTTGTGTCAAATTCTTTGGTGATTCATCTCTTTATTTTCTATTTTTAAACATTACTTAATTATTTTATTAAAAATACAAAAGGACATAATGGCCTAATTTTAAATTAAAAATCAATACAAAGAAAATTTTGTTGTGTGAACAATTGCTAGTTAAAATTGATTTTCAGATCACACCAATTTCAATTTTAGTTACTGAACATTTTTTACCCTCAAAACCCCAAAAAATTAGTTTAGGATACATCAATAAGGAACCGACCTTGATACCGAAGAATCACCTCAACAATAGGTATACCCATAGACTGAGGTGTTTCCATTGTATCTACGAAAGTGAGAGATCATGCAAGCTTAGAACCCCGCTTTTATCTCTAGACCATGGTGAAATTTCGAGAGATAACAATTGTTGGCATGCCCGATGGGAGAAGGATAAGATCTGCAGCAGATTACAACAATTTAAAACAGATTTACAGAGAAAGAAATTCACTTTTGAAGAAGCAAGTTGCAACAATTTATTCTAAAAATAAAAATATTTACTTAGCGAATCTATAAAGGCTAGTTTCAGACTAGTTTTGCAGCATGTTCCATGCCTAAAGTGACTACAAGATCACTGGTAAGAGGACTTCCTGCTGATTTTATTTATTTACCTATGAATTACCGTAAAAAGAAGAAAAGTTGGCAATACAAGATAAAAGATGTGAAGGAATTGATTGGATTGTTGATTAAACAAATAAATGAGTGAGAAGAACAGAGGAAGCATAAAGAAAAGTAAAAGGAAATAAGAAAATAGACCAAAGAACTTGAAAGAAAGAAGAAAAAACAAGAAAAACTAGAACAAGATAATGCAGAAAAGAAAAAATAGACAAACAAGAAAAAGAGGAGTTAGAAAGGAAGAAGAAAGAAGAAATAATAAGTAAGAGGAAAGAATATAAGGCCAATAAGGAACAACAAGAAAGGGAACAAGCAGAGAGAGAGAAGAAAGAAGAGGAAGACAGAAAACAAAAGGTGGAGAAGGAAAAGAAGGAGAGAGAAAAAAAGAGAACAATAAGAAAAAATAGAAAGGAAAAATAATAAAGAGAAAAGAAAATCAAAGAAAAGAAGAGCGAAAAGAAGGACCAAAAAGAGGAGGAGAAAGAAAAACACAAAAGAAAAGAATGAAAAAGAAAAAGAGTTGAAAATATAAAAAGACAAAAAGGAACAGGAAGAAAAATAAAAACAATAAAGGGAAAGGAAAGAGAAACAAGAACAAGAGAAGAAGGAAAAAGAGGCGTAAAATAATAATAAAGAAATAGAACTTAAATAGAAAAACACAATACCATCCGCTCTAACAATAAAACATCTTGAAGCATGCTACTAAGTCAAGCACCAATAGATTCATTGGATAGAATTAAATAGGCAATCGCAAGAACAAGAGGGAACAATCAATATAGTTGCAAAAGGGTGGTGGAGCAGACCACAAAAAGGATATAAAGTAAACTTGGATAAACTCACCCCAATAAAGAAAATGACTTGAGCAAGAACTGGAACAAAGTGCTAAATATGATTGATGCAACGGTGCATGGAGATAGAAGATGCCATACAAAATATACTATCCTCTATTGACACTACGAAATCCCCATATCAACATCACGTCAAATCTACAAATAGAGGTACAATAGAGAATGCAGTCACATAAATTTTGAAAGAAAATTCAGCCAATCAGTGACATAAAAGAAGAATATCTGCGGGGGATATAGTGGAGGACTAAAAATATAAAATTATTAAGCTCCGTAAGAAAGAGAACCAGCAACTAAGGAAAGAATTAAAATCCATGGTCAAAAAAATTAGAGATTGAACTCAATAATGTCATAGCCTACTATACATATGCAATAGGAGAAAGTGGAAATTGAACAATTGGAACAACAAATAAAGATACAATCTGCTATATATGATATCGGTCTGATGACAAAGATGGAGCTCAAAGAACAAAGCTTGTTAATATCAAAAAAGTACAAAATAAAACAAAGGATGTAGATATAAAAGATCAATGAAATGAAAGAATGTAGCGATATGATGGAAAAGCTATAATTTGCATGCAACAAGAAGTCATAACGACCCAAATAGTATGGAATCAAATTCAGGCACAAGCATCACCATCGATATCCTTCGATTGATCTAAGAAAATGCACAAATACAAGAATGGGTGAATCAAAATAGTGTCTATATTGATTTATGGTATAAGTTTTAGAAGAACATAACCCCTCTGATGACAAATTATATTCCCCATGCCGGACCATAAAAGAAAAGAACGGCCGAGTGTCGTCCCACAAACCCAATTGGGTGAGTCAAGTGAAGGAACTCTTCCTTATGCGAGACGTCTAGGTTTTGGGAGGTTGATGCCTCTATAACATGGAATCCCATAAATCCAGTCATGTGAGTCAAGAGAAGGAACTCCTCCTTATGCCGTGTCCAAGTTCGGTGGTCTATGTCTACATCAAAATATTTTTAAGGAAATTTTTGTAGGTGAAAACAAGGTTCTTCATCCTTTTTTGTCTTGAGGATGAGACAAATTTTTAGTGGGGGATGATGTTGACAAGGTTCTTCATCACGTTCTGGATACACCATGATCACGAGAGTAAATCCGCCAAATCTTGGAGATAGCCATGAATAGAGAGAGCTAACTCACAAAGGAAAAGCGAAGCCGCGAGAAAATAAGTAAAGCCGCAAGATAAAGGAAGAAGTTTTGATAAACTAAGAAGGCCGCGATAAATTAAATAAAGTCATCAAATATTGAAGAGGTCATCAAAGACGGGAAAATCCGTGTAACACTGGAAAGAGACATGAAATCCTAGGACGTAAAGCCACATAATGAAGATAGATCAAGCGGAAGCTAACAGAGGCTCGAGTCAAAAGAAGTGTCTTTTGAAATCAAGTGTATTTTATATATTTATTATAACTAATGTATTATATATGAGCGCATCATGATAAATATATGTGTGAGTGCCATTTTGAGATTTTGTAATAGAAGAGAGATAGATAGGATGGGAAGAAGATGTATGTACTTGAGATTGATGTAATCATTATTGATAAATAAATAAAGAATGGAGTTTGGGATGAAATATGTTATGTACTTTCCTTTACATTTCTGTTCTTAGAGTAGATGTGGTGTATTTCCCGTGTACATCCTTAACTAAGATCGAATTTCCTAAGCCTCACATTATTGTCACGGTTTTAGGTCAACACATTTGGATGCAATATTAGGTGATGATAGCATATACTTTGTGTTTGGTCCTCGATTTAAACATATAAATATATATTTATATGATTCCTTTGTTTGAATTTTGAAATTGAAAACCGTAAGCCCAACCAATAAGTAAAAAAAGTTTCCCAAAATATACATGAGAACCAAAAGGAGTGAGTAACATAGAAAAGGGTTAGGGCGGGATGAGAGGACATGGGCACTTGGGCAGTCTTGTCTTGGTTGGGTGTTGGTGTCTAGATCCATTAAAGATAAATGAGTAAAATATTGATGGGATATGGGCTATGTAATACCAAATAGAAAGGAAGATGGAAAGACAAGAGACCAAAGGCATATGTCAATTACTTGTTTTCTTTCTTATCATATGAATGCTAGTATGTATTTAGGACCTATAAATGTACCCAAGTTCTTGATTTTGTGTCTACATTTTCCTCCACTTTATGTTTTTGAGTGAATACTCAATAACATAAAGTAGATAAGAGATGCGTACCTAATAACCATGTAAAGTGTGATATAAGAACATGCCAAGTGGACAAGTGAAGCACAAAATGAAGTGAAAATGAAGCATGAAAACTAGAAAGAGAAAGTGAGCCGAGGGTGTAGAGTATGTGTTATACTATGTTGTACCTATTGTTGTGCTTGTTGTTTCTTCTTCTTTTAAGGATGGATCTACAAAATGAAGAATAATAATGTTTTCAAAGTCGTGTATATGAAAAATATGAGTAAAGCATGTATAATAAGTACATGTAAAAGTGTGAAAGTATGCAAAAAGGAAAGTGTGCACTGATGTAGAAAAGTGTACAAACATCGAAAAAGTGTCTTGAAAATATTATGTAGAATGCATTTTTAGGTAATATCATGCCAAGTGCGAGTTTTTGGCGATGTCATTCCAAGAGTGAGTTTTTGGGCAATCTCACGCTAAGTGCGATTTTTTTGTGATATCATGCCAAAGGGAAAGTGTTGGGGAGAGAGGTCTAATTTTACTCTCCTTCCATGACTCTACTCTATAAACACCATTCCAAATGGTGTGTTACTTATTTGTTCTTATTGTCCTTAATGTTTTCCTAATTGTACAATTGAACTAAATATAGTAGATATATTGTATTCTGATTTCTAGAGGACTCTTCCTTACACTTTCAAACTTCTCTCTAAATTATTGTGAACTATTTTGATATGATAAACTGATTATATCTGATGCTAGGACATTAGACCTAGGGTAGGACATATGTTCCCATGCACTCTTGTCGATCTCGGGCACTAGTGTTTTTGTTGTGCTTTGAGGACCCAAGTCGATTCTAGGTCATTCCGTGACTATGTTCATGTTTTGATATTTTGTTGTACTATATAGTGTTGTAGCTCGAGTCATGCTTGTATGGGGTGCTTTGTTCACCTAATTTATGTCCCCCTCGCTTGAGGTGCATTTACATCGATAGGAGAATGCGGCCCAAAGAGAGAACTTGATGTTGATCTAAATAGTATCCCCATAAGGGGGAGGGAATGTTCATGGTCATAACCAAGGAACATGCAAACAAAGTGGCTAGATACATGTTTTAATAGTAAGAATAGCAAAATTTCATAGGAAAATGATGTAACATGAAACTTTGCATAAATGATAGACCATCAAAAATAACATTCAAACATAGGAAATTTCTCACAATGTCAAGACAATAAGGGCTGAAACGGCTAAAAGCATACAAGAAGTGATCAAATAATATATAAGGCATAACCTAAAAACAATATGATACGAGTCAAAATAAATTATAAGTAAAATGTAACAGTAACCATGGTGGCGGAGTAGTCTACAAGGCAAATGTTGCACACATGGAGCATTTGTTAGCAAGTTAGAAAGATAAAATATATGTCAACATGTGCATGTACCAATAGAAAGTAGTGTAATAGGAAGTAGAAGTAGTAAGTAATGCAATAATTGCACTGTAATGTGTGAAAAATTAGATGTCCCCAGGATCCTTTGTGGGATTGGTAAGAGTTATAGTGCCAATTATCGTTGTAGCATATAAATACGTGTAATAGATCTACGTTCATGAAATATGCAAAATAGTTAATGAAGGTCGAGGAAGTTGTAAGCTATGGATGGTTTTAGGTGTGTTTATGGATGAATTCCTTGATATACCCGAAGGTATGTGAAGCCCAACTCTATATTGTTTCCGATATTTAACGTGGTGTTGGGGCCTACCCCCTCACTTCACAGTTCTGTAGTGATAAGGGTGTCGGGTGCTTAGCCAATATATACCGACAGATAGATGATTATACTCGGCTAGAAAAATGAGTCGGTTTATCCCCTTGGTGATCAAATCCAAGTAGGTATCCACCATGGTGGGAATTATTTCAAATGTGTTTTGTGTTTAAGTGGTTTGGTTGTTCGTGGGGAAAAGATGAAGTGAATGAAAACAATTTCCTTCTTAATTTAATTTGTGTGAAGCAAGAAGGATGCAATTGTTCGTTTTAGAACCCAAAACAAAATCTTAATTTTAATGAGGACAATCAATGAAAATACAATAATGAAAACAAAAAGAAATGTTGTAGGAATCACCGCTAAACACTCCATTTTTTTAATTTATCACAATTTATGAAGCAAACAAAGTCAACAATCTAGAGAAATGAGGCTTCCAAAAAACACCTTGCGAAGCAAGTTAGGAGAAATAGAAAGAAGAAAGAAAAAAAATCACTAAAAGGGAAACTATGAGGCTATGAAAAATACATAGAGAAATCGTAGGTGATTTTCCAAATCATAGGAGATTTTTACACATAAAACTAGAAAAATTACAAAAATGCTATTTTGATAATGAAATAAATCAAATAAACAAGGGGCAAATGTCCCACCAAGCGTGCCAAGATGTTATAAATAAATTTTATCTCTTTAACCTAACCTAATAAGAAAGAGAATAAAACTTACCGAACCTTAGTATGGCGGGGTTTAGAGATAACCGCAGATGTGAATAGATGATGTTTGATTTTTGCGGTCTGTGTAAGAAATAATATCACCTCCTATCCTATGAATAAAGCTGCAATAAAAGACACTACATAAGATATTTATTAGTAAAGATTATAAGTTTATTGCATGGAAAAGGAAAGTCCCTAAATTCAAACAACTTCCTCGTAAGGATGTAAACCCATAGTTTATATAATCAAGTGATTTTGGAAATGAACCATGATATATGATGGATAAATAATAAATATTATGACAAATTTAGATTTTATTACAAACATGTATTTGATAATGAAATATGGGATATATGATCTATGGTTCAAAGTTGGAGTCTAAATCAGTGTCGAATTCTCAGATGAAGGTGAATCCTCCTCTTCAATAAGATCAAGGTCTTCGGGATAATCTGAATTCTCATAGTCACTATAGTCTTCCTCAAAGAAGTCAGAAATGTACTCTGGTTCCTCCTCTTCTATGTTAGAATCAGAATTAGAATATGAGTGTTCTGAGTCAGTTTGATCTTTAGATTTATTCTCAGAGCTCAATTCCTCTAGTTCATCTTCATATTGATACTCAAACCAGGCCAAATCTGGACGGATATGTAAGACCTCAAAATAGGCCTCCCAAAACTCGTATGTGGTGTCATAAATCCTCTAAGTGGACAAAAAAATGGTATGTACTTGATCCAATGGGGCAGAATGGATGGCACATAACTCAAGTTTGTGTAGAATGTCACATTGTTCCCAATGTAAGGGATGACGGATGACAGGTAAAGAGTTGATGCTAGTTATTTCATGACCTTGACCACCTAGTGCCATCTAAACAAGCCATTCTTGATAATATGTTAGCAACCAAAAGATGAAACAAAACTGATAAATGAAAATCTAATTAATGCTACAAGAAAAAAATGGAAAGTAATCACAGTGAGTCAATGAATAGAAGGAAATTTTAGAGGATGATAAACAATATGATAAATGTGATAAATAACCAATAATTAGACGATATGATATTCTAAGGATTTAGATTATACTATGAAATGAATAAATTAACATATAATATACCTGAACATGTGAATGGAAAGTGTAAAATGAATAATTGACCTTGATTCAGAGATGATGGACGAAGCTGGTGTAACTTACAGCTTAGTAGTAATTCGGTGATCTAGATAGGCTCCAAAATCACTACCAAAGTTACTTGATATATATTGTAAATTCCAGTGATGGATCACAACGTGTTGTCATTAATTCAATGTAACAATGATGAGCTCTGATAGAAGAGTTTATCCTTGAAAATATGATAAGATGGTCTCGAAAAGAGACTAGGAAACATGTATAAATAATCGCTAATGATTTTCCAAATTGCCGGCGATTTCGGTAAGTTTGGCCTAGGTTTTCAAATAGTTGAAAATTATTGCTAATTCAAGATTTTTCTTTGTCGTTTTGAGGTAGATGATGTGAGGTGGTTAAGAATGTGTCGAGGAAGGGATGTGATTAGTTAGATATTATCTAATTTAGCTTTAGTTTGTTTAGGGTAGACATTAGGTGGTTTGATTAGGATTTATCAAACGTACAAATGTAAGATTATTATAATGATGGTAAATAATTAGGATTTTGTCAAGATAATGCTAAGTGTATGGATTCCTATGATAGGTGTGTCAAGATAAAGGAATTAGAGGTTATTTTAAACAGTTTTATTGGGAATATCTTAGGTGGATTAAAATATCATTTAAATATTATATTTGTGTATATAAAGACATATTTAATTAATTAAATAAGAATGTAGTGATATATTACAAATGTGATTGGATAATTATGTGAAGATGGCTGAGTATATTTTTCATTGTCTAAAACATTGTATACTATTTATGTAATTTCAGAACTCCAGAACCTCTGAAATTCTGAAGTTGATGTTGTCAAGCTGTAGATCGTTTCTCCACAATTCTGATGATTGGTATTTTGTAAAACACAGACATCCTCGGCCTAAGATATGGCATTTTGGGTTTTCTGGGGTTCTTGTAAATTTCAGGTTTTGAAAAACTTAGAAAAATAAATTTTCGGGTCTCCATCATGTAACTTTTTTCTTCCGTGACCTACATGAGCTCTCTAGCTCATTTACGTCCTCAAAATTGTGGTCTTAATCTTGTATTGAGCTTTCCCAACAAGTCTTCTACGTCTCCACCAGAGCCATGTTGGGTCAATGCCAAGTTGACCCGTTCCTTTATGTGTTTCAATTCCAAAGGGCCGTAGCACTTGGCTCGATTTAATCTTCGTGCCGGCTCACTACTTCAAGGGGATTGCTTTGAACTATCTTCCTACATGTTGCGATCATTTACGAACTCATTACCCTAGACTCCTATGCATTCACGTACAGATAGAGCCAACATGGTTCATTCCTTGTGCAAACTCCAAGCTCAATGCTTGACCTCACTGGTTCTGACCTGTGGGAGGAGCTTGACATGGTATTCCTCTATTCATTTCCTTCTTTACTCGTTAATAAGTGCCACTTGAATTTGGGGCCATCGAATTTGAGCCAATCCCTTGCGTTTACTAGCTCAGCTCAATGTGTAATAGTTCACACTGAGCTAAATGATCATTCTCTCTACTGCTTCAACCACCATAGCTCTATATTGAGCTCAACCCTCCAAACTGATCTCCCTTAGTCACCGATGGGCTTTCTTTGCTCGACCCCCTGATTCACTCGTGGCTTGGATGACATCTTCTTCCCCATGCCAAGCTCTTGATCACCGCTATCATCCGTGAATCATCCCACCTCAAGATTGATTCCAAGAAACACACTATGTAACAGGCCATCCCCTTGTCTTACTTAGTCGACGCCATGGTGATATGCTCATCATTGGATGCTCACTCAACCTTCGAGCCACTTCATTTCACATAGAGACGACTCGACTCAACCAACCGCTAAGCATCCAACTCAACTAGCCGAGTAACTCACTAAAATTCCAACTCTAAAATTCCAACTCATTGAGTTAGTTTGTTATCTCAGTCAATTAAATAGACCCATTTGGGCAATTTTAACCCAATTTAGAATTTTTAAGTATTTCTCAAGGTTTTTTCGATGCCGGAGGATGAGGGGGAACCAATAGTGTGTCTCATGGAAATTTTTACCCTTTTCCTTTTTTTTTCACGCATTTTTACCTAATGTGGGCCCACTAGGGTTCACATTTCACCATTTTTCAAATTGATCTTAAGTATCAAAATATAGAAGAGGAAAAAAATTCATCAATATGATTTCACTCCCGAATTCCTTGAATGAGCTCCCGAAGCCTCGACACTCCCCTCGTAATCCAATTTCAACATTAGGGCCATGTTCGGTGGTTGATTTCGGTCACCCACTATTATCCATTTTCCTAGGGAGAAATGGATAACAATTTGGTGACTCATGGGGACATCTACATGTTAGATGTTCTATATCAGCAGCCTTGCTATGTCCAATGGGAATGGAGTCATAAGCGATCACTGCGCAACCGATCCAACCCTTTGAACCTTTCCCAAGATCACTTGTAACATTACTATTCCTAAAAGAACCCAATGTTCACACTCTCAACGTTCATAATATTTTTAAATTATAATTTTCATGAGAGTGTAAAATTTTCTTATTCTCGAATTTTCACCCTTTCCTTTCTCGTAATTTTGATCCATGAGATTGAAAAGAGGCTTTCAAAACTGTCCTAGCTATTGATTCTATCAAGTAGAAGCGCACTAAATCTAATGATTGCTCATCATGCATGGCACATTTCCGAGTTTTGATAAAAACATTTACTAGTTTGTACATCATGAAACTCTATTAAAATTTGACTTTAATCTTTCTTCCGAATGTTCCACTTGTGAGATGTTGCAAGGCTTCTTTCGATTTAGTGGAGGTGCTAAAAGCTCAATTATTGATCAAATTAACTATTAAAACTTGTCCCTTATAAAATTTAGTTTCTCTACATTTTTTTATCTTGAGAATTCCAATTGTTCCCTAGGAATATGATATTCTTTCCTATCACAGGTCCTTCTTGTAGGCCTATCAAAACATGTTGTATTATGCTAGAGAAAACACAAACACAAACTATATACGAAAGAAAAATCATACATACTCAAGTGAGACATGTAGAGTATGCGTAAGCACTTTTTTGCGTAGAAAGTAAACCTACTCCTACCCTACACTAACCAAAGAGATAGAATACCTCAAACAAACCCCGATACCTTGGTAGGGAAAAGTAGCTCCCTTTTCTCTTACAAGTCGCATCCATACAAATGATTTGACACTGGACATGGCTATGTGTATGAGTGAAAGAATAAATAGAGACCAATCCTCCACCTAAATAATCAAGGTATCAACTCAAGGAAATAAAATACCTCTTCGTAATGATCTTTAGGGGGATCTAGGAGGTTTTTTAGCTGATATAGCTGATCCTTGAACTATGAAGCTCATGCTCATGTTCGGAGTCAACATGACCGGTTGTGACAACTCGATTCTAAATCCAACAAGGATAGATATATGATAGGGAATGGCCTATTCCTCCATATGTTCCCGCTACTATGAGTTCCAACATCAATAACAAAGTCTTCCCGCTGACTTCCCTAGAAAATGTGACTCTTTATAACTCGATTTTCTTCATCTTACACGTTTACATACAACTGATGTCCCCTTTGAGTGAATTGTATGAAATGGATGATATTTTTGTTTTATTTCCCTTCATTGGAAACATGATACCCCTCCTCAATATTAAGCTTCATGGGATTACTTATGCGACTCTTGTTGGACCATCTATGAATCAATGCAAATAGCTTAACTTTGTTGTTGCTCACGAGGCAACTCACTTGAGAATTGGTCCTCCTTGTCTAAAGACGCTCCTTGGGAAGTTCAACTCCTCTAATATTGGCTCAAGAGGACTCTTGTGAGAGACATGGTGCTATTGTATGTGCTCCTCCTCAACAATAGGCTCTTGTGTTTGAAATATGGATGATATAGGAGAAAATGTGATGATTTCTACGAGATCCTCTCCATCAAAGAAATCCTCCAAATCGGCGAGATAATCTGCATCTTTGTTGTTCTGATGTGAAAATTCAACCTCCTCCATAGTTTCCTTTAGATCTACAATCTTCTCACCATGGAATTATTCATCCTCAAACATGAAATTTGAGATTTCAAATGTGTCTCCAAAATCAAATTTTGGAGAAGATGGAGTGGGAGAAGAGTATAAATCTAAATTTATATCCCGTTCTCGCATTCACGAACTCTAGGATTGTCTTGCTTTCTTCTATGGCATGATCATGCTCCTCTTCTTTTGGATTTGGAGATTATTTTTCTCCTCTTCCACTGATTTAGTAACTTGCATTTGAACAATAATCTTAGAAAATAGGGTGCCTTCATGGACACTACACTCCGAACATTCCGATTTCCGATCTTCTTCTACCTTTTCTTGCTCCATTTCTACCGCAAAAATATTCTACACAACTTATGGCTAGACATCAACTTCCTCTGTATGCTTAACCATCAAGGGGAATTTATCAATCCCAAATATTAGATCCAATATCACCAATTTTTTCATCATTTCATACTTTCTTGGCTCTTCTTCTCACATCTCCCCTTGACTCGTTCTTTCATTTTCTTCCCAACATGGGTCCTGGAATTATGAGAGGATTGGTGGGTGGGGTCCCCACTGATTTTTTAATTTTTGGTGCTAGGAGAGGAGGTTTATTTTATTTTTCTTGTTGAGGGGACTTGGGTTTGGGAGGTAAAATTTCAGAAAAAATGAGATGAGGTGGAAGAGTGGAAGATGGAGAAGGGGAATCGAAAATAGGTGCAATAGGTGGGATACTTGGAAAATTTGGTTCATGATGGAAGGGCATGGCTTGAGACATAAGGGGAAGGTTGTTAGATGATGAAAATGTTTCCTATTGAGAGGAATGGCTAGCATTACGTTCATAAGCCTCCCTCATTTTGATTCATTCTTCGACCCCAAGCACTATGTCATTCATCCAATAGAGCTTTTGCTGAGGGTCCAACTCACATGGTATGAGGCCATTCCAAGGGTATGGAATTTTGAAGCCAACTTGGGATGCCTTTTCCATAAAATTAATCCTTATTTTGTCCATGCTCTATTCCAACTTCTGAACCTTCCTTTGAATTCAAAGATCTTCGTGTTGGATACCTTCGATATCTATGTACCCCTTCTCTTAAAAATCTCCATAGTTTGGTGGGTAATAAAACTAATCTACATTTTTATCATATGGATATGCCATTACTAAATTTCATCGTAGTATATACGATTTTGGAGGTTTTTGATAGCATCCTTAAAATATATGTTATAAGTGTGGAGGTAGGTCTGACCGATATCTTTCTCTAGTGCAAATGTGCATTCCATTCTCGGGGAACGAAGCCATGATTGCACGAATTTATGAATAGGATAAAATGAAAGAGATGAAAGGGAAAAATTGATGGAAATGGATGGAGAAGAAAGGGAATGTCTCATACTCGAGATAGCGCTTTTCTTGATTGGATGGAGTCACTAGTTGTGCTTTGATTGTCTCTCAAGATAGTGGTTCTACCAAGTGCACAAAAACTTGATGAAACACAAATAATACTAGTACACACATCTTGAAGCCCAAAATTTGTTGTGGGGTTGAACTAGATTTCTGCAAATGATCTCCAAAATTTTAAATTCAAACCTATCTCCCGTAAAAAACCTCCAAAAGTAAAAAAATAAGAAGACTCTAAAATCTGAAACTCAAACAACCTTTGATATTCAAATCCAAAATCACCAAGACTATGAAATCCAAAGACCAAAATTTTAAAACCTTTGAAATTACGTAAGTCTAAAATTCTGAAATTTCAAAACATCCGAAACTCCGAAATCTGAAATTCTGAAAATTTGGAAATCCTGAAATGCAAAAAGGTCTCAAATTTCAAAATGATATTTAAGGCTAGTTTTGTATAACCATTTCCCGACCTATCTATTAGTGAAGTTTGGGATTTTTTTGCACATGAAAAACCTCCTAAAAATAATTTCAAACTTTGACCTTGGAGTAGGAATCTCCAAATTCTAAATTTTTCATCTTTTAAACCCCGAAATGCAAAGAAACCTCCCAAATTGCCATTCTTTGAACTTCATCTTCACTAAACAAGGTCTTCAATGGAACACGTGTACAAAATAAAACCTTAACTTCAAATGCTCTCCCACCGAGTGTGTCAAAACTGATATGGAAAAATCGTGGCACCCCCAAATGGCCAAGTTGAGAATTGCGCATTCGGTGTGATTGAAAAACATTGAGCTATCATAAGTGTGGGACATTGAGAAATGGGATAGCTCTCAAGAGATGGCCGGTTCCCGCTCCTAAACTAACTCCGCCACAAACTACTCTTAATGTAGATAAAAATATTAACTAACCCTAAACTAAAGCTTCCAAGGGGATATGGAAAGAAGGATTGCATGAAATAAACCTACACTAAGAGCGGCGATACACTAGAAAAGGAGTGCTAGCCACTTCCTAGCCTGCAAAACAATGAAATAAATGAACCTAGAGAGGGTGGTCCTACACCACAAACTAGATCACACTCAATACATCATTCCCAAAATAAGCACAACACACCCAAATCCTACAATGAAACAATAAAATGGATAGATATTGCAAGAAAAAAACGAGAGTTAAAATGAATACAATAAACCATGAGATGTTAAAGATATCAACACAGACACAATTTTATTTCTCCATATGAATATACAAAGTACATTGCTTTAGTAAGAGGAGGCATGAAGCCATTATAATTTTTTAAATAAGTCTTAAAGCCCCATGAAATTCACAACAACTCAACTAAAGGAATGGAGAATAGGGTTGCAGAGGAAAAGAATGACCAACCCTTTTTTTTTTCAGTAACCCCTTTATAATTTATATGAATAAATATTGAGAGATGAGAGAAGGAATCCAAAAATTTCACTTGAACAACCCGCAAAAATCCATCATTGCATCTACCAAAGTGATGTGTAAGACTTCAAATCCCATAATCTTATGTACTTTGTCTTCTAGAAGAATGAAGAAATCCCATGCTCTCTTTATGACTTCTAACTCCAAAATCCTCTAACTCTCTCCAATTTCAAGAGCACAAAACCAAATGAAGTAACCCCAAAACAACAAAAGAATTCGAATAAATAGAAAAGGGAGAGAGGAGGATGAGGTGGCTCCATGTAGGATGCCACATCACTCATCCTCAACTCCACCTCATAATTCAACTTCAAACTCCAAAGCACAATTAATAAGTGGGTGAATAAAATGACATTTTACTTACACACACAATCCAAGCCCACACCCCTTAAGGACTAAAATTAATTACATGTAAGAAGGTGCAATAAAACTTACAACTTGGCTTCCCAAAATACATAATGAGGCCTAATTTTGAATCCCCAACCCATAGGTAGGGTTGGTATACAAATTTAAGAGGTGTGGGACAAGTTTAACTTGTCCCACAAGCCTCCAAAATTAGCCCCTAAGGACAAATCCGAATTTCAAAGGAAGGTGGAGTGTTTCACACTCAAAGTTACTTACACATTACTTATAACACATAATCCAAGAGCCATCAAATATAATAAATACATTATTTTGACCCATTTATAATTAATTTAACAACATGATTACTCACAAATCTAGACACAATTAATTAAATAATGAAGGGGAAAATACATCACTAAAAATCACATACTAAAATTAAACAAAGGAAACTAAATAAAAGAATACACATAACCCCTTGGTCACATTTGAAGGTGATCCCCCATGGGAATCCCTAACAACAATCAAACATACACACATAACAATAATACATGTTTCCATGGTGACCCTTGTTGAATTCATCTAGGATTCCAATGTGGTTGGTCTCCAATCCCCAATGTTTGTTGTGACATGTTTACCTGCAAAACACATAACACCTCCTTCGGCCTCATGGCCACATCAAAACATCATCTAAGCAAGTAATGATATCATTTACAATTTCATCAATAACCATATGATCATAAGATTAGTTCAATTTTCTAGGTCTACTCAATATGACAAAATATCACATGTATGAAAAAAACACACACACACAACCATATATATCAGTGTATCAACATCGTATAAAATGTCATTAATAATTCACATACATCATATATGAATCAAAATCAACAATAGTACATGATCTCTAATGTCTAACATTATGCCAAATCAAAAGCTACAATAATATCCATAAGTATAGTCAATGATTATCATAATCAATATAAAAAGGTGTCGAACAAAAGTGGGCACTACACATTGAATCGATAATAATTGCAATATGGAATAACATGATATTTTCCTAATCGATAAGGAAAGTAGTAATGAGTAGTAGGTAGAGTGATTAACTCGGTGACTAATAAGATGAATAAGGATGTCATGTTGCATTGTATTATGCTCAAATATGAGAGGCTCGAGCTTAATGACATGTCTTAAGGTTCAACTAGATGACATGTAGTGGAAATAGTGTTATGGAAAAATCATGGAACCCCCGAACGGCTAGGTTTTGAATGGGGCATTCAAGGTGTGATTACCAAACATGGAGCTATCCTTAGTGTGGGACATTGCGAAATGGGATAGCTCTCGGAAAAGGATGAGTCCTACTCCTAATCCTATCTCGCCACAAACTACTCCTAATGCATGCAAAAGACCTATCTAACCCTATTCTAACATGCCAAGGAGACAGTCAGAGAGATGCATGAAATGTAAAACCTACCCTAATAGCGGCGATACACCAAGACAAGGAGTGTTGATCACTCTTTCCTACCTACCAAATGGAGAAGGGGTGAATTTTGGGAGGTTGGGCAAGAGGAAACACGGAGGCACTAATTACACCGATGCACTAAGGGGAAGATAGAAAACCGTATCACGTATCCAAAACGAAAACATTCATAGTTCCATGATAAATAACCACCAAACCTACAATGAACAAAGGAATATACACAAATCCTACAAGCACAATGAGAGGTAAAGAGAAACAGCAAAACCATGAAGGCTAGGAAATTTAACACAAACATGATTTTATCGCCCCATGATATTTACATAGTACATTTCTATAACAAGAGAGGCATGAAGCCGTCACAAGGATTTTGGGAAGGCTTGAAGCTCCAAAAGAATAGGGGTGCATGGGAGGAGAAAAATGACCAACCCTTTTTGGGAAAACCCTTTACAATTTATAGGAAGAATTTTGAAGAGAGAGAGAGAGAGGAAATCTGAAATCCCTTCCAACCACCTACAAAAATCCATCATGATGCCCTCGATAAAGTTATGGGAAGGCCCGTAAAGCCCATTCCCTTTGTACTTTGCCTTGTTGTGGAAGGAAAGAAGCCCATACCTTAATTAATGCCTATCTTTCAACCAAGCCATTATAGATTGTTCATGAATTTATGAGGTCTAGATCCTCCAAAATTCTGAAATTGATGCTTTCAGTGTCAGTAGGGATCATTCCAAGATTTCCAACGATTGGCCGTTTGCAAGAAATGACTCCCGGGTGAAAGTTATGTAATTTTGGGCTTTTGTGAGCTCTATAATTTTGGGGTTTCAAAACTAAAAACCCATTTTTCATGATCCCAAGGTGAAGCCCTCTTCCTCACCTTTTTGTCGACTAAGAGTTTGCATATTTTGAGCACCGAGCTCAAGATATGGTGCTTTTATGTTGGGGGTTTGGGCACTTTGGACTCTATAATGTTTATGGGTGAGTTGCTCGCCGATCCCCGAAATGGCTTGGCAAGTTGTTTCCTTTTCCCGGAGAGCTCTAAAATACATATCCTTATTGCTTCTTTATCGAGCACTTTCTTCAATGCTTTAGGAATTGCTGAAATCCTATTTGGGTGGCAACGAGCTCTTGTAAAGTTTTCCTTCACACCGTTTGGTTTGGTCCTTCCTGCCCCAAAATCTGACCTCAAACTTTTTTACATGCATCGGTGAGCCTTTCCTATACGAATGAATGAAATGTGGCCACACCCACCCTGCATGCATGCATCCCCCACCACCATACTTTGAGACATTTCCTCATCGTAGATTCGAGAATTAGAGGTTTCCATTTCAGAAAAAGACACCATTCATCGCGGAGCAAGCTACCCTCCACTAAAAATGCACCCATGTATGGTGCGCCACCCATAAACACATGAATCCATGACCATTCTTTGCAGATGAGGTGGCAATGTGGAAGGACGGCCACGTAGAGTTGTGAGTGCCGGAAATGCTATCGGAGGTGACGCCCAAATCTTCACCAAATCCTTGCATTTAATACCTTGGGAGGCTTCTTCCTACCCGCCTAAACCAGTTCATCTGGTTTCCCATCCCAAGGACTTAACCAGACCGCATCCCCTTCCCACAAATAGTTTAACATTTTAACATTGGGTCGTATTCGCAGAAGTAGCAGAGAAGAGCCAGCTTTGGAGGATAAGATTCAAGGTAAAATAAAAAAAAATTACCTGGAGGAGAGAAGATTATTTACACTGCAATATTGGATTCAACTTGTTTACCAGGTACAAGAGGATTTTACCATTACAGTATAAGCAATTTTAGTGTTTGTAAACACTGTTAGTAATGAATTTTTGTTTACAATATAATTTAGTAATTTTAGTGTTTTTAAACACTGTTACTAATGAATCTTTGTTTAAAATTATGTGGTAAAAATATTGACAAAATGATCTCGATGTCACATATACAAATTGAAAAATTGATTACCATTGAGCAAGACTCTAATTAAATGATGTTTGAGTTTAATGTTTGGTTCAAAATTTAAAATTAGATTATTGGACAATTTTATGGGTAAGCACAAGTTGAACATCTTTAAAATCCACTAACATTGTTCTTATCATCATATCTTGTATGCAAGAATATGTAAGAGTTGTATATTAAGTGTTAGTAGAGGATAAAGAAACAAACTCACTTCCCAATCCAAAGCAATAACCTAAAGTAAACTTTCTATCATCAAGAAAACATTCAAAATTTAGATTTTTGTATGCAATTAGACATAATGAACTTACCGGTATGAAATCAATACCAAAATTATGAGTATCTTTTCCATACTTGAAAAAAAAATCACTACCTATAAATGCTTCAGTAATGGATTGCCCATAAATTTAGAAATTAGTTAAATCCAATAACAATTGATCTTTTAGACCCAATTTATAAGTTGGAGGATGAAAAAGAGTTCACGTATCACTCTTTTTCATTATAATTAATCTCATTTTTCATAACATTAACCCATTTTTTCCTTAGACTAGCTTACATGATTTCTAGGTTTACTAAGCATACATAACAATGCAAATATATTATTTTCGGTATAAATGTTATTAAAATTTTGAATTCTTTGACTTGAAGCCTTGAGATCGTTTTCTCTAATTCCGATTCAACAGCTTAATTTTCTTTACAATGTTCGACAAGCTCTATTTTCCATCTACATCTAGATATATAGTTATAACATTCATATTTGGATTAAATAAATGTTATCACCAATCATGAGTCGGGGACCACATATCATACTAAATGCATAGTTACATTTTTAGGGGAAAATGTTTTCCCTCGATTTTAGTGAAAAATAAAGGATTAAATCCACTGTCCACTATTTACCCTTTGTATTTTATGTACGTTATAAACTTTCTATATATGATAATAATTAATTACATCAGTTAAGATGGAAAACACAGCCCACTGTCCATAATGTTTTTTTCGTTAAGATGGAAAACACAACGTGTTTTTCATCAAGATGGAAAACACACTATGTTTTTCAACATGCTGAAAAACACGTTGTGTTTTTCAGCATGTTGAAAAACACGATGGTTTTCCACATGTTCAGGGTGGCCTATTTGAGTGCCAAGTATTAGTTTGTGTTTGTTTCCATCGATCGAGCCCTAATACACCTAATGTGACAATTGAACATGTATTAGGATAGATTTGGAATCATTTATACCAATTGAACCCTAATACATGTTAAATTAATGTTAGGTGTTGTATTATAGTTTAGGGTGTTGTAATTGTGTTATTTAAGATGACAAGTTAGTGTTTAGGGCATCATATCAATGTTTGGGTGTTTAGGGTATCGTATGATTGTTTAGGATGACACATTAATATTTAGGGCATTCTAATTGTGTTTTGTAAAGTGGCCAATTAGTTTGTAAGGTCTCATTATATTCTTTAGGGTTTCATATCAGGTTTACGGTTGTTTTGTTAATGCTCAAAGTATCTCGATTGTCATTTATGTTATTTAGGTTTACCCATTAGTGTTAAGGTTTTTGTAACAATGTTTGAATGTTTAATATGAGTGCTTATGATATCAAATTATTCTGTAAGGTGTCCTAATTATATTATTTACGATGATCCCTTAATGTTTATAGTCTTCTAATAGTGTATAGGGTGTCATATTAGTGTTTATCATGTCTTATAATTTTTAGGGTATAACATTAGTGTTTTTTTGTGTCTAAATTATGTTATTTAGAGTAACCCATTAGTGTCCAAGGTTTTGCATCAATTTTTGAGTGTTTAGGATGTCATATGAGTGTTTAGGGTGTCATATTAGTGTTTAAGGTGTCGTATGAGTTTATAGGGTATTACAGTAATGATTATGGTTTTGTATGAGACCATGTGTTTCATTAGTGTTTAGGTTATCCTAATTATGAAATAGAGGATGAATCATTAGTGCATAGAGTATCATGACATTATTTAGGGTATTGTATCAGTGTTTAGGGTGTTAAATTAATGTTTAGTGTATCTCAATTATTTTATGTGGGGTGACTAATTAGTGTTCAAGGTGCCGTATAAGTGTTTAAAGTGTCCAAAATTATACATGTGTTTTACAAAGATGGCACAAATAGCTAAACTATGTTTTCATGGCATTAGAATTAAAACAACAATTTTTAAATTTATTGTCATGTTCTATGCTTAGTAAATTTAAATAAGTTACATCAACTCAACTTGTGATGAAAATTATTGTGTTCTAACTACTTGTAAAACAAATATGATTGTAAAACACTATGATTTTTACATTGAAAAAGATAATGGTCAACTATTGACATTGGGAATATTGAACAATAAGGACTTTCTTTCTGAGATATCTCAAAAGTACAATACCTCAACAATATGTGTATCAAACCCATTTTCTTCTTCAAATGATAGTAAGAAATGGAGTATGGGGCTTATATTGAATTCTAATAGAATGTGGGAGGATAATGGTTTTAAATGTATTATAGGCACAAGAAGTAACTCCAACCATCATATTTATAGGCACAAGAAGTAACTACAACAGTTGAAGTGGGTCACCTTCTTAATCCTCTTAACTATTTGGATGTGACCCATCACATTTTGATCGTTGTGTGTTCTCAACCATCATGGTCTTCCTTGTGTGACATACGACATTTAACCAACACAAAATATGACACTTACATGTCACTTCATCTCATATCTACTCAAGTTTGTGCAAGTAACCAAAGTTGCACTTAAGCCTTTCTAACCCATTGCATGCCCCATTTTGTAAGATGTTGTAAGTGCATAATACTCCCATTATGATGCACACGCTTGACCTTTGTGCCATGCTTCAACACTTCTACACCTAGGGAGTAACTCCAACCTTTATGCAAGATGACTACTATTTATAAGAACAAAAGTCTTTATTCTATGACACTACATTGTGCATGCACTATGTTGCATAAAACACTTGTCCCTAAGTTTTTTGGGTGATGTGCATTGCTTGCACATTCTTATGCTCATACATCATACAACTTAGGTAAGAGAAATGAACCATGAAATCTTCCTCGTGTATTCCACGAGGTCTTCAATAGATCCTTTATGTTTAGCAGGTTTGCATACACTTAACCATGTTACACCTTCAACTTACCTTCCTTTCCACTTATCTAGATACTCCTGATATTCCCTTCTACACGTGTTTTCTTACAATGGTTTCAATATCTTATTCATTCTCCTCACACACTTTCTCAAGCAATCATTGTCTCCAATCCAACTCTTTAGAGATTGCACTATCATTCTATGTTTGTTTTTCCCTCGATGTATGGGTACAAATCCACAACATGGAAGATAAGTGATATAACTATCCCATAAGGAAACACTATCTCATATGTGTTGGTTGTAAATTTCCTCAAAACCTTATACGGTATGATCTTTTTCCATTTCAATTTGTCAAATGTAGAGTATTATAGTAAATGGTACAAAGGGAAGAAATACAAGACTTGGGAAGATAATAATGGCAAGTGATATATATATATATATGTGTGTGTGTGTGTGTGTGTGTGTGTGTGTGTGTTTTTTTTATTATTAATTAGGGTGTAGGTTGTGAGTTTTATTCTATTCAACTACACACTAATACACTAATAAGGATGCAGGTTAGGAATTTTATTTTGCTTATTTTGTGAATAAGGTTATTTTTTGATAAACTTAGTTTGGAGTTAGGTAGACCATAGGGGCATAAATGTTGACCTCTAATTGACAAGCAGTCAGTAGCACGCTATTTAGGGCATTTTAGCGAGTCAAGGTTATTTCTTAACAAACTTAGTCCATACTTGTTGCATCCTAACAAAACTTAGTGGCCGTCTTGTCCAACATAACACATTGCCTAATTGCTTCCTCCTCTGGAGTTAGTGTCCTTAACATAATCTTGTAATCTCACAAAACTTAGCGTTGGTCTTGTCCAAACATATCACATTACCTAATTGCTACATCCTAGAACTTTGGTGTCCTTATTATAGCCCCACAAAAGTAATTGTTGCTTAATTTCTATCCTAATACTTTTATGATCTTGTTATGACCTTGCAAAACTTAATGTCGATCTTTTCTATCACAACACATTGCGTACTTACCATGCCCTCAGAAATTATGGTCCGAAATTGTAAACCTCAAAAATCTTAATATTGGTCTTGTCTAACATAAGTTGCCTAATTTCCACCTCTAAAATTTCATGACTTTTAAGGATTTGGTAGAGAATCCCTTGAGAATCATTTCTTTAAATTATTCATAACCATGAGTGGGCCCTTATACGCATGGAAGGGAGATCTCACTTTAAGATATTTGAACGAGAGTCATTGTATATGTAACATGATCTTATAGTTCATTGGGCTAAACTTAGTTGATGACTCAACAATACTACATGTAACACGATCTTATAGTTAATTGGGCTAACTTTAGTTGATGACTCAATAACACTACATGAATCTCCTAAACCGACCAACACTACAAACATCTCCTAAATTAAATCTATAATGTTTGTGGAATTTGACATTTGTGTGTTTTATCTCAAAATGGCCTCTAAATAATCGTGACATTAATAATTTTTTTAATATTTGTCGATAATAATCACAAGATAAAATGATTCACTTAACACATAAACAACTTTAAAAATTTACCCTCTAATATATTCTCTAGTGAGTCTGAATGATGAAGAACTCATACTTTTGAAAAAGAAGTTCCAAGTTTGAATCACACGAAAGACACTTTATACAAAGTGGTCACATGTAATATAAAATATCTTCTATATACCAAAAATACAAAATATAGACTCTTATATATACCAGAAATACAAAATATAGACTTAAATACTAAAAATAAGAAATAGTCTCATATACTCTTAATGACCTTATAAACCTTGACACTGAAAGTATATATTAATTTCATATACTATAAACTATCTTACAATTTCAAAACAAGATACACCACATCAATCTTTAGGGTATTGTATCAGTCTTTAGGGTGTTAAATTAATGTTTAGTGTATCCCAATTATTTTATGTGGGGTGACTAATTAGTGTCAAAGGTGTCGTATAAGTGTTTAAAGTGTCCTAAATTAATTTAATGTGGGTGACTTAATATTATTTATGGTGAGAGAATTAGAATAATTATAGCTAATATTATGTTTCCATTCATCATTAGAATTATAATTCTTTTAGCTAATACTTCTAGAGATGTTATGTTAATGTTATAAACAATTTGTAAATTTATTGTTCGTTTTATATAAACAAACATGCAAAAAAATTAAATGTTTTGTTATGTGGAAGGAATACAAATCAAATCTACAATATTATCTAAATGAAGTTAGTGATCATATAATCTTTCCAAGAATAAGTAGGAATTACACTTGTATGTTAATAAGTGGGATCGATGAAAAATATCTATTACCTAATACAGTGAAAATAGGAACAAATTTATGTTCTCGATATACACATGGATGGCTTAAGAAAACACTTGTGGAAAATTTTTACATAGTTGCTTGGGAATGCGTGGAGGATGGCCCTAGATAATGGTCTAGAAAGATGGCACAAACAACCTGAGAGGCTATGTTCTATGGTTAGTAGATTTAAATAAGTTACATCAGCTCAACATGTGATGTCGATATATTCTACTCCACATGTCTTGAACTCTATAGTGTCATGTGACATGCGCATGTGAAATCTCGGTAAAATTATTGTGTTCCAAGTAACTACAAAACACTAGGAGTGACATTGCAAAAAACAACTAAATAGACGCTAAATAATATTGTGAACTATTTTATTATTGTAATATTTTGTTTAGTATATAGACACTAAATAATAGTGTGAACTAGTTTATTATTATGGTATTATTGTATTCAACCCATTTGTTAATAAATGATAGAGGATTTGATAATTTCTACAATTTGTGTTTATTAATCATTGGTATGAGACTAGTTAATTATGTTGATATTATGTTGGTATTGGTTAAATATGCATGTGATCTTCAAGCTGTTAGTTGTGATTTCATTGCTCTTAGCTGTTTTAAATTAAATACATTAGGAAAAGTTTGATTTCTTGGATGCATTATAGTTGTAAATATTACAAATGTGGAGATCATTTGTATATATATATATATATATATATATATTATTAAAATATTGGTAATTGTAATGTTGTGAATGTTTAATGAAAGTTGAAGCTATAAAAATATGTGATATCATACTTTGACTCTCAATTTGGCATATGGGGGCAAGTGCCTCTAGCAAAGACAGAATCGGTGCGTGTTGAAGGGGCTTTCCCCTTAGGATGCCACATCGATATGCCCAACTATCGTTGCGTGATGAAGGGGCTTGCCCCTTAGGATTCCGCATCGATAGTTGGGTGGTATATTGTGTTGAGCAGAGGTTTTTAAAGTCACCCGCCGACCTTCCACTCAGAAATGCACCCTCCCAGTAATATCACAACCATCCCTTTTGCAATGGATGGTTGTGATATTATGGGAGGGTGCATCTTGGTGAAGGATAGCCATTGGCATTTATCGATACTTGAATTTTTCATGGTTATTGTGATTATTTTATCATATTGGATGACATATATTTGATTTGACATGTATCGTACTAACATTAATTGTATACTTTTGTTTTGTACTAGTTACTCTTTTGTGCAGTGAATATGAATACCATGAGCCTAATATCTCCCGATCATGTTTGTAAAATGAAGAGATACAAAAATATGAGTTTCGCGTAAATTGAAGATGAAGGGTGTTCACATAAAAAGTTTGAAAACTGCAAGAGTTCCTAAAAATAGTCATCAATTTATTAACAATTTATAAATTATATGTATATTATAGATAGTTCAGTATGCCAATGAATACTAGTTGTTCAGAATGTATAGCAAATAATTTTTAATACGATTCAAAATTTTAGCACCAATTCTTATATTCAAAATTTTAGCACCAATTCTTATATTAAAAAAAAGTGTGAAAATTTTGAATTATCTATATTCCTCAATTTTAGTTTGTAAGTTCAATTATTTGAAAAAGAATGGTATGTGGGTGTTGCGATAATTATTATTTTATTGTTGTTTATTTATTGTGTTTTGGCATGCATAAATGTATATATATATATATATAAAGATGTAATTAATATTTTAATTTTATTATTTGTAACTTTTGTTTTAAATAAACATGTTCTTGTTTTGATAGTTTTTATTGTTTTTAGCTAAATGTCGCATTCTTTGTCACATTATAGATGACCATATTGTGATATAGTTGTGCACTGGAAGCAGTAGGCAGTCGTATAAATTGTTATTTTCCTTGCATTTCAATACTGTCTTTTATACACGTGGCTTTTGAATTAGACAAAAATTCGAATGCTTCCAATGTTTTAAGATGGTATTCATGTTGATGATGAATCACAAGTCAAAATTTATTTTGGTAAGTATGAAATAATTATTTCATTAACGATACAAAACTGCATGTAATAATTTTTAGGATGGGAAGGAGGCCCAAATGGCAGAGCATGATCGATCTTCCTGTCCAAGAGATTACAGAGGAAAAGAGTCAGTTTTCATATGATGACCTAGAATGGACACCAATAGGGGATGAGCCAAACATCGACATTTGTGCCGCCATACCACTCGCAAGACTACATGCATTTCTAAAGGGGGAAGGTTCTAACGAAAATTTTGAGACTACCTTCACCCACACAAATCACACGTCAACAAATATAGAAAATCCAAAACCACATACAACCAAGTCATATTCTAGGTTTGGAAATTTGCTAACAAAATATTTTTTTACGTTCTTTTCGTAAACATTTGTATAACATTTGATGTTACCATTTTTAATGCAGCTATTGGTGTTCGTATGGTCCAAACGACAATAGAAATAAGTCAGTAACAAGTGACAAAGTGAGTAGGTGTATAATTAAAAGGGGTTGCCAATGTCATTTCAATGTGAAGGTTTTTTATGGGAGACCGACAATGGCGATAATATTATACAACCATCCATTTCATTGTGATGTAAATGGTGAGTGTTGTCATGGGAAGAATGAAAATACCATTAATGATCCTCGTCTGAATGTTGCCCCGTACTTATCAAATGAATGCAAAACTTATATTGAGAGTCTTTTGTTAATGGGAGTCACCATGGACATGGTGTATGATAAATATATAGAGGATCCATCAAACGTGGGTATATCGAGCAGGAGGGATGAATACATGACAAGAAAGGACGTGGTGAACGCGTGGAAAAGAGTTCACTGCAGAAGGTCTCAAAAGCATTCCGATGATGCCATGAGCGTGAACTTATGGCATGCGGAGGAAAGAGACATATTTTTCTACTATCAACGCCCAAATGGAACCACCATTCCATTCATTATGGGGTTGCAAACACCGTGGATGTGTGAGAGAATGGTTCAACATTCGCACAATTCCATAATCTCCATGGACTCGATGTTTACCAACAAAAATATGGCGTAAGTAATTGGAATGAATTTTGAAATGATGTGTAATTTACGTATCATTAATATTATTCCCTTTCTGTTATATTAAACTCCATGTTACCATTTGATGTCATATTTCTTGTAGTACCAATTATACACATTGCTTTTTTTTGATGAGCAAGAAGTGGGGTGCCCGTAGCATGGGCCATTTCTTCGAGGAATAAAATTGAAGATATTTACGGGTGGTTGGCGGAAGTCCAAAAATGAGGAAAACACCTTCGTGCTTGATTGGAAGATCAATGCGTTCATTATAGATGATGCATCAGCTGAAATCCAAGCCATCGGTGTGTTTTTGGTTGTCGTGTAGTGCTATGCTTATGGCACGTGCACAGGGCATGGTTGAAAAATGTGCACAAGTATTGTAGCAAAGAGACTAGGTGGAAGATTTTCGAGAGACTAGGTACCATCATGTATGGTTCAAAAATTCATCACGAGCACACATTTCAATCATTGAAGACTTCTTTAATGAATTCAAAGAGGAAACTAAGTTCCTCGAGTACTTCAGGAATACATGGTGTGAGAGCAAAGAACGTGTTGGTGAGTGCGATCCTTTGTGTGTTTCCTTATTAATTATCATCAATTATAATTCTTGGTTTATAATGTCACTGATTTTCAATCCATGTCACTTGACAGCTATGTGGGCAACAAATTTTAGAAACTTCTCCCATGCAAATCAAGAAACAAACGCATCTATCGAGTCCTACCATTGTTTTTTGAAGACTAGATACTTGTGTGATAGACAAAAGAAATGTACTCACCGGATGGACTATTTGTTCTACACACTTGTGTACAAGGTGGAGCCATTTTACAAACACAAGAGGAAGTTACAAAAATCTGGCTTCTTGACCAATTTCAAAAAAGAAAGACATCTATTGACAATGGTTGAGAGAGAAAAGAGTATTCCTGATACTGATTGCCTTGCAATTGCACCTGATTGCAATCAATTGTGGGTTAGGAGCCAAACAACTAGAAGCTCATGGTATTTGGTAAGGAAATGTGGAGCCTTGGACGTTTGTGAATGTGCTTGGGCTATCAGAGGAAACACATGTAAGCACATGTTGAAGGCGTTGGATTTTCACAAGCAATATGTGTCGATGTCATCATATCAAGCACCAGAAGTGACAGGTAATTCAATGCCATCATATGTTACCGATGTATATTGCTAAGCATAAGTCATAATGAAATAAGCATCGTGTTGAATTTCTTTTCATTTCACGTGTAGGAGGCAATACTTATGGGGAGACAAGCAGGGTAAATGAAGACACGTTCCAACACGGCCCCTCTTCGTCATATCCAACATCAGAAGTTGAAGGTAATTTAATGTCATCGTATGTGGCAAGTAGTCATATAGATTGCTAAGAATAAGTCATCATAACCGAAATTGCAAATCATGTTGAAAATGTTTTTTTCATTTCATTTCACATGCATGAGGCAATACTTATGGGGAGACAAGTAAAATGAAGACACGTTATGACATGGCCCCTCTTCGTCGTATCCAACATCGAAGTTGAAGGTAATTTAATGTCATCGTATGTGGCAAGTAGTCATATAGATTGCTATAGAATAATTTTATGATTAGTAATTCAATGAATTAAGATATTGAAAAATAAGTCATAAATGTGTTCAAAGGTAAATAAGTTATGTTGAATTTCTTTCAATCATTTCACGTGCAATGAGGCAATACTTATGGGGAGAAAAGTAGGTTAAATGAAGACACGTTCCGACACGATGCCCCTCTTCACACATGCAATCCAACATCCACAAGTCAAGGTAATTTAATGTCATCGTATGTGGCAAGTAGTCATATATTTTGCATTGCTAAAATAAGTTGTAACGAAAAAGCATCGTGTTGAAAATGTTTTTTAATTCATAACATTTTCAATGTAGGTAAAAATCCAATACCTAATGAGATTTCCAGCACCGCATACGAAATGTTGTGGATGGTCCTCTTTGAGCTTGAAATGCATGGCATGTTAGTGGGCAAATGGCCCCTCTTCGTAATCAATTGAATGCCAATGATAATGTTCAAAAAGTCACACATATGGTAATTTTAGGTGGCAAAGAGTGTATTCATTTACTATATATGATGAAAAAACCTAGTGTATAAATAAATAATTTTCTATAATGTCTTATATGTCACAAGAACTCCTAAAACAATTGGGGCTGGTGGTTTGATGATAGAAAGCGAACCAGATTTTATGGAACACACATCCAAAGAATTCTTGAAGTCAGTCTTTGATACACGACTGAGTACAGATGGAAAAAAAACATTATTTGAATGTGTTCAAAGGTTTAGGAGAGACCTAGAGGCATCGAATATGTTGGATGTTGCTTTCAAAGGAGATGTCAATGAGATTTCCACCACCCGCATGCATCCATGGTTTAGTGTGAGTAAAAAATGCCACCGCAATGTGAGTAAGAGGCCAATCATTGTAGAAGATTTGAACAATCACGTTGAAGACTACGAATGCTTCCAATTTCCCAATGACAATCGTGCAAAGAGGAGACAAACCACACAAATGGATCATACAAGTTAAAACATTGAACTATTAGTGTGAACTATTCGCAAGAAATTTTAATTGTGGAGGCGAAGACTAACATATTGATCATTTATTTTGCAGGTGGTTCAAATGCAGCTGAAACATCTCCCCATGCTAATCTTATCTTTCAACAATTTAGCATCTGTGCAAGGTGTGTATTGAATGTCCTTAATATCATAACATTTATTTACTATATGTAAGGTAAAAATCCTTTGATACCTTGTCTAATATTTAATTCATGTGTTGTAGATGCAACGGATATATGCAAATGGTGTATTTTATAGAATGAGAAAGTGGTTGAGCTTTGGAAAGTAAATGTATGGCATGTTTCAAGGGCCTAAATTATAATTGTAAACATTGCCAATTCTATTCATATATGAGATTGTACATTACGTATATTTAAAATACATAAATATGGAATGTGTACAATGACTGAAAGTACTCTTTTTGACTTGAAAAATTTTTAGAGTGTTTTAAAAAGTGTGCTTGTGGTGTTAGCCAACGTAGAACCGCTCATGTAATATATGGATAGTAAAATATTGATTTTAACAAAAAAAAAGTGATGTAACTACTTGATCATGGAAAGGGTTGAGTTTTTCAATGAAAAGGGTGGAAAGTGGGGTGCGTTTTCCATGTTGAAAAATGCACGGTGTTTTTCAAATTTTGAAAACCCCCATGTTCTCCAAAAGGCGTAACCCATGGTGCTCTTCCTTTGTCGTAAACATCGAATCCACATCAACAACTTGTCTGGTGGAGAAGGGTTGAGTTTTTCCAATGCGATAGAAAGTGGGGTGCGTTTTCCGCCACATTGAAAAACACACGGTGTTTTTCAGCAGTTGCAAAACCTTGACCACGTTCTCCAAAAGGCACAACCCACCATGCTTTCCTCCTTGTCGTAAACATGGACTCCACATCAACAACTTGTCGGTGGAAAAGGGTTGAGTTTTTTCAATGCGATGGAAAGTGGGGTGTTTTCCACCACATGTTGAAAAATGCACGGTGTTTTTCAAGAGTTTGAAAACCCACCACGTTCTCCAAAAGGCGCGCAACCCATGCTCTTCCTCCTTATCACAAACATGGAATCCACATCAACAACTTGTCAGGTGGAGAAGGGTTGAGTTTTTTCAATGCGATGGAAAGTGGGGTGCGTTTTCCACCACGTTGAAAAATGCATGGTGTTTTTCAGCAGTTTGAAAACCCCCACCATGTTCTCCAAAAGGCGCAACCCACCGTGCTCTTCCTCCTTGTCGTAAACATGAATCCACATCAACAACTTGTTAGGTGGAGAAGGGTTGAGTTTTTTCCAATGCGATGGAAAGTGGGGTGCATTTTTCCACCACGTTGAAAAATGCACATGGTGTTTTTTCAAGAGTTTGAAAACCCGAACACATTCTCCAAAAGGTGCAACCCGTGGTGCTCTTCCTCCTTGTCACAAACATGGACTCCACATCAACAACTTGTCAGGTGGAGAAGGGTTGAGTTTTTTCCAATGCGATGGAAAGTGGGGTGCATTTTCCGCCATGTTGAAAAATGCACGGTGTTTTTCAAGCAAGTTTGAAAACCCCGACCACATTCTCCAAAAGGTGCAACCCACGGTGCTCTTCCTCCTTGTCACAAACATGGACTCCACATCAACAACTTGTCAGGTGGAGAAGGGTTGAGATTTTTCCAATGTGATGGAAAGTGGGGTGCATTTTTCGCCACGTTGAAAAATGCACGGTGTTTTTCAACAGTTTGAAAACCCCACCATGTTCTCCAAAAGGTGCAACCCACCGTGCTCTTCCTCCTTGTCGTAAACATGGAATCCACATCAACAACTTGTCAGGTGGAGAAGGGTTGAGTTTTTTCCAATGCGATGGAAAGTGGGGTGCATTTTCCACCACGTTGAAAAACATGCACGGTGTTTTTCAAGCAGTTGAAAAAACCCCGAACCACGTGTTCTCCAAAAGGCGCAACCCGTGGTGCTCTTCCTCCTTGTCATAAACATCGAATCCGCATCAAAAACTTGTTCAGGTGGAGAAGGGTTGAGATTTTTCCAATGCGATGGAAAGTGGGGTGCATTTTTCCGCCACATTGAAAAACACACGGTGTTTTTCAACAGTTTGAAAACCCCGACCACGTTCTCCAAAAGGCGCAACCCGCGGTGCTCTTCCTCCTTGTCATAAACATGAATCCACATCAACAACTTGTCAGGTGGAGAAGGGTTGAGTTTTTTTCAATGTGATGGAAAGTGGGGTGCATTTTCCACCACGTTGAAAAATGCACGTGTTTTTCAGCAGTTTGAAAACCCCACCACGTTCTCCAAAAGGTAAACCCGCGTGCTCTTCCTCCTTGTCGTAAACATGGACTCCACATCAAAAACTTGTCAGGTGGAGAAGGGTTGAGTTTTTCCAATGCGATGGAAAGTGGGGTGTGTTTTCCACCACGTTGAAAAACACATGGTGTTTTTCAGCAGTTTGAAAACCCCACCATGTTCTCCAAAAGGCGCAACCCACGGTGCTCTTCCTCCTTGTCATAAACATGGACTCCACATCAACAACTTGTCAGGTGGAAGAAGGGTTGAGTTTTTTCCAATGCGATGGAAAGTGGGGTGCATTTTCCACCACGTTGAAAAACACATGGTGTTTTTCAGCAGTTTGAAAACCCCACCACGTTTCTCCAAAAGGCATAACCCGGTGCTGCTCTTCCTCCTTGTCGTAAACATGAATCCACATCAACAACTTGTCATAGGTGGAGAAGGGTTGAGTTTTTTCCAATGCGATGGAAAGTGGGGTGTGTTTTCCACCACGTTGAAAAATGCACGGTTTTTTAACAGTTTGAAAACCCCGACCACGTTCTCCAAAAGGCGCAACCTGCGGTGCTCTTCCTCCTTGTCGTAAACATGGAATCCACATCAAAAAACTTGTCAGGTGGAGAAGGGTTGAGTTTTTTCCAATGCGATGGAAAGTGGGGTGTGTTTTCCACCACGTTGAAAAACACACAGTGTTTTTCAGTAGTTTGAAAACCTCGACCACGTTCTCCAAAAGGCACAACCCGTGGTGCTCTTCCTCCTTGTCGTAAACATGGAATCCACATCAACAACTTGTCAGGTGGAGAAGGGTTGAGTTTTTCCAATGTGATGGAAAGTGGGGTGCATTTTCCACCACGTTGAAAAATGCACGGTGTTTTTCAGCAGTTTGAAAACCCCGACCACATTCTCCAAAAGGCACAACCCGGGTGCTCTTCCTCCTTGTCATAAACATGAATCCACATCAACAACTTGTCAGGTGGAGAAGGGTTGAGTTTTTTCAATGCGATGGAAAGTGGGGTGCATTTTTCGCCACGTTGAAAAACACACAGTGTTTTTTAGCAGTTTGAAAACCCCAACCACGTTCTCCAAAAGGCACAACCCACCACGCTCTTCCTCCTTTTCGCAAACATGGAATCCACATCAACAACTTGTCAAGTGGAGAAGGGTTGAGATTTTTCCAATGCGATGGAAAGTGGGGTGCATTTTCCACCACGTTGAAAAATGCACGGTGTTTTTCAGTAGTTTGAAAACCCCAACCACGTTCTCCAAAAGGTGCAACCCGTGGTGCTCTTCCTCCTTTTGTCAAAACATGAACTCCACATCAACAACTTGTCGGTGGAGAAGGGTTGAGTTTTTCCAATGCGATGGAAAGTGGGGTGCATTTTTGGCCACGTTGAAAAATGCACAGGTGTTTTTTCAATAGTTTGAAAACCCCACCACGTTCTCCAAAAGGCGCAACTCATGTGCTCTTCCTCCTTGTCGTAAAACATGAATCCACATCAAAAAACTTGTTAGGGTGGAGAAGGGTTGAGTTTTTTCCAATGCGATGGAAAGTGGGGTGCGTTTTTTCACCATGTTGAAAAATGCACGGTGTTTTTCAAAGAGTTTGAAAACCCCGACCACGTTCTCCAAAAGCACAACCACCGTGCTCTTCCTCCTTGTCGTAAACATCAAATCCACATCAAAAACTTTTCAGGTGGAGAAGGGTTGAGTTTTTCCAATGCGATGGAAAGTGGGGTGCATTTTCCACCACGTTGAAAAATGCATGGTGTTTTTCAGCAGTTTGAAAACCCCACCACGTTCTCCAAAAGGTGCAACCCATGGTGCTCTTCCTCCTTGTCGTAAACATGGAATCCACATCAACAACTTGTCAGGTGGAGAAGGGTTGAGTTTTTTCCAATGCGATGGAAAGTGGGGTGCATTTTCCACCACGTTGAAAAATGCACAATGTTTTTTAGCAGTTTGAAAACCCCACCACGTTCTCCAAAAGGCGCAACCCACCATGCTCTTCCTCCTTGTCGTAAACATTGGACTCCACATCAACAACTTGTCTGGTGGAGAAGGGTTGAGTTTTTTCCAATGCGATGGAAAGTGGGGTGCATTTTCAAAACGCCACGTTGAAAAATGCATGGTGTTTTTCAAAGCAGTTTGAAAACCCCACCACATTCTCCAAAAGGCACCACCCCCCATGGTGCTCTTCCTTCCTCTTTCGTAAACATCAATCCACATCAACAACTTGTCAGTGGAGAAGGGTTGAGTTTCCAATGCAATGGATGGAAAGTGGGGTGCATTTCCACCACGTTGAAAAATGCACGGTGTTTTTCATCAGTTTGAAAACCCCGACCACGTTCTCAAAAAGGCAACCATGGTGCTCTTCCTCCTTGTCATAAACATGGACTCCACATCAACAACTTGTCAGGTGGAGAAGGGTTGAGTTTTTTCCAATGCGATGGAAAGTGGGGTGCATTTTCCACCACATTGAAAAATGCACGGTGTTTTTCAACAGTTTGAAAACCCCACCACGTTCTCCAAAAGGCGCAACCCGTGGTGCTCTTCCTCCTTGTCATAAACATCAAATCCACATCAACAACTTGTCGTGTGTGGAGAAGGGTTGAGTTTTTTCCAATGCGATGGAAAGTGGGGTGTGTTTTCCACCACGTTGAAAAATGCACGGTGTTTTTCAGCAGTTTGAAAACCCCGACCACGTTCTCCAAAAGGCACAACCCACCGTGCTCTTCCTCCTTGTCGTAAACATCGAATCCACATCAACAACTTGTCAGGTGGAGAAGGGTTGAGTTTTTCCAATGTGATGGAAAGTGGGGTGTGATTTCCACCACGTTGAAAAATGCATGGTGTTTTTCAGTTTGAAAACCCCACCATGTTCTCCAAAAGGCGCAACCCATGGTGCTCTTCCTCCTTGTCGTAAACATCGACTCCACATCAACAACTTGTCAAGTGGAGAAGGGTTGAGTTTTTTCCAATGCGATGGAAAGTGGGGTGCATTTTCCACCATGTTGAAAAATGCATGGTGTTTTTCAGCAGTTTGAAAACCCCGACCACGTTCTCCAAAAGGCATAACCCATGGTGCTCTTCCTCCTTGTCACAAACATGGAATCCACATCAACAACTTGTCAGGTGGAGAAGGGTTGAGTTTTTCCAATGTGATGGAAAGTGGGGTGCATTTTCCACCACGTTGAAAAACACATGGTGGTGTTTTTCAACAGAGGTTTGAAAACCTCGACCATGTTCTCCAAAAGGCGCAACCCGTACATGCTCTTCCTCCTTTGTCGTAAACATCGAATCCACATCAACAACTTGTCAGGTGGAGAAGGGTTGAGTTTTTTCAATGCGATGGAAAGTGGGGTGCATTTTCCGCCATGTTGAAAAATGCACGGTGTTTTTCAGTAGTTTGAAAACCCCAACCACGTTCTCCAAAAGGCATAACCCGCCACGCTCTTCCTCCTTGTCACAAACATCGACTCCACATCAACAACTTGTCAGTGGAGAAGGGTTGATTTTTTCCAATGCGATGGAAAGTGGGGTGCATTTTCCACCACGTTGAAAAATGCATGGTGTTTTTCAGCACTTTGAAAAACCATTTATACATTTACACCATAACATTTACATTGAATCTGTATAACATTGCAAATAAAGTATGAGAAGATGAGAAGTTACACTTGAACCAATGAAAACTATTTTGTAGTCTTAATGAATGGTAACACACATTTAAACTAAGATCATTCCATTGTAATGTATACACAGTATGAAAATTACATGCTTCAATGAGAACTTGAAATTCGAATTCTCTATAAAATGTACATTAACTAAAAGTAACATTCACAATACTCGCACATTTTAAATCTTATTCCAATTTAAATCTTTTTATTAGACTTTAAAACCTTCTTATTTTTTATTATGTTTTGATGGTATAAATATTATTAACTCTTTTAAAAACTAGAATATATGTTTAACCAACACCTGTTGATGTCAAAGGTCACATGGAAAGTGTCATTTTATTACAAAGTCATATTTTATGTCAAAGGTCACTTGGACAATCTTCGGTGTGAGCGACTGGTACTTTTTCCTCAGTAGATGCCTTGGCTAGGATGTACATCTTCTTCCATGATTCTTTGTGATGTTCATGAATTTTAACAACTGAATTAAAACTTGCTTCTTGGTTTTCAACACTTTTTGTTGGATTCACACGTTGTCTCCCAATTCTTAATTTCTAATTCCAACTCTAGAACCTCAAGCTCCAACTCCATCTTCTTCGAGGAAGCAACTAGTAATTGGTCCAATAATTCCTTATTTATCTTTGACAATTTTACATATTGCAGTCTAAGTCTTTCACGCTCGGTTTTATAAAACTTTGCCTTGCTCTTTGCAAGTTTCAGTTCTACTTCCATACGAACTGACGGGGACGACTCATCTTCGTGTCCAACTTCAAAATTTTCATTTGAGGTGCTCTCTTCAGTCTTTCCTAAAACATTAGTACTGGGACTATTGAATTTCACATAGTCTTTTGGTTCCGGCACTGGTGAGGCCTTGCGCTTTCCAACCTTCTTTTTTCTCATCATCTAATTAAACATGTATTTAAACAACCAATTATTATTTGTTAACATTCAAATGTAATTGTAACCATATACCATACACGGAAGTAGAACCCAACAAAGTAACCATATACCATTTACCGTAATCCACATTCATAGTCACATTAATACATTAACCATATACACAGTCACAACATCATTATTTATGCAATAAATGAAATGTCACAAAAAGAATAAAAACCATCTAATGTGCTATAAACAGAACCAAAAACCATATTCAATTTAACAAGAATGAAATATTAAATCGTAAACGTCAAACAAAATAAAGTAACAACCTCATCACACATATATACAATTGTCTTCTAATCACACGGTGTATTACTCTTCCTCATTCATCACATCGCATACCAGATATAACAATTGAAATACATGATCTAAATACTAATTAACGTGCACATCATAACATCAACCGAAAAACAACCATATTAGTGTAAAATCACGTACGTCTATCCATATCATCTATTATGCTACAAAGGCAAAATTCATCAAATATAACTAATTTTTGCATACCACATAATCAATATCTATACATATATGTCTAATATATAAGTAAAATTTGACAAATATGTAAGTGAAATATAAAAGTTCTATGATTGGAATATTCATTTGTTATTATTGTCTTGGGTGGGAGTGCGTGTTGTTTTTTCATCAAATGCCACCTTGGCCTGCATGTACATCTTCTTCCATACTTCCTTATGATCTTCGTGTGTTTTAAGAACGTTATTAAAGTTGGCTACATGATTTGTGATCACTTTTTTTTTTTCGCTTCACATTTTCTCATTAATTTCCCAATTCTAACTCTTGAACCTCGACCTCCAACTCCATCTACCTTGAGGCAATATCTCCTATTTCATCCAATATTTCCTTTTTTTTTTTCGTAAAATATAAATTTTCCAGTGCAAAGATTTCACACTGGTTTTGATATATCTTTGTCTTCTTTGTTACAAGTTTCATTTCTAACTCCATACGAACTGACGGGGAAGGCACGTCTTCTTGTGTAGCACCGACATCTTTGTTTGTAGAGTTATTTGCTTTCTTTTTGTATGGATAAGTGTCACTATCGAATGATTCATGGTCAATTGGTTCTTGCACTGGCGAAGCCTTGCACTTTCCAGTCTTCTTTAGTCTTGCCATCTAAATAAACCTATATTATAACAATCAATTATTATTTGTTACCATTCAAACATAATTAGAAAGGAAATAATGCACTTAACTTATACGTAACAAAATATTATCATCGATGAAATATATATGAAAGTTTCATAACCACATCAAACCCAAGTACGCATACATGGATGTAGAATGCAACTATGTAACGATAAACCACAAGCCGTAATCCATAATAAACAAAATTTGAAAACAAAATTGTGAATTATCTATGATTAATTATTGAACACGTCAAACCCAAGCAAGCATACAAGGAATAAGAACTCAACTATGTAACCACATACCAAAAAAATGTAATCCACAATCCATAGTCACATTAATACGTCAACCAGATACACAATGACAACATCATCATTTATACAGTAATGGAATGTCACATAACAAGAATAAAAACAATCTAATGCATTATAAACAGATCGTAAATGGATAACTCTATGTAACCCATAACCACAAACCATATTCAATATATCAATAATGCAATACTAAGTCATAAACCTCAAACACATTAAAGTAACATCATCGTCATATACACATATATACTAATCTGACTCCTCACAATCAATGTTATACATAAAGGTTTTCATCTCCTTCGTTGCCTAGTGTTAGTGACAGACAATAGTCCATCATAAAATCTAATACGTTTCTTCTCATTTCTATGAACAGAATTTGGCATGATGCCAAGAATGGGTGGCACATCCGATGTCTTTATCCGAGTATGGCGCATTGTCTCAGTGTGTACCGCATCATCCTAAAAGCCAACCATGTAGTAAATAAGTGAACGTAGATGAATCTCTTAGTTAAACACATAATTAAATTATATCATTCATCCAAAATGTCTAACTACTCGCCTCTTCAGGAGTGTCAAGTCTGATATCACTGAGATCCCAAATAGCAAACCCTTTGACACACTCTGCCAAAGTGTTTGCAAATGTATTAGGGTAGGGCAATGGAGCAGTGGGAACAATGGCCTAAAAATAATCACTTTGACAGTAAATTTGGGGAGTGTGATGCCATGACACTTCGTGTGCGGGTACTATCACAAACCACTCCTCTCACGACAACCATATTATCTGACATTAACCTGACTTTGGTCCCGCTAGGAAAATCCTATAATAATGACAATCTCAATTGCATTAATAACTTTTTCTTAATTTCACCAAAAAAGAATACAGAAAAACAAATGAGAACATTCAATAACTTACTAGTCCAGTTCCACCCTCGCTCGTACTACCAGCAACGGTGTTTGTGTCCCTCTCCTCGTGCCTCCCATCATAACCCTCTCTCTCCTCGACTGAAAAGAAGTTTCAACTCCGGGATTTTTCATCTCCACCTTTCTTACCTCAAGTGAAGCTATCTCTCCAATAAGATCGAGACCACAGGTTGATTGAGAAGGGGGCATCTTATCGCAAACATCCACCTATAACAATCGAGCCATCATGACAATCAAAGTATCAACAACATAAGGCAACATACATTTTTCGAGAGCTTGTTAAGTGATTTTTTACCTCTTTGTTTCACACTACGAATCACGTGTCTCTGTCGGTGTAAGAGTTGACACAAGGGAATGTCATAATCCTACGCATGCATACAGTTAGTATATACAAAAATACACAAAAACTACATTGTATCTTTACTTACGAAAGACCAATAATTACTTACGTTATCATTCGTAGGGGCATCAACATTTTTGCTACTTGTTCCACCCTCTTCTCTAGCTTCCTGTGCATGACAGAATATCAAGTTTTTGATTTCCAACCTAACATTATATTTAAATTTCTATACCAATCTTAAATTTACCTCTGTTCTGATATTTGAGTTTTTATTTCCTCTCACTCTCAACCAATGCTCCTCTCTCACCTTTCTCATCTCCGCTTGAATCGTAGGCACGCATTGCATCATCCACCTCCCTCTTTCCTTCTCAGCTCAACTCCTCAAATCAATATTTGCATTCTTTTTTGCAAACACGATCAATAACCCTCCTCCGCTTGCAAGTAGAATCGTTGCCTTAGGACGTAGTTCACATCCGCCTCCCTCTTTTACACGTATGCCCTGCTTCTATCTTGAGAGATAGGTGTTCATTTCCCGTATGCTTACGGCCACACTTACGAGGTTCAATGGAGGGAAGATTGTGTTCTACTTGGCGATGTCTATTTAGTCTATGCAACTCGAAAACCTAACATCCCCACTATCAACACATGATCCATGCTGACAGACATAACAAATACGACCATTAACATATTTAGTTTTATATTCTACGGGTGGCTCATGGATATCTGAGTGAATGGGCTCCAAAGGACCATCTTCCGTATCATCATCAACTATTGGAGGATCATCTCCCTTTGCTTCCTTTGTGATGCTTGCAAAATGCGTACGCGCCATGTTATGTGAAGGTACTTGTATCTACGGAGTCCAAGTGCATAACTATTAGCCCAACATAAAATATTAAGTATTTTGCAAATAAAGTAATGTTCACATATTCATATATTATCATCATGGAATGTGAAGAAACTTGTATGAAAAGACATCAATTTCATAATTGTTATCTCAACAAATGACATAATTGTTACTAGGACAAACAATTAATGTTCACAAAGTTATATATTACCGTCTCATTATTTATGTCTTCCCCGAAAACATAAGAATGGATTGTGAACATGGATCGGCCCATGTCACCGAGCTTCCACATGTTTTGTTCATGTCCATTGTCATAACCATCATTGAAGCAACACATTGTAAAACAAGTTAAACTGAAACAAATGGTGCACAAACTTATTTATTCATATTTTGCATTCATATTGAGAAAGTCGTGCACAATAAACGATTTGTGATGAAATTAGCCGCACACATTCTTTTTTTCAAAATTGGATAATTGACTCTAGATGTTTCCGAACTAAACATGAAATGTGAATTGCAAGTGTGTTAAAAGAGATTATAGGATAAAGCATGATGTATCCAAAATGCCTGGATTATCAACCAACACTATATGATGTAACATCCAATATTATCCACAAATAATATAATATATATGCTAGAGACAATTCACATAATATTAGTTATTCACAATCTAATAAATAATGTATGTCTACCATTACACAAAAAGGAAATACACATATATCATATCAAAATGTCTTCCATGGCAAGTGCTAGCAAAGCTACCACTTCTTGGTTTATAGTGTCCCTAGACACTTGACATACATCTAACCTACCTCTGTTAACTTTTACATGCACGTATGAACATTTCACAATGCGAGATACAATCTCTAGCACTTGAACTCGAAGAATTGAAAGATTTACATTGTTACATTGGTATACACCAATCATTTGTTTCACAACAAGCATATCATGAGAAAACACACAAATGTTCCGAAACATCGTGGCGTATCACTTCCTCAAGACCCAATATCAACGCCCTATACTCAGCCTGGTGGAAGGTCATAGTGGCATTTCCGAACAATTGTACCTCTTTCTACTATCTTGCTTCCATCAGGGTCGTATAATATGAATGATGAACATGCTAGATTTTCGGAGGTATTCGACACTCCATGAATTTCCAATCTCCAAATTGCAACCATGTTTACCTTTACAATGGACAAAAATATATCGTAAGCAAACATTAAAAAAATAGAATGAACACTTCTAATTTGACTTTTTCAATACAAACATCTATAATTTAACATATGACAAGGCCCTATAACATATGCTCCTGAGTTCATTCATTAATAACGATTTCTTATTAGAGAGTCAATGGAGTTAGTACTTTGTCTACTAAAACTAAAACTAAAACTAAAACTAAAACTTCCTTACAATACTAAAACTTCGTATTTCGTATGTTAGACTAAAGTGCAAATAAATTTTGGAATATATTAGAATCATAATCACGAGTTTGGGTCCATTCCACTCATTTTTTGAATAGATAACTTTATATTGCTAACATATAATTAATACAAACACAATTTACATTTTTTTAAGATATGTTTTCCGATAATTACGAGTTTATAAATGTAATGGGTAAATATTAAATTTGAATAAATCACTTAATAAATTGATTAGTATATTATGAATAGATAGATTTTAGTCTATTTGCAATATCAATATCTATAAACATTTGATTAATTATAGTATTGCGAATGACATTCCAATAATTGTTATAGCCTATAGTATTGCGAACGACATTCTAATAATTGTTATAGTTTATTCACTAAATAACCATTGTAATGTATATCTAGTATTTAAATTACATGCTTCAATGAGTACTCGAGTTCTCTATAATTAACTCCTTTTCAAACAATATTGGTTTTCTATATTATGTATATTAAGTTGGCTACAGTGCATCTGTATATGAGTTGAACTCATAAAACAACACTCTTTACACATAAATAAATGATGAGAAATGATAATTGCACTAATACAATCCTAAATTGGACAAATGATGATAATCCCATACTTAGTGAATTAGAAAATCATTACCATTACACATTTCCTACAAAATATAATTTTAACATAAATGAATTTTAATAATCTAAACTTGTTATACAAATATCTAAACATTAGTAATTTCAAAACTATAATCCATAGAAACATATTAATACTAAGGAAAACATATTTAATCAAGAATATATTCGAACAACAAAACAAAATATGTTTATGTTGGTGTGAATCGACATCCGACAAAAATTAAATATTTATATAGGTTTTTCTCAAACACGACATAAGTTTTTACAACAAAACAAAAAAACCGTAACTATTTTTTTTTTTTTTAGCAGTAAAACTTGGAGTTGCTTCCATGTGCAATCTTTTTGCACAATTTTTTGGATCTATCACCGGTTTTATGACCGAACTCCCATCTTTCTCAGCTTATGTGGAGGCTCGTACTTCTGGCATCCTCCATCGTGTCATACGCTAGACCATATCCTCGCGAATGCGGCCCTATAATGCGGAACTTAGATAAATAAATAACAGAAGTTTTGGCAAATTGAGTCGGGCCTTAACCATCACTGCAATTTCTAGTTTGGGTGGCTTAGACTGTTGATGATGGTCTATATACACCACAAATGTGGACCTCCTAAAACATTCCTCCCTTTGGAATTTGGGAGTTGTTAATGTTATCCCTACGGGATTCGCAGGAACTAGACTTTGTGTATTCATTTTCACCATGCAAAATACAAACTGAATACAACAACACACATGCAAACAAAAATATATAATTAATGTTAGTACGGTACATGTCAAATCAAATATATGTCATCCAATATGATAAAATAATCACAACATCAGAAAGCTAATATCCATGAAAAATTCAAGTATCGATAAATGCCAACGGCTATCCTTCACCCAAGATGCACCCTCCCATAATATCACAACCATCCATTACAAAAGGGACGGTTGTGATATTACGGGAGGGTGCATTTTTGAGTGGAAGGTCAGCGAGTGACTTTAAAAACCTCTGCTCAGCACAATATACCACCCAACTATCGATGTGGAATCCTAAGGGGCAAGCCCTTCATCACACAACGATAGTTTGGCGTATCGATGTGGCATCCTAAGGGGAAAGCCCCTTCAACGCACGCATCGATTCCTGTCTTTGCAGAGGCACTTTCCCCCATATGCCAAATTGAGAGTCAGAGTATGATATCACATAATTTTTATAGCTTCAACTTTCATTAAACATTCACAACATTACAATTACCAATATTTAACAACTAATAACAAATATATATATATATATAAATGAGTTCCACATTCATAATATTTACAACTATAATGCATCCAAGAAATCAAACTTTTCCTAATGTATTTACTTTAAAACAGCTAAGAGCAATGAAATCACAACTAACATCTCGAAGATCGCATGCATATTTAACCAATACCAACATAATATCAACATAATTAACTAGTCTCATACCAGTGATTAATAAACACAAATTGTAGAAATTACTGAATCCTCTATCATTTATTAACAAACATGTGAATACAATAATATCACATATAATAAACTAGTTCACACTATTTTTGTATATTATGAAACGGCAAGTTTCATGTTATATTTGTCCTTGTGTATATCAAGCACATACATTTGTTCCTATTTACAAAGTATTAGGTAATAGATATGACATCAAATTTCTTCCTTTTCTTATAGTTTCAAATATATTAATTATTTTAATAAAACTATAATTATTTTCTAAAATTTAAGGTTCACGAGTTTAGGGCTTAGGGTTTAGGGTTTGGGGTTTAGGGTTTAGGCCTCAAGGTTCGGGTTTAGGGTATAAAAAATTGAAATATAAATATTGAAATGAAATAATTGATCATAATAAGAAACATTATATAGAAAATGTTGTGGGGTTAGGAAACCTAACAAATGCATTCCTAATATTTGAATAAAATATGAATGATTAGAAATTGGACTTAGACACCCTATTAAGCACGAGCCACCAAATCTAAATAGAATGCAAATAAGTGGATGTCAAAGTTCGAAACCCTATGATGCACAAAGTTCCAAATATAAATAAATTATGGGTCCCATGTCCAATAATTGAAGCTAGAAACTTTGTCAACCACATGACTTTGATTCTTCCACACTGAATATGAAAATGCATACGAACCTTAGGTTGAATAAGCATTTCTCTTAATATGATTATCTAATATGTGATCACCTTTTATAATTTAGGATAAGCTAATAAAGTTCACATTTCAAAAGGAAAAAATTAGATATAACATATGCAATAAGTTAAATTTTATTAAATCATCAAAAACACCACAAATATAGACATCGAGTGTTAGCATTTTTGGCATTCTAAGTCTTAAAATAATATTTCAATATTGATATCATTACACTAGCACTGAGTTTATTCGTTACCTCTGCCTCCCCCCAATGTTGGAGATAACTCCAAGGCCTCAACACTATAACTAGTAACTATGGTTCTTCTTGTAGTCTCCCTCACGACTCTTTAACATATCTTACTAGATACTCAGGCAAGTCCACTACTGTTGCTTGAATGAATGGGGATCCACCCACCAAAAAATTATCTTGTGAGATTTTTCAACTCTTGAACTCATAATATAATTGGACAATATGCCCATGTATCATATGTCCCCATATACGAGCTGCACCACATAATATCCCCTTAATCTCATATAATCATTTGCTAATGAATTCCAAGCCAAACACACAAATAAGTGAAACTTTGTGACAATATGTAGATGTTTCCCCATTAGTATATGCATCATGAACATCTTATAAATCCGTGTCAAAAATAGAATCACTAACCTAATCACCATATTTTATAGGGCTAATATATGATAAATGTCATGGTACAAATGTACCAAATTTATACTCATGTAATGTATTATTCCTTGATCTAGCACCACTTGACACATGGCTATACAAAAACGTGGAACATCTTAACCTAACTTGTGACAAAATACACATGTCACCATAAGATTTATAATTGCCTTATAAATATCGATAATGGTTGCAACATATACATCCCTCAACCACACTAGGTAGGAATGTAGATTATAACAATATGAGGTTTTTTCCCACCTATCTACTTCCTACCTCTGTATGATGTCATCTTGAGTGCCATAAAGCATGGGTGTACCCACAAATCAATTACCCTAATATTACAATTGTAGATCTCTTATCGACAAACTAGAATAAACTTAAGATATTGCATGTAAGGTAATAATGATCTATAGGGATCCTTTCTCAAAACAATATTAAATAAATGACCATTCTAGAGCTAACCCACAAAAAAATACCTAGCTCACAAAGTGATCTAGGTTAGTAAGAAAAATTTATGTCAAAAGGAGGTTATATGTTCCTTTTATATACATTGTATGTCTTTAGGGTCTCCTAGACCTAATTTAGCCTCTCTTTATAGCTATCTAGGATTGGCCTAGTACATATTTACACCTTTCTCAGGATTTGGACCTAATTTAGCCTTCCCTTTATAGTGTATTCGGACCTTTCCTAACACTCTCACCTTTGAGAGATATCTACATTGATTATACTTACTTTTATACTTGTTTGTATACATTGCATTATAATTTTCTTTGTTGTCATTTATTATTAGGGTTACCATGAGTAATTTTTAAAATGTTAATGTTATATATATCTACCCCAGGTAAATATAGACAAACCCGACACAAACGAAATATGTCGAGAGGTCCAAAACCCGACACAAAGGAAATATGTCGAGATGTCCAAAACCCGACACAAAGGAAATATGTCTGAGAGGTCCAAAAACTCGACACAAAAAGTAATATGTCTGAGACGTCCAAAACCCCGACACAAAGGAAATATGTCGGAGAGGTCCAAAAACTTGACACAAAGGAAATATGTCGAGAGGTCCAAAACCTGACACAAAGGAAATATGTCGGAGAGGTCCAAAACCCGACACAAAGGATTTCAGGTTTCGGGTTTCGGGAAACATGAGACATGAAGCATGAAAATCGCAAGGCATGTCCCGATGCTTGGGAGTTCTGAAAACCCAAACACTACCTAGGAAAATTGGGTTTTGGAGTTGGGAAAGCATGGGGCAAAAACATGTTGAGGCACCCTCCAAACCCGATGCAAATGCAAAGGAGAACCCCGAACCCGACTAGAAACAGACCTTGACTTGGGGAATATTCAAATGGCCATAAATTTTCACAGGGAGCTCAGATTCACACAAGGTTGGACTTTTCGGAAAGCTCTCAGTGTCCTCTACCCAACTACAACTAGATATATTTATTTGGGTGAGAAAAAGTTCTCCAAAAATTCAAAATACAGCTTGCCGTTTTGGGGTTTGCTAGGGTTCTCACCTACCGCCATAATGAGATGAATTAAATGCAGTCTGGAGGTGGTTGGGGTAGATTTCAAATTCCTCTCTTCTCCCTCTCTTTTTCTTCCTATAAATTGTAAGGTGGGGCTTCTTTCTAAAGGTTGGACATTCTTGTTTTTCCCCTCCCTTCTTCTCTTTGGCAGGTGAATTTGTGGAATTAAAACCTCCCATTCAAAATTGTAATGCAACCTTGCCTCTTGGCATTTGTAGTGTATTGTATCAATATTTGGAGAAAATAATGCATGTTTGTGGATGATTCTCAACCCTCTCTGTGTTCATTTGCATCTTCCTGATCTTTCATTGCAAATTTGGTTATCTGTGCATGATATTGCATTGCATTTTAATGGTTTGTGTTCATTGGCAAGACAAGTGTTCTTCATTCCTTTGGTGCATCACCTTGGTTAGATTAGGTTTGTTTTATTGCATCTTCTTAACCCTGTCTCCTTGGCAAGTTAGAATAGGTTTTAGAGTAGACCCTCTACATTTTTATGTGTGCATCTGAACAGAGGAATAGGAACTGACCTTTATCCGGAGAGCTTTCCCGATTCACAAGGTCCCACACTTGGGAAAAGCTCCATGTTATGCAATCGCATTGAGAGTCTCAACCCATCGAGTTGCAGACATTCAAGGGTGTTGTGATTCACCATCAATAGTTACATGTGGTCAAGATGATGGATCCAACATCCATTCACTTGAATGTAGAAACTTAAGTAAAGGTATGCATATTTCATTATGTTTTACTTCTTAAGTTATTACTTCTTTGTAGTTATTTACCTAGATTTTCATATTAGTAGGTCCAATTCCCAAATCACCATCTCAAAATACACTATAATGGCATGTTATGAACTTTGGGTAGAGTATATGTATACACCTTGTTTTCACTTACTAAAGATCGAAATCTGACAAGCTAGGAAAAAGGCCAACTTTCCCAATCACTTACTAAAGTTTATAAATCTGCCAAATGTACTTTGTTTATGTAGATACGATATTATAAATTATTTACATGTGGGGTTTGGGTGTCTACTATTTTAAGGCACACAAATTCAATTTTATTTACACCCCTACATAACTCTAAAAGTTGAATTTCTTCAAACTTCTCCACATAGTCCCAATTGCACTCCTCACAACTCTAAAGGTTGAAATAGTTCATGTTGCACACATTCCCATTTGTACATATCCCAAAATATCACATATTTATTTAGTCATACTTAGGATTTTTAAAATTATATTTCCAGAGGTTTGTGTGGATTTTTAAAATTATAATCAACAACACCAAAATAGTTTTTACACAAACCAATAATTAAATTGTGATTCAACAACACACAACTAATTTTGATCAACACCATAATAAGGAGTACGCTTGAACAAAAGAGTTTATGAATTGTTTGGTTATGAGAATTACCTTAAATATTGCAATCCATAAGTTTCATAATCTTATCAAACATAAATTAACATAATACTTTTTGAATCTCAAAGCCATGTGTTTTTTTCTTTCCTTTATTCAAAAATATTAAAATAGGAAAACTCTGCATGGAGTTACATTGTATACGTTTTAAGGGAGGAGGAAAACTTGTGGACATTAAAATAGAACTCAATTCTTCAATGTTAAAGTTTTAAAGTAACTATAACTGATGGTTTATAAAGGTATAATATGGGATGTCATGAAATTTAAAAGTAGTTTTTCAATCATAGTAATTATAGTAAGAAATTAGTTTAAAATTTCATTGTTGAAAAACATAGTGTGTTTTCAACAATGATGAAAAACACACTGTAATTACTTTTAAACCAAAAATTACAGTGTGTTTTCAAAATTATTTCCTCCATATAGAAAATTGTTGATAGGGAATGATACCAATAATAGACAGGTAATGATACCAATAAGTGCACTATTGACATTATTATAGGTACTGTATTATCCATATAAAATTCTTCTTATTTGTCAAATTTATTTGTGTGGGCATTTTTATCTTTGCAAAGTTTAAAAAAAATGATAAATGCTACAGGATTGTGTGAATCCACGAGGTTACAGAACTCTGCATCTTTCTTTCTTTTTGATTTCAAAGTCTCAAATTTCTTGTGAGGGTCTATTGTTGACCTATCTTCATGACTGGTTTAGCAGTGAGGAGCATTCGTTCCATTTTATTTAACTATCACGAGCTCATGCAGGTCTTCACAATGGCTATTAAGTCAGGGTATGAAACCCCTGAACTACCCTACGAAGGAACAAAGGACTTATGTGAACTTAAGACTTGCTCTTCACTCGAGAATCCATTACTTCTACACCTTCACAACCTTTTTTTGCACAATATCATTATACCTAATTTGCATGGTAACAAAACACAGTCACTTAAAGCAATAAACAAAATGCTTAATACCCATTATATAATGCTTAATACACAGGCTACCCATTATCATCTTCATATATAAGGATCTGCAATAAACAAAATGCTTAATACCCATGAAAGAAGTACAGTTTAAAGAGACTGTGCACAATTAACTCCACAATTTTCTGCTTTATAGTCTTACTATATGTATTTTGATCAATCTTCTGAAACACAAAAATACACTAGAGAGATCTCGAATGATCTGTTCACAGCACATTATATTTTGCCTCAGTACAGAATAGTAGTACTAGAAAACATCATATTTTAACATCATAATTTATCAAGCTCTGTTTATACGGATTTGGGGGTTTTTATTATTGGTTTGGGAGTTTCTCTCTCAGACAATTTGGAAGAAACAAAGTGATTAGTGGGCCTATGGGGACTCAATGGGAAAGAAAAAACCGCATCCTGTGTTACAAACTAGTGGAATCAATGGATTTCGAACTTACTGTAGAATGGAGATTTCCTTTGCAATGAACCACGTCCTCTGCAACTAAGCACGTTCTCTAATGGTTCTCCTCTGTTCGAACTTCAGCTTCTTCCTAAAAACTGCAGTCTCCCTTATTCTTTTCATGTATACTGTGCTTCTTCCTAAAAAAATGCAGGTAATCTGTGTTATTCCCTGATGGGTATGTAATAAAAAGTAAAAATATACCTGACATGGTGTGCGATGGGAGATGAAAAACATAGTTGGCGTGACTCCCACAATGATGCAGAGAAATGGGACATTAAACAGGTATGGTGTTGTGATTACCAGGCGGAGGCATTAGGAGGAGGAAGCGGTGTCACATTTTCCAATAATTCAAATTTTGGACACATTAGGGCGGGGGAATGTGTTATAATACTTTTAAAATTCGCAGACCCTCCACGTCACACTGCTTGGAGCCACGTGGGAGACGCTTCCTGGGGACAGCGATGACATCACCTTTCCAGTGGATGGCGATGGTGGATGGGTCATAGGGGATGGGTCATGCGGGAGCTCTCCATTCACCATACATAGGTGCAATTTCAGTGGAGGGTAGCAGCTGGCGTTCATCGCTACTTTTACCAAAAATCTCGAAGCACTATTTTCTGAAACTCCGAAGTTTTCTTTCCCGTTGACCTCCGAAAATGAGTTTAACTCCCAAATTTCTCGAAGCACTATTCACTCCGAATTTCTGCGCAACTCCGAAATTGTAAACCCCGAAGTCTTCGGACTCGCAATTCAGAGATATTATCATGTTAAAGCGTGAGTTAACACGTGAATCCTCACGTAGACGGTGCCTAATACCTATTGCCTCCCCCAATTCAGAGATATTAAAGTGTGCAATCTCAAGTAGAATATGCATTGCCAATAAGTTTAAAGAAACGTACTGTGTAATGGAGGTGGTAGGCTTACACGAGGTACGCGCTGTGGAAGACGCGGTCAGATTCCAATCTACTATTGTTTAGTCGCTCCAATTTTGACACGAGGTTCCTGCTGTGAATTTTGACGCGCTCAGATTCCATTGTAAATGAAATCTATAAATACATATCTAAGTAGCATTCTGAGCAGAACAAATTTGATTTCTGGTAGTTGAGATCGATTTTCGTTTTTGATTCTGCGTTTGTGCAATGTCGAATTTGAACTCTTTTTCTTTTGTTTCTACTACTCCATCGAATGCCCATAATGAGTGGGAGAATGATTTTATACAGTCTATAGAAACACCCTATGGAGTATTTACATATTCACCCTCACATTTTACTTATTATTTTTCCATCAACGTACTTCTGACTTCGCTTTTTTATTGCTGGTTTTGTATTTTACAGGCATCTATATACCGTGAACGTGCTGACATGCTGATTAAAGAAGTTAAAATCATGTTTAGCGGAATTGGAAAAGGAGATGGCGATCTAATCGACCGTCTTGAGATGGTAGACGCAATTCAATGCTTAGGAATCGATCGTTATTTTGAGAATGAAATCAAAGAGGCTCTGGATTACGTTTATAGGTCTCTTAAATTTTCCTTCTTACATGTTTTATATGTATGATAAAACAGAATACAAAATACATCGAAGAATTGTTTTATTCTTTTTTTGGTCGTTGAAGTTGAACTGTTGTTGTTGTTGTTGTTGATCAGATGTTGGAATGGAAGAGTGGGCATCGGATCAGGAAGTGAAAGCATTAGCAGTGATTTATATGTTACATCTTTAGGATTCCGAGTTCTTAGACTGCATCGCTATTATGTATAGTAGGTACCAAGTAAGGTAACAACTTTCGTAAGTAGAGTATTAAATGGTGAACACTGGAAATAAAAATTGTCCATACAATAAAAAGTAAATTGTAGACATAAAAATATGATTCTTTTAATAATTTAACACATAATTATGCAACAGATTCAGAATGACAAGGAATTATTAAATTTTTGTAGTGTATCATTAAATAATAAAATGCATATATCTGACTTTAATTAATAATAAACCACTGTTATAATAACTACAACATAAGTTTAAAATCTGTTTTCGTGATTTTTTATTTTATCTAATGCATATTTTGATTTTATTTATTTATTTATTTATTTTTATATATTTTAAATTATTAAAAATTGAAATATTTGGTGTTTGATACGGTGGATGGGAAAAATGTTAAAAAAAAACGGATATCCTTCCCACATCCACCATATTTGGTAACTATGGTACCAAGTAATATATATTTGTAATTATAAAATATTTAGTGCATTTTGGAATAAAATAATATTTACTATGTATAAACAAACTTACAAATCATTGTTTAAGATTTCGCCTAAATAATTCCCACTATTTCTCACCCGCTCAATCTAAAAATCACTTTACATAGTTCATAAAAGGGTATTACAAGCTTCCCCTCTTAACTGTTTCTTATTGTCTACATATTTACCTACTATTGAATATGTGTTTATATATGGTGTTTGTAATTAGCAGATGTCTTGTAGAATCTCAAGGACAAAAATGGGGAGTTCATTTGCTTTACGGGAAATTGTAATAGCATGGGAAAGGAATACGTGATGAGAAGCATGCTCTACGTGTTAAGAGCTTCGGTGTGTCATTTCTTGGAGAAACCGTTATGGATGAGGTCGAGTGTTTTGCACGCATACTTTAATCAAATATTAGCAAAAAGAGGTAACTATGAACCCTCTAAAAGCCATCACTTTGAGATGTCAAATAAGCTTAACAAGCATCATTTATAATTGTAACTTTTTTAAGTTTTATCTTAATTTCTACAGTGAAGTACGTCCAGATATGATTGGCGTCGCACATTTTCTAAATGGGAAGCCATAAACTATATAGAGATATATGAACAAGATAATTCAAGGTATGTGTTGTTAAAAATTCTTACAAATATGCTTTATAGATTTTACAATAGCTTAAGTTGCATGATTTTGTTTATTTTTAAAGGTTTTGACTTGGTTGAATGACGAGAAGATTTTGGTACTAGGAAAATTGGAATTCAACATACTTTGCATAAGTATGTGTACAGTTGAGATGAAGGCACTCTCCGGTAAATATAATTAAAAGTGAAGTAGTTTAACGGTATACTAGAATGAGATTGCATTAAGACCATATTGTACATGTATTCCTATAAAGCCATTCATGTGGAAGTTAAAAATTATTATTCATCAATACGAGCTATGTAATTTTAATTTATAAAAACATAAATAAATTACGACATCATAACTTTGAACGATTATATTATCATTAATATATTGATAATTTATTTATTTGTATATCGATGGTCGATAGATTCGGTGTCCCTAAATTGATAAAAACAAGAGAGCGTACAATTGAAATTTTTTGTGGGCAATTAGTGTGGCGGATGAATTGGAGTTTTCCAAGAGCAGGATTGCTATAGCAAAAATAACAACCCTCATTACAATTTTGATGACCTTTTTGATGATTATGCATCACTTGACGAACTCAAAATTATCACGAGGCGGTTGTTCAAGGTTGGGATGTTTCTCTTTTACAAAAAAATTCCTCACAATTTTAAGGAAATCCTTCTATTTATATTTAAAACAATACATGAGTTTGCAAGCACACTCTTTTGAAAGGCAAGGGTGCGACATGATGCCACACATTACAAAAGCGGTATTTACGCTTCTTCTATTTTTCATATTGTTAATATATTAGTTTTATAATGTTAGAGTTCATTTCAATTAACTTGAAAATGTATATTCACATTAAAACATAGTTAAGAAAATTTTAACTTATTGTAACCTCTCTAATGTGAAGGTATAAACTAGAGTATTTGTATTAATTTAAACATGAGTCACTTAAATTTATTTCTTTTTTTTTTTTTTTTATTAAAAAATGAATTAGAGGTAGTAAATAAGCATGATTTTCAGTCCAAAAGAACAATTAAAATGGAAGGTTCTTTGTCAAATATCATCCCTACCAAAGTGTCGATCTCATCTTCATAAAAGTGTTCTACCATCAGTATATAAAACAACCACCCTAAAGAGGCTAGTGTTGAATAAAAATAGTATTTTATAATCAGTCAAAGATATTTGTGCCAAATATATAAAAGTTTATGAAATGATGCATTTCGATGATTTTAAGAAATCAAATTAAATGATTAATATATTAAATGATTTGAATGTATTTGTGTCTTAGTGTGCAGATTATATGATGAAAAACTTACAACAAATACAATGGAGAATAAATGGAGTTGTACCCAAATTCAAAGATTACATAAAGAACGCTTCAATTACTATAGGATTTGGACAAATATTTTTGCATTCTCTCTTTTTAGTGGCCCCACTTTTAACATATGACATTATAGAGAAAATATATCTTCAAAAGTCAAAATTTAATGAGTTGATATCGTTATCTTCTCGATTAACGATGATACCAACGACTATGAGGTATTTTACGTTCCATATTAGTTTTTATTTTTTCACTATAATGTAAATACAACCGTGATTAAAATATTGACACTTTTTATTTGGTAATGAAGGAAGAGAAGCTCCATGGACAGACAAATCGATAATTTCATCGTATATGGAGGACCATCCTGAATGTACAAAAGATGGAGCATTAAATCACATAAACAACCTTATTTATCTTTCACTTAAAGAATTAACATGGGAATTTCTCAATCCAAGAATAAACAACCTTATTGTTTACACACCCGCCATATAAAATGTGTAGGCCACGTATGGGTTAATAGTTTAAAATAGCCACCTTATAAAATCATTACATGGAATTTAATGTAAAGCGGTGACTGCATGTAATTATATGGCTATTTTTAAATGCCCATATAAAATTGTAATGGTCATAATAATATCTTAGTGTTATTTTAAACCCCGCATGTAAATTGCAATCGGGCCGAAAGGTCGGGTGTGCCCTAGGCAATAGTTTTAGTGGACGCCCTCCTCACAAATTTAGTTAATATTTTTTCCATAAAATAAATAAATAAAATATGTCTATTTTCTTGTATTTTTAAATTTACATCATGGTCCTAATAAAATAATAATAAAAATATATTATTAAATTATCACATAAGGATGATAAATATTCCGTGGATGGAAAACATTAATCGTAGGAGATGCTCAAAATGCAAAAAATACAATATTTTATACAAGACTTCTTACAAGTTTGATTTAGCCATATCAAGTAGGTGACAAGAACTCTATCCTAAAATAAAACACCATTTTTTTGCAAAGAAACAAAAATGCTTATGTAGCTCCCATGGTTTTGTGAATTTTCGTATTTTGACAAGGCCTATGGATTCCTCCATAACAAAATAATACAAATTTTCCCCAAAAAATTAAGAATAGAAAATCAAATACTTTTTTCCTTCAATTATACTCACCTCTATTAGATACACCAGTGACATTATAAAAAATACATTAACCTTCTTATAAAACAAATTACACACCTACATAAGTTAGAGCGACATTAGACAAGGGATAACAATACCAACACAATCATATGTGCTTATAAATATATGATATTTTCTTTTACTCATAAAAATATTACAAAATGTTTTTATGTGTATGCGTGAAATTTATGTTACTATACAATAATATCTATAAATGGGTTGATCAATATTAAATCTTTAGATAAATTATTTTAAAGTTAAGTTCTAAAATTAACCGACAAAAAGGAAATTTTTAGATTCAGGCGCCTATGCAACTGCCTAGTTTGCCTAAGGCTTAATCCCCCTCTAATTGTAATGCCACATGTATGTGGTAATTAAAACCCATAAATGTAACGGTCACCAAAAATAGCCATGCTATTATGGCACCAATCGTGGCTTAGCCTATATAAAGGCTTATAGGGGTATGTATTGACAAACAAAAGTGAGGGAAAGCCTCCTTAGAGCATAAGTATCCTCTTGTAAGGTCATATGCCATTAGGATTGCTTCACTAGTTGCTCTAATTTTATGTAATGCCATAGGCTATAGAAGGGCAACTTTATATATCACTATTGTAGGAGTTATCATTTTTGTTTTCCTACTTCAATTATATCTGATTGGGATTCTAGATTTCTTGGAAATTTTTGGTCAACATTGTGGGGGTTAATGGACACAAAACTGAAAAGAGCACTCGCTTTTCATCCATGAGACCGATGGTGAAACAGAGGTTGTAAACCGCATATGAGTGCTACATTTTCTTAGGGGCTATTGTGGTAAACATCCTAAATTTTGGGATAAACATATTTATTAATTAGCAACATACTTATAATCGTGCTTTACATTCTTTCTACTTTTGAAGTCTCCATTTGAGACTTGTTATGGATATCTACCGAATCTCCTTTAGATGTATATTATGGACATGGCACTTGTTAAATGGTTTAAGTGATTCTGACAAGGCTAAAATATTTGTGCAGAGAATACAATATGTTCATCAGTATGTCTATGAATAATTAGAGAAAAGTTAGGCTAAGTACAAAGCCAAGCATGATAAACATAGAATTGATCACAAGTTAAAAGTTGGTGATTTAGTTTGGCTTCACATTAGCAAGGAAAGGTTGATAGGTGAAGGTAAAAAATTGAAACCTATACGGTATGGTCCATTCCAAATATTGGAAAAAAATGTAACAATGCTTTCTCGGTTAGATTTATCTCCTTATATGCAAATCTACTCGATTGTAAATGTTGAGAATTTAAGATTGTATGAACTACCTATGATTGTTGATCATGATGATGCTAAAATAGTTCCTTCCATTGATACTTTTTCTCCGAGTATCTTGATGAGTTGCAGAAGACATCATTTTAGACAGAAAGAAAGAACTTCGTGGAGGGGTGAAATTGATTATCTTCATCTTGGGTTCAAATCCATGCATTCAAACAAGGCTAAATGGATGGAAACCGAAAATTTGAGGGAGAAATACCCTCACCTATTCACCAATTAAGTTGAATTTTGGGGTCCAAAAGTTTCTCAGTGGGGAGGAATGATCTAGAGGATCCTCACTGAGAAACACTGATCTAATATATTCTTAGAATCAGTTTTATTTAGTTCCATGGAATGGAGAAAAATTATACGATTATGACGATATCTTGTTTGCAGGAAACAGAGCTCGTTTGAAAAAGTTATGGCCCGCTAAAATTTTAGGGCAACTAGCAAAATTTGGGACTGCGTGTAAGTTGGATGGATGCGAGCTCAAAAAGTGGAATGTAGGTGACAGAGTAAAACTTGATTTTGGAACGCGGTCTTCAACACTTGTACACGAACATGTGGAAATCGATATTTACTTGGGCCCTTAGCCAAGTTCGACACACTAGATTACGAGAGGGTGTCTTGGCCTCCTTTACTTCACATTACATATCAGAGCTCTTGCATATATGTATCAATAATGTGTTATACACCATACATGTGGGACTAATCCATTAGTGCAATTAAATATTGCAACTAATTCCTATTTATTCCCACTAATCTAGGTCAAATTCAATGCATATTTCATACCAAATATATGTAATAAATTACAACTAAACATCCACGTAGCATGTATATCCTTCCTTGCATTTCCAAGTAACACACATGCCAAGTGCCCAAGTTAGCACAAAATCCAAGGAGGACCCCACATATAGGTGGTCAATCGGCTCATAAAGCCTAGTAAAACATACACTCTTGTCCACTTAGATAAAGGCCTCCCTACTTTTACGCTCAACAAATGTGGGATCTTATTCCAATGAAAAATGCACCCCATAAGGAGTGGGATTCAAACCTTGGGAGCTGGAGTAAAATGATAAGGAATTGAAATCATGCCATGCCTTTGGAAAAATTATAAAAGGAGCTTTGTTTTACTTGTAGAGACATCGAAAGTGATCAGTGTTATTGTTTCGCTCATAACTTGAGCTAGAGATGGAATTTTGAGATGAAAAAAAATGATTCCTATTCTTTTTTGTAGAGGACTGTGATGAGAAAATCATATTCTTGTATAAATCTTTGTATCGATTTATTCTCAATATCTTAATAGATCTTTCCCATTCAACCCACGAGGTTCATTAGCTAGGCAATATCCTAGCACGTGGGTTCATATTGAGGTAATTAAAATTAATAAAAGTAAAGTCAATATATCGGTAGACATGAGGGGGTGAAAGGGTTTAATTTATTCATATTCTGAATCGGTATTGGGGGTAGGTTAGATAAGTGGGCCAAAGGAAAGCGAGTTTTAATTTTAATATAAAACTAAAACATTTGAACCCTAGTTTTTAGAACTAAATACCTTAACATTGCAATTTAATGAGTGTGGTCATAATTTTATAATCTCTTTTTGAATAAAGAAATCTCAATTAAGAGATTCTTAACCAAGAAATAATAAGATGGTAGAAAACTAGGATTGAGTATGCTTTTCAACACAAGTGATATTATTTCATCATTTTAATTATTTGAAGAACTATTAATAAATGATTAAAGATTTACATTTATAAGGTAATTTGTAATAGGTCTCGAATGGCTTCAAAATATATTTCAAAGAAAACACATATTGAAAAAAATTGAGTGAGAAATATGATATATTTTCTGTTCAATATATTAGGGTAGAAATAAAAAGGGGTAAATAAAATTATCGTGGAAAAATGGGTAAGTAAGGTACATGGAAAAAATAGGGGGTATTTTCATTCTAATAATATAACGGGAGGGGGTATTATCAATTGAATAACTAGAGGTAAAAATTAGATTTAAGGGTATTCTTTAATACCCTTCAAACGCACGTGCTATACCATACTTTTACTAAGTGAACCCCCTGTGATTCAACCGACCCGAGATGTAGGCCATAAGTGCCGAACTCATTATCAATTCTTGTGTCAAATTGCTTGATGATTCATCTCTTTATTTTCTATTTTTAAACATTACTTAATTATTTTATTAACAATACAAAAGGACATAATGGCCTAATTTTAAATTAAAAATCAATACAAAGAAAATTTTGTTGTGTAAACAATTACTAGTTAAAATTGATTTTCAAATCACACCCATTTCAATTTCAGTTACACTCATCTTTTTACCCTTAAAACTCCAAAATATTAGTTTAGGATACATCAATAAGGAACCGGCCTTGATACCGGAGACTCACCTCAACAATAGGTATACCCATAGACTTGAGGTGTTTCCATCAGTATCTCACGAAAGTGAGAGATCACACAAGCTTAGAACCCCTACTTTTATCTCTCGACCAGGTGCAATTTTGAGAGATAACAATTGTTGGCAAGCTTGGTGGGAGATGGATCAGATTTGCAGCATTACAACAATTTAAAAAGACTTACAGAGAAAGAAATTCACTTTTGAAGAAGCAAGTTGCAACAACAATTTATTCTAAAAATAAATAGATTTACTTGGTGAATCCATAAGGCTGGTTTTAGACTATTTTTGCAGCATGTTCCATGCCTAAAGTGACTACAAGATCACCGGTAAGAGAACTTTCTACTGATTTTATTTTTTTACCTTTGAATTCTCAAGAAGAGTTGGCAATACAAGATAAAAGATGTGAAGGAATTGATTGGATTGTTGATTAAACAAATAAATGAATGAGAAAAACAGAGGAAGGAGAAAGAAAAGTAAAAGGAAATAAGAAAATAGACCAAAGAACTTGAAAGAAAGAAGAAAAAACAAGAAAAACTAGAACAAGATAACAAATAGAAAGAACAAATAGACAAACAAGAAACCGAGGAGTTAGAAAGGAAGAAGAAAGAAGAAATAATAAGTAAGAGGAAAGAATATAAGGCCAATAAGGAGCAACAAGAAAGGTAACAAGAAGAGAAAAGCGAAAGAAGAGGAAGACAGAAAAACAAAAGGTGGAGAAGGAGAACACAAAGAGGGAAAAAGAAACAGAAAAATAAAAATAGAAAGGAAAAATAATAAAGAGAAAAGGAAATCAAAGAAGAAGAAGAAGAGCGAAGAAGGACCAAAAAGAGGAGGAGAAAGAAAAACAAGAAAAAGAAAAGAAGGATAAAGAACAAGAGTTGAAAATAGAAAAAGAGAAAAAGGAACAGGAAGAAAAAGAAAAACAAGAGAGGGAAAGGAAAGAGAAACAAGAACAAGAGAAGAAGGAAAAAGAGGTAGAAGATAAGAAGAAAGAAATATAACTTAAATAGAAAAACACAATACCATCCACTCTAGCAATAGAAACATCTTCAAGCATGGTACTAAGTCAAGCACCAATAGATTCATTGGCTAGAATTAAATAGGCACTATAAGAACAGAAGAGGGAATAATTAATACATTGAACAAGGGTGGTGGAATGTGAACAGGACCACAAAAGGATACAAAGTAAACTTGGATAAACTCACCCCAATAAATAAAATGACTTGTAGCCAAGAACTGGAACAAAGTGCTAAATATGATTGGATGCAACGGTGCATGGAGATAGAAGATGCCATACAAAATATACTATCCAATCTCTACCGACACTACAAATCCCCATATCAACATCAAGTCAAATCTACAAATAGAGGTACAAATAGAGAATGCAATCACATAAATTTTGAAATAAAATTCAGCCCAATTAGTGACATAAAAGAAGAAGATCTCTCATGGGATATAGTGGAGGACTAACAATAAAAAATTATTAATCTCCGTAAGAAAGAGAACCAACAACTAAGGAAAGAATTAAAATCCATGGTCAACAAATTAGAGATTGAACTCAATAATGTCATAGCCTACTATACATATGCAATAGGGTTACTGAGAGTGAAATCCAATAGAGAAAGTGGAACTTGAACAATTGGAACAACAAATAAAGATACAATATGCTATATATGATATCAAGATCACATACAAAGATGGATCTCAAAGAACAAAGCTTGTTGATATCACAAAAAGTACCAAATAAAACAAAGGATGCGGATAGAAAAGATCACCGAAATGAAAGAATGTAGCAATATGATGGAAAAAGCTATAACTGCATGCAACAAGAAGTCACAACGGACCAAACAAGATGGAATCAAATTCAGGCACAAGCATCACCATCAGATATCCTTTGATTGATCCAAGAAAATGCATAAATACAAGAATGGGTAAATCAAACTAGTGTCTATCTTGATTTATGGTATAATTTTTAGAAGAACATAACCCCTATGATTACAAATTATATTCCCATGCCGCATCATAAAAGAAAAGAACGAAGCCGAGTCGTCCCACAAACCCAATTGGGTGAGTCAAGTAAAGGAACTCCTCATTATGTGAGACATATAGGTTTATGGGAGGTTGATGCCTCTATAACATGGAATCCCATAAATCCAGCTTATGTGAGTCAAGAGAAGGAACTCCTCCTTACGCCGCACGTCCAAGTTCTAGTGGTATATGCCTATATCAAAAGATTTTAAGGAAATTTTTGTAGGTGAAAACAAGGTTCTTCATCCTTTTTGTCTCAAGGATGAGACAAAGTTTTAGTGGGGGATGATGTTGACAAGGTTCTTCATCACGTTCGGATACACTATGATCATAAGAGTAAAACCACCAAATCTTGGAGATAGCCGCAAGAGAGAGAGCTAACTCATGAAAGGAAAAGGGAAGCCGCGAGAAAATAAGTAAAGCCGCATGATAAAGGAAGAAGTTTTGATAAACTAAGAAGGCCATGATAAATTAAATAAAGTCGTGAAATATTGAAGAGGTTGTCAAAGACTGGGAAATCCGTGTAACACCGAAAGAGACATGAAAGCCTACGTAAAGTTGCATAATGAAGATAGATCGGATAGAAGCTAACAGAGGCTCGAGTCAAAAGAAGTGTCTTTTGAAATCAATTGTATTTTGTATATTTATTGTAACTAATGTATTGTATATGGGCACATCATGAGAAATATATGTGTGAGTGCCATTTTGATATTTTGTAATCGAAGAGAGATAGATAGGAAGGAAATATGATGTATGTACTTGAGATTGATGTAATCATTATTGATAAATAAATAAAGAATGGATTTTGGGATGAAATTTGTTATGTACTTTCCTTTGCATTTCATTTCTTAGAGTAGATGAGGTGTATTTCCTGTGTACATCCTTAACTAAGGTCGAATTTCCTAAGCCTCACATTATTGTCATGGTTTTAGGTCAACACATTTGGATGCAATATTAGGTGATGATAACATATGCTTTGTGTTTGGTCCCGATTTTAAACATATAAACATTTATTTATATGATTCCTTTGATTGAATTTTGTAATTGAAAACTGTAAGGCCAACCAATAACTGAAAAAGTTTCCCAAAATATACATGAGACCCAAAAGGAATGAGTAACATAGAAAAGGGTCAGGGGTGGGATGAGTGGACATGGGAATTTGGGCGGTCTTGTCTTGGTTGGGCGTTGGTGTCTAGATCCATTAAAGATAAATGAGTAAAATACTTGACTAGGATATGGGCTATGTAAGACCAAATAGAAAGGAAGAAAGAAAGACAAGAGACCAAAGACATATGTCAATTACTTGTTTTCTTTCTTAGGAATCATATGAGTGCTAGTATATGTATTTAGGACCTATAAATGTACCCAAGTTCTTGATTTTGTGTCTAAATTTTCCTCCACTTTATGTTTTTGAGTGAATAATCAAAAACATAAAGTAGATAAGAGATGCGTACCTAATAACCATGTAAAGTGTGATACGAAGAATGTGCCAAGTGGACAAGTGAAGCACGAAATGAAGTGAAAATGAAGCATGAAAACTAGAAAGAGAAAGTGAGTGAGGGGTGTAGGGTATGTGTTGTAGTGTGTTGTACCTATTGTTGTGCTTGTTGTTTCTTCTTCTTATAAGGATGGATCTAGAAAATGAAGAATAATAATGTATTCAAAGTTGTGTATATGAAAAATATGAGTAAATCATGTATAAGTACATGTAAAAGTGTGAAAGTATGTAAAAAGGAAAGTGTGCACCTTATGTATAAAAGTGTAAAATCATCGAAAAAGTGTCTTGAAAATATTATGTAGAATGCGTTTTTAGGTAATCTCATGCCAAGTGTGAGTTTTTGGCGATCTCATTCCAAGAGTGAGTTTTTTGGGAAATCTCACGCTAAGTGTGATTTTTTTTGTGATTTCATGCCAAAGGGAAAGTGTTGGGGAGAGAGGTCTAATTTTACTCTCCTTCCATGACTCTACTCTATAAACACCATTCCTAATGGTGTGTTACTTCTTTGTTCTTATTTTCCTTAATTTTTTCCTAATTGTACCAATTGAACTCGAATATATGCAGATATATTGTATTCTCATTCTTTGGAGGACTCTTCCTTACACTTTCAAAATTCTCTCTAAATTATTGTGAACTATTTTGATATGATAAATTAATTGTATTCGATGCCGTGGACATTAGCACCTAGGGTAGGACATATGTTCCCATGCACTCTTGTCGATCCTGCACTAGTGTTTTTGTTGTACTAAGGACCCAAGTCAGATTCTAGGTCATTCCATGACTATGTTCATGTTCGATATTTTGTTGTACTATATAGTGTCAGTAGCTCCGAGCTACTTTGTATGGGGTGCTTTGTTCACCTAATTTATGTCCCCCTCGTTTGAGGTGCATTTACATCAATAGGAGAATGCGACCCAAAGAGAGGACCTGATGTTGATCTAAATAGTATCCCCATAAGGGGAGGGAATGTTCATGGTCATAACCAAGGAACATGCAAACAAAGTGGCTAGATACATGTCTTAGTAGTAAGAATAAAAAAAAATTCATAGGAAAATTATGTAACACGGAATTTTGCATAGATGATAGATCAGATAAATAACATTCAAACATAGGACATTTCTCACAATGTCAAGACAATAAGGGCCAAAACGACTAAAAGCATACAAGAAGTGATCAAATAATATGTAAGGAATAACCTAAAAAAATATCATACAAGTCAAAATAAATGATAAGTAAAATGTAAAAGGTAACCATGGTGGCAAGTAGTCCTGCAAGGCAAATGTTGCACATGAAGCATTTGTTAGCAAGTTATAAAGATAAAATATATGTCAACATGTGCATGTACCAATAGAAAGTAGTGCAATAGGAAGTAAAAGTAGTAAGTAATGCAACAATTGCACCCGTAATGTGTGAAAAATTAGATGTCCCAGGATCCTTTGTGGGATTGGTAAGAGGTATAGTGCCAATAATTTTTGTAGCATATAAATACATGTAATGGATCTACGTTCGATGAAATATGCAAAATAATTAATGAAGGTTGTAGGAAGTTGTAAGCTATGGATGGTTTTAGGTGTGTTTATGGAGGAATTCCTTGATATACCCGAAGGTACGTGAAGCCCAACTTTATATTGTTTTGATACTGACGTGGTGTTGGGGCCTACCCCTCACTTCATAGTTCCGCAGATGATAAGGGTGTCAGTGCTTAGCCAATATATACCGACAAATAGATGATTATACTCACGAAAAAATGAGTCGGTTTATCCCCTTGGTGATCAAATCAAAGTAGGTATCCACCCCGGTGGGAATTATTTCAAATGTGTTTTGTGTTTAAGTGGTTTGGTCGTCTGTGGGGAAAAGATGCGTTGAATGAAAACATTTTCCTTCTTAATTTAATTTGTGTGAAGAAAGAAGGATGCAATTGTTCATTTTAGAACCCAAAACAAAATCTTAATTTTAATGAGGACAATCAATGAAAATAAAATAACGAAAACAAAAAGAAATGTTGTAGGAATCACCGCTAAACGCTCCATTTTTTTAATTTATAAAAATTTATGAAGCAAACAAAGGCAACAATCCAAAGAAATGAGGCTTCCAAAAAAACACCTTGCAAAGGTGTAGGAGAAATAGAAAGAAGAAAGAAAAAAATCACTAAAAGGGAAACTATGAGGCTATGAAAAATACACAGAGAAATCGTAGGTGATTTTCCAAATCATAGGAGATTTTTACACAAAGAACTAGAAAAATTACAAAAATGCTATTTTGATAATGAAATAAATCAAATAAACAAAGGACAAATGTCCCACCATGCGTGCCAAGATGTTACAAATAAATTTTACCTCTTCAACTTAACCTAATAAGAAAGAGAATAAAACTTACCAAACCTTAGTATGGCAGGGTTTAGAGATACCCACGGATGTGGATGGATGATGTTTGATTGTTATGCGGTCATGTAAGAAATAATATCAGCTCCTATCCTGTGAATAAAGCCGCAATAAAAAAAGACTACATAAGATATTTTTAGTAAAGATTATAAGTTTATTGCATGGAAAAGGAAAGTCCCTAAGTCAAACAACTTCCTCGTAAGGATGTCAACACATAATTTATACAATCAAGTGATTTTGGAAACAAACCATGATATATGATGGATAAATAATAAATGTTCTGACAAATTCAGATTTTATTACAAACATGTATTTGATAATGAAATATGGGATATATGATCTATGGTTCAAAGTTGGAGTCTAAATCGTGTCATAATTCTCGGATGAAGGTGAATCCTCCTCTTCAGTAAGATCAAGGTCTTCAGGATAATCTGAATTCTTGTAGTCACTATAGTCTTCCTCAAAGAAGTCAGAAATGTACTCTGGTTCCTCCTCTTCTGTGTTAGAATCAGAATTAGAATATGAGTGTTCCAATTCAGCTTTGATCTTCGATTTATTTTAAAAGTTAAATTCTTCTAGTTCAACTTCATACGATACTCAAACCACGCCAAATTTGGACAGATATGTAAGACTTCAAAATAGGCTTCCCAAAACTCGTATGTAGTGTCACAAATCCTCCGAGTGGACAAACAAATGGTATGTACCTGATCCAATGGGGCAGTAATGGATGGCACATAACTCAAGTTTGTGCAGAACATCACATTGTTCCCAATGTAAGGGATGGCAGATGACAAGTAAAGAGTTGATACAAGATATTTCATGACTTTGACCACCTAGTGCCATCTAAACAAGCCATTCTTGATAATATGTTAGCAACCAAATGATGAAACAAAACTGATAAATGAAAATCTAATTAATGCTACAAGAAAAAATGGAAAGTAATCTCGGGTGATTCAATAAATCAAGGCAATTTTAGAGGATGATAAACAATATGATAAATGTGATATATAACCAATAATTTGATGATATGATATTCTAAGGATTTAGATTATAATATGAAATGAATAAATTAACAGATAATATACCTGAATATGTAAATGGAAAGTGTAAAATGAATAATTGACCTTGATTCGTAGAGATGATGGACGAAGTGGTGGAACTTATACTTAGTAGTAATTGATTGATCTAGATAGGCTCCAAAATTACTCGCCAAAGTTACTTGATATATGTAAATTCCAAAGTGATGGATCACAACGTGTTCTTTGTTAATTCAATGTAACAATGATGAGCTCGATAAAGAGTTTATCATTGAAAATATGATAAGATGGTCTCGAAAAGAGACTAGGAAACATGTATAAATAATCGCTAGTGATTTTCCAAATTGCAGGTGATTTCGGTAAGTTTGGCCTAGGTTTTCAAATAGTTGAAAATTATTGATAATTCAAGATTTTTCTTTGTTGTTTTGAGGTAGATGATGTGAGGTGGTTGAGAACATGTCAAAGAAGGGATGTGATTAGTTAGATATTATCTAATTTAGCTTTAGTTTGTTTAGGGTAGACAATAGGTGGTTTGATTAGGATTTATCGACGTAAAATGTAAGATTATTATAATGATGGTAAATAATTAGGATTTTATCAAGATAATGCTAAGTGTATGGATTCTATGATAGGTGTGTCAAGATAAAGGAATTAGAGGCTATTTTAAATATTTTTTTGGGAGTATCTTAGGTGGATTAAAATATCATTTAAATATTATATTTGTGTATATAAAGACATATTTAATTAATTAAATAAGAATGTAGTGATATATTAAAAATGTGATTGATAATTATGTGAAGATGGTTTGAGTATATTTTTCATTGTCTAAAACATTGTATACTATTTATGTAATTTCGTAACTCCGTAACCTCGAAATTCGAAGTTGATGTTGTCAAGTTTGTAGATTGTTTCTCCACAATTCGATGATTGGTATTTTGTAAAACACAAACATCCTTGGCCTAAGATATGGCATTTTGGGTTTTCCGGGGTTCTTGTAAATTTCAGGTTTTGAAAAACTTAGAAAAATAAATTTTCAAGTCTCCATCATGTAACTTTTTTCTTCCGTGACCTACATGAGCTCTCTAGCTCATTTACGTCCTCAAAATTGTGGTCTTAATCTTGTATTGAGCTTTCCCAACAAGTCTTCTACATCTCTCGCTGAGCCATGTTGGGTCAATGCCAAGTTGACTCGTTCCTTTATGTGTTTCAATTCCAAACGGCCCTAGCACTTGGCTCGATTTAATCTTCGTGCCGGCTCACTACTTCAAGGGGATTGCTTTGAACCATCTTCCTACATGTTGCGATCATTTACGAACTCATTACCCTAGACTCCTATGCATCCACGTATAGATAGAGCCAACATGGTTCATTCCTTGTGCAAAATCCAAGCTCAATGCTTGACCTCATTGGTTCGACATGGGGAGGAGCTTGACATGGTATTCCTCTATTCATTTCCTTCTTTACTTGTTAATAAGTGCCACTTGACTTTGGGGCCATCGAATTTGAGCCAATCCCTTGCGTTTACCAACTCACTTTCAATGTGTAATAGTCCACACCGAGCTAAATGATCATTCTCTCTACGGCTTCAACCACCATAGCTCTATGTTGAGCTCAACCCTCCAAACCGAGCTCCCTTAGTCACCGATGGGCTTTCTTTGCTCGACCCCCTGATTCACTTGTGGCTTGGATGACATCTTCTTCCCTATGCCAAGCTCTCAATCAACACTATCATCTGTGAATCATCCCACCTCGAGATTGATTCCAAGAAACACACTATGTAACAGGCCATCCCCTTGTCTTACTTAGCCGACCTCATGGTGATATGCTCATCATTGGATGCTCACTTGACCTTTGAGCCACTTCATTTCACATAGAGACGACTCGACTCAACCAACTGCTAAGCATCCAACTCAGCCCGAGTAGCTTACTGAGCTTCTCGATGAGTGCTTCCCTCAACTCGCTACCACTCTAAGATGCCAACTCATTGAGATTTTCACCGAGTTAGTTTGTTATCTCATAATCAAATAGACCCATTTGGGCAATTTTAACCCAATTTAGAATTTTTAAGTATTTCTCAAGGTTTTTCGATGCTGGAGGATGAGGGGGAACCAATAGTGTGTCTCATAGAAATTTTTACCCTTTTCTTTCTTTCGCATATTTTTTTACCTAATGTGGGCTGTTATCACCGAATCACAACACCCTTGTGTTTATACAAGTGCATATACTTGAAATCATGGTGTGATTGGATAAAATGGGTACTATCTCCAAGTTATGGGACTTACTACTTGAGATAGACCTCCAGAGAAAGTTGGTTCTTGCTCCTAAACTACCTGCCACAATCTACTCTAATGCAGGATAAGCTAACTGTTCTAATCTAAATTTCTAAGGGAACAGGGAGAGAGAATGCATAAAATGAAAGCCTACACTAAAGTGGTGATACACCAGAAAAGGAGGGTGTGAGAGTAGTCTCCAAATGTGTGAAATACAGAAGCAAAGTACACACTAGAAGAGGTGATGAAAGTTCTCCATAATCTAGCAAAATGCATTCACAACAATATTCCAAGCATACACAATGATAATGGATCCCTGCAAGAACATAATAATAGACACAATATTCTTGTAGAAAGATTAAAGGGGCAAGAAGAATGCAAGAAAACATAGTAGGGGAAGATACATCCACAAACTGATATTTTATTGCTTCATGATATGCACAGTTCAATCTATTACAAGATAAGGGCCTGGATCACCATGCAAGGAGTCCACTACAAGGGCCTGCAACACATTGGCTTCACAAAGAAATTTTGGTAGAGCTTTGCTACCAAAAACTCTCCCCTTACAATGAGCCCAACACTCCAATTTATAGAAAAAATGAGAAGGGGAAGAGAAGGGAAAATGGAAATCCTGAAATCTGTCCTTCAACCACCTGTAAGAGGTATTAAATGGAGTGAAATGATTGTACATTACTTGCAAAAGGCTCCCATACTTGTCCCATGTGCTGCAAAAGAGAGAAAGAATGATGACCATGCCTCTTAATTACACTCCCAACTACCAAATAAAACACTATTATGAACCCGGCCACGTTTTCTTAAAAATATCAATCAATTTCTCATTAAATATAGAATTTCTTGATTTCTGTGCATTGGGCTCGAGCCACGATTTCAACGGTACCAATTATGTGTGATTTCATTGAGAAATGCAAAAGTTATGGCCTTCGAGTGCGGGGCAACTATTTTGGGTCAGCGGGCGTTTTGTCATTTTTGACGGAATGAGCATTAATCGACTAAAGCCGAATATATTTATCTTATTTAAATATATATACCCTCATAAAAATAATAAATCTAGTTTTTGTGGCATAGAGGACGCGTGCTCGCTCCGTAAAGTCCAATTTTGTGAAAATCGGAGCTCGGAGTCAAAAGTTATGGCCGCCAAGTTTCACGTGTCAAACGTTGACTTTTCTTCCTTCGTTTTCGGCCGCTTTTCGGCTTTTCGTGTCCCACGCGTACTTTCATCTTGGATGTCCCAAATGTTGCACTGATCACTTTGCGCCTTTTGGCCGGTTCGGCCCGTCCTGATGTCCCTCATGTCCCGACTGTTGCGAGGACTAGGACTTAGCCATTTTTCATGATTTTTTCTGGCCCGAGCTTGTTTTCTGTAATTTTTCACCTTTTCTCAGAACTTTCTCTCTTCTTCTTGGACAGGGGAGTTAGAAAAATTCTAAGGGGACCCTAGAAACATGAATTTTTGCCCTGACTCAATCTATTTTCCTGGGACTTGAGAATTTAATGCATGTTATCAAAATTTACCTTGGGGGTGAATTTTGGATAACAATTTGGCGACTCAGCGGGGTTACCTGCCTGCTAGGTAGAACGGCCAGCTGCTTGTAGCAATCCATTGGGCATGGAGTCTGTTTGATAACCTCTCAGCTGATCTGAAATTTGAAAACTTGTGTCCTTGAGCCATTGAAACATTCGTTGAGTTGGTTTTCCTATGGCTGCAATTCTTTTCCAGGAGCTTGATGAACTGCAAACATGCACATACTAGAAGCAATAGGACATGTGCACAAGCACTTAGGGAAATAAAAACTACTCTAACAGTAGTACAATGTGCATAAGCACTTAGAGGAATGGAAATTCTAAATTAATATTTACAAGGGTGAAAATCTATCTTTCTAGTAGCAACGTTTGAGATAGATCCCATTGACCGGAATCTGTAATTCTTCACCATCCAACTTAGCCAGTTGGAAAGCATTGCTACCTTTGCATTCAATGATCATGTATGGGCCACTCTAGATGGCATCAAACTTGGAGTGCTTTCCCGGTTTTGCACGATCAGCATCCCACTTCAGTACCAAATCTCCAGTTTGTAATATCCTGGCCTTAGCTTTCTTGTCAAAACTCTTTTTGACCAATGCTTTATCCTTTTCTATGGTCTGCATTGCGTGCTCTCTTGTCTCTTCTAATTCCATCAGCTCTGCATACCTAATTTCCATAGGTTCAAACTCAGCTAGTTCCAACTGTTTCATGAGTTCCAATGCTGGCAACTCGAGTGATATAGGTAGAACTGCTTCCTTCCCATACACAAGCTTGTATGGAGAGCTTCCTGTAGACCTCTTGGGTGTGATCCTATCAGCCCATAGGGCTGATTTGAGCTTTGAGTGCCAAGTCCTCTGATTCTCATCAAGAGTCCTCCTGATGATTCTTAGTAGATTCTTGTTCGTAGACTCGGCTTGGCCATTACCTTGAGGGTAATAGTTCGATGAAGTGCTGAGATACACACAATTCTTGACAGCCCATTCAGTGATCTTTGTGCCAAGGAATGCCAATGCATTGTCTCTGGCGATAGTGGCAGGGGCACCAAACCTCATGACTACCCCTTCATAGAAATCTAAGATATTAGATTCATTTGCCTCCTTGAGTGCCACTGCTTGAGCCACTTGGTGAAATAATCCGTTCTTTGTAAGTGTCCACTTGTGGCCTTGACTTGAATTGGGATTGATAACCCCGATGAAGTCCAATCCCCATTGCATGAATGGCTGATTTACTGAAATTGGACGAAGGGGCAGCGCTGCTAACCTTTCTTTTCCTACGAAGAATGCACATTTCCTGCATTTCTTGACCCATGAGTAGCAATCATTAAACACAGTAGGCCAATAGTAACCAGCTTTCATGATTTTGAGAGCTGTCACTCGCGGAGCAAAGTGGCCTCCTGCTTCCCCATCATGGAACTCGTGTAAGATCTTCTCAACTTGACCTGTTCCAATGCATCTTAATAGAACTCCATTGATGTCTTTTTAAACAAAACTCCATCAACAAGCACATATGGAATGGCTTGTAATCTAAAGTATCTCCTCTTTGCTTTGCTCACTTCTAGAGGGCACAAGCCTGTTTGGAGGTAATGCACAAGGTCTTGAGTCCAACATGGGATGAGTGCATCATCAGCTGGTTGGTCTTGATCGTTCTGTAGTAGCAAGACAACATCCTCTTCACTTTTTGACTCGTCTGGTTGTTTGGAAGCGAGCTGCTCACACAAGCCTTTGCCACGAACTAGCTTGGTCACTTTGATTTCAATATCATATTCCATCACCCGAGTGATCCAACCTGCTCTCTTCTCATTTAAATCCTTGTTTAGGAGGAAGTCCTTGACACCAGCATGAGACACCAGCAGTTGAATCTTATTGTTTGAGACCAAGTGTCTGAACTTCTTCAAACTTCTGATGATGGCAAGGACATGCTTTTCGATGAAAGAATACTTTATTTCGTAATCTTCCAAGGTTTGACTGAAGAATGCTATGGGCTGTTCTGAACCTTCTCTATTCAGTTGTGTCAAGATAGCTGAGATTGTATCTGATCCTCCAAATGCATACAACATGAAGTCCTTTGAGAAATATGGGTTGATAAGAGTTGGAGCTTGTGATATTGCATGCTTGATGTTTTCAAAACTCTCTTTACCTTCTGCTGTCCATTTGAATGCCAGAATCTTCTTCAACATCATAGTTAGAGGCTTCACAAGAGTGGAAAAATTTGGCACAAATCATGGAAAAGTTTATCCTTCCTAAGAAGCTTTGGAGAGATTTCTTGTGGTGTGTGGAAGCGTTCGGATGGCTTCAACCCTTTCAGGATCAATTGTTAGCCCTTCCCTAGAGACAATGTGACCCAACAGTTTTCCTTCGTGTGCCAAGAATACACACTTCTTTGGATTCAATGACACTCCGAACCTTCTACACCTCTGAAATACTTGTCTGAGGTGAAAGAGATGGTCTGCTGCATTCTTTGAGAAGACAGTGATATCATCTAGGTATACCAGCACTATATTGTTGATTAAGCCTTTGAATGCCATATCCATAGCTCACTGAAATGTTGCTCCAGCATTTGACAGTCCAAATGGCATCTTCTTGTAAGCATACGTGCCCCATTTTGTAGTGAAGGCCGTCTTGAATTGATCTTCTTCTTTCACCATTATCTGATTATAGCCTGAATATCCATCTAGCAATGAAAACCTTTCTGAACCAGCTACAACCTGCAATATTTGTTCCATTGATGGAAGCGGATAATGATCTTTGAGTGATGCTCTATTTAGATCGCGAAAGTCCACACACAATCTTATTTCTCCATTTCTCTTTCTTACCGGCACCAAGTTTGCAACCCAACTTGAGTGTTTGATGGGGAAGATGATACTGGCCTCAATGAGCTTGCCTAACTCTTTTCTCATGAGAGGTTCAATATGGGGATTCACTGGCCTTTGCTTTTGCCTAACAGGCTTGGATTCTGGATCCAACTCAATAGTATGTTGTGCCAAATTTGGGTTGAAACCTCTTAAATCTTTGTAAGTCCAAGCAAAGACATCTGGGAACTCTTGACAAAGCTGAACAAAATCAGATTTCTCTTGTGAGGTACTTACTTTGCCAATTTGCAATGTCTTGCCTTCTTCTACTAAAATAGGCTCTGAATCTTCACCCTTTACTTGAATGTTCACTTTCTCCTTCCGGAACTGATCATTCGGGTTGAAGATTGACTCCAAGGTTATGAGGCCTTTTGGTAGTTTGTTAGTCCTCAGCTGCACCACTTGGTCACCATACTACTGCTCCAGCTTGTCTTGATTCCTGGCGGAGAACTCAGCTTCTTCTTGTAGGAAATTAACAATTTGCTGATCATTCTCGAAGACTTGCCAACTTGTGTTGTTATCCGAACAGCTGGTCTCACAACCACTTTGATATGAGGCTGAGTTTTCTCACTTTTGATATTTTCTACAACATCAAATGCAACCCCAATTGCTGCCACTGTCAATGCTTCATTCTTTTTCTTGGGATGGAATTGATGCTAAAAGCTTCAAAATCTTCAATAAGATCCCATACCCGATTTTTGTAGTTCTTCAACAGATCATTTTTGGCAGCATTTTTTCCTTTGACTTGGTTTACGACCAGCTCACTATCACCAAATACTTGTAAATTATTGATGCCTTTCTTCTTTGCCCAGTGTAGTCCATGAATTAAGGCTTCATACTCAGCTGTGTTGTTTGAACAGGAAAACTAGAAACGGAAGGCTGAGTAATACCTTATACCTTGCGGTGAAATGAGCATAGCTCCTCCTCCTGCACCTTGTCTACTCCTTGACCCATCAAAGAACAATTGCCATACTTCATTCTTGTCCTTATGATCTGGCTTGGTGATGCTAGGAGAGGTTGATTCTCTTCATGTAAACAATAAACTCCTAGCTCGGATTCTTCTATTTCTTGATAGGGATCAAAAGCATGCACCTTGCTTGCCCATTCATCGAGAGTCAAATCTGGGATGCTTCCAACCTTGGTGTCAGCTTCATCAGTGCTTGGATAATCTTCTTGATCAAACGCTGAACAGTTGGTATTGATTTGGCTTGGAGTGTAAGGCTCAATGTGAAAGTTCACAATAGGTTCAGACCTGATTGTGGCTTTGGTTCCATATCTTGTTCTGAACAACATGTGTGACCAATCCACCGAAAGATAGCCTCCAATTTTAGCAGTGAAGTCTCTTGACAAGCACAATGCAAAGAGTGGTGGCAGGTCTATGACTGACACATCTTGTAACACTATTACGTTGGGACATGCGTGCAGTGTGAGGCTCAAACCTTTGATTACTCCAACTGTTGTCACTGCTGTCCCATCTAATTGCACTACACCCTTGGAGATGGTTTCATATTGGAGTCCTAGCTGATCAGCTATCTGTTTTGGCATGACTGAGCTGCTTGCTCCTGAATCGATCATGCAATTATGCACCAACTTATCTCCTATGATCAATGAAACATAAAATGGAGGGGGCTTCAACATTTTACCTTGCAGTCCTCCATGATTTCCCTCAGGCTGGGCAGCATTTGTGAGTACCTTCTCTTGCATTTGGACCTGTTGATTTGAAGTTGACCAGTCCTTCATGGTAGCTTGTAGCAGATCTCTTTGTCCTGGGATAGATAGTGATTCCCACATTGATATGTTTACATTTGTCTTCTTCATCTGATCAATGATACTGAATGGAGATGAAGTATCCCTCTGCTGTCCCTTGGCCTGCACATTCATTCCTTGCACATGGGCAGCAACAGGTAGCATCTGAGTTGGTTTAGGAGCTGGTTTGGATGCTCCTTGCATGTTTGGATCTACAGTTTGTTTGCCAGCGGCTTGTGGAGTGGTAGAAGGTTGTGGATTACTCGAAGCCAATGGCTGTTCTTCACCCAAATTTCTCCTCTTTGACCTTGTGTTGGCTGCAACACTTTGAGAGGGTATTTGATTCATACCACAGAAATCTTCAGCCTGCCAATTGACAAGAGTAGTTTCATTCGAGATGTTCCTTGCTGAGGTGCTTCTTGACTGCTGATCCTCTTCGTGGCTGGACCCTTGCGACCCACCAATGGTTTGCACCATAAGAGCCTGATTTAATGCACCGTTAAAGCACATTGATTGGTTATGTGGCTGACTGCATGGGAAACACCAATCATATTCTTGGGCCATGTTATTTTGGACTGGCACTAATGCTTTAGAAGAAGATATGACATTGGGGTTATAGGGCTGAAATGGTCTATTAGCGGGAGGCCTTACTTGGCTTTGATTTTGATTTGCAGCCTGAGTTGGTGACCTATTTTGTTGGTATGGGGGCCTAGCCTGGTACTGCGCTTGAGGTTGATACGGTCTAGCACTTTGAGCTTGCTGTCTTTTGATAGTAACCAGCTCATTTCCTAAATTTTGCAATTGTTTCATGACCTCTTGGAGTTCGTTTGAAGCACTAGAGGATGAAGTAGAAGTCTCATTTGAACTTTGATTTCTAGGGGTGGGAATAAGAGCCAAAGTGGGTGCTTGACTAGTGCTTGGATTTTCTAAGTTCGGATACAAGGGCATGGGAGGCCTAGGAGCTAGCTTACCAGCTTGAATAAGACAGTTTTCAGCCCTAATGGCAATGCTATAAGCAAGCAGTAAGGTTGTGCCCCCCATAGATTGAATTAACATAGAAATATCGAATTCAAAGCTTTAAGGTAATATAGAAAAGTACCTTCATTGTTGGCTTCGATCTGCTACTAGAATCCTATCCCAAGACCTTTGAAATCTGAAGTTAAAGTCAATCAGTTTGCTCGTTAGGGGCTCTCTTGATAGTTGTCAATTGTTCTAGAAGAGACAAGTTGTCTCCCTTCTCTCCAAACTGCTCATGGAGAACTATGCACAACTGATTCCAATTTGTGATAGAACCGGCTGTAAGGCTCCTAAACCATTGCAATGCCTTCCCTTTGAACGAAGATGCTAGCAATTTGACAGCCACATCCATTTCATTTATCTCATGGATTGCACAGACGTTAGCAATGTCTTTGACATGATCACCAGGAGTGGTATGATTTTCTCCAGTGAAAAATGGAATGTTCTTCAACGCTGCAATTGGAACTGGATTTTGTGCATTGAGGGCAAGTGGGCTGCTGCCAGTGAAATTGACAAAGGGATTTAGTGGTTGCGCCATTCTGATTGGCCTGAGAACCCTTGTTGATGCGAGAAAAGGTCTACCAGGTGGAGGTGTAGACAAAGTCCTAGTTAGGTGGAGATGGAGATCTTTGAGCTCTTCTTCCCCTTCTTTCTCTACCTGGAGATAGGTGTAGATAAACAAACAATCCTTCCTCCCTAGTTCTTGACCTGGTCTGTATTCTTCTCATAAATTTGCCAGGCTTGGACTGTAGAAACCAGGTAGATTATGCCTCTTTTGGAGTCGCCAGATGTGTGATTTTAAAGATCCTTCAAAGCTGGAACTTACAACAAGTGCACATCAATCTTGTTGCAATGAAATTAAAGACCTCTAAGGTCCCACCAGGCATGCCAGAACTGTTATCACCGAATCACAACACCCTTGTGTTTATACAAGTGCATATACTTGAACTCACGGTGTGATTGGATAACATGGGTACTATCTCCAAGTTGTGGGACTTGCTACTTGAGATAGACCTCCAGAGAAAGCTGGTTCTTGCTCCTAAACTACCTGCCACAATCTACTCTAATGCAGGATAAGCTAACTGTTCTAATCTAAATTTCCAAGGGACCAGGGAGAGAGAATGCATAAAATGAAAGCCTACACTAAAGCGGTGATACACCAGAAAAGGAGGGTGTGAGAGTAGTCTCCAAATGTGTGAAATACAGAAGCAAAGTACACACTAGAAGAGGTGATGACAGTTCTCCATAATCTAGCAAAATGCATTCACAACAATATTCCAAGCATACACAATGATAATGGATCCCTGCAAGAACATAATAATAGACACAATATTCTTGTAGAAAGATTAAAGGGGCAAGAAGAATGCAAGAAAACACAGCAGGGGAAGATACATCCACAAACTGATATTTTATTGCTTCATGATATGCACAGCCTTCGTCTATTACAAGATAAGGGCTGGATCACCATGCAAGGAGTCCACTACAAGGGCATGTAACACACCAGGCTTCACAAAGCAATTTTGGTAGAGATTTTCTACCCAAAACTCTCCCCTTACAATAAGCCCAACACTCCAATTTATAGAAAAAATGAGAAGGGGAAGAGAAGGGAAAATGGAAATCCCGAAATCTGTCCTTCAACCACTTGTAAGAGGTATTAAATGGAGTGAAATGATTGTACATTACTTGCAAAAGGCTCCCCATACTATCCCATGTGCTGCAACAGAGAAAGAATGATGACCATGCCTCTTAATTACACTCCCAACTACCAAATAAAACACTGTTATGAACCCGGCCACGTTTTCTTAAAAATATCAATCAATTTCTCATCAAATATAGAATTTCTTGATTTCTGTGCATTGGGCTCGAGCCATGATTCCAACGGTACCAATTTTGTGTGATTTCGTTGAGAAATGCAAAAGTTATGGCCTTCTGAGTGCGGGCAGCTATTTTGGGTCTGGCAGGCGTTTTCTGTCATTTGACGGGAATGACCATTAACTGACTGGAGCCGAATATATTTCTCTTATTTAAATATATCCACCATCATAAAAAATAAGAAATCCAGTTTTTGTGGCATGAGGACGCCGTCGCTCCGTTCCGTAAAGTCCAATTTTGTGAAAATCGGAGCTCGGAGTCAAAAGTTATGGCCATTTGAAGTTTCACGGGTCGACGTTGACTTTTCTTCCTTGTCACCGCCTCGCCTTCAGATTTTTGCGTCACATGCGTATTTCATCCCGTATGTCCCAAATGCTGCACAGATCGCCTGCGGCCTTTTGGCTGGTTCGCGGCCCGATGTCCCTCATGTCCCGATCGCGAGGGACTAGGACTTAGCCGTTTTCATGATTTTTTCTGCCCGAGCTATTTTTCTCGTAATTTTTTCACCTTTTCTCGTAACTTGCTCTCTTCTTCTTGGATAGGGGAGTTAGAAAATTCTGAGGGGACCCTAGAAACATGAATTTTGCCCCGACTCAATCTATTTGCCTGACTTTGAAAATTTAATGCATGTTATCAAAATTTACCTTGGGGGTGAATTTTGGATAATAGGGCTCGCTAGGTTTGCATTTCACCATTTTTCAAATTGATCTTAAGTATCAAAATATAGAAGAGGAAAAAATTCATCAATATGATTTCACTCTTGAATTCCCCGAATGAGCTCCCAAAGCCTCGAACACTACCAGTAACCCAATTTCAACATTAGGGCCATGTCCGGGTGGTTGATTCCGGCTCCCCTATTATCCATTTTTCTTGGGAGAAATGGATAACAATTTGGTGACTCATGGGGACATCTACATGCTAGATGTTCTATATCAAGCAGCCTTGCTATGTCTAATGTGAACGGAGTCATAAGCGATCACCTACAATTGATCCAACCCTCTCGAACCTTTCCCCAAGATCACTAGTAACATTACTATTCCTAAAAGAGCCCAATGTTCACACTCTCAACTTTCATAATATTTTTAAATTGAAATTTTTGTGAGAGTGTAAAATTTTCTTATTCTCGAATTTTCACCCTTTCCTTTCTACAATTCTGATCCGTGAGATTGAAAAGAGGCTTTCAAACTTGTCCTAGCTATTGATTCTACCAAGTAGGAAGCACACTAAATCTAATGATTGCTCATCATGCATGGCACATTTCCAAGTTTTGATAAAAACATTCACTGATTTTGTACATCATGAAACTCTATTAAAATTTGACTTTAATCTTTCTTCTGAATGTTCCACTTGTGAGATGTTGCCAAGGATTCTTTCTGATTTAGTGGAGGTGCTAGAAGCTCAATTATTGATCAAAATTAACTATTAAAACTTGTCCCTTATAAAATTTAGTTTCTCTACATTTGTTTTATCTTGAGAATTCCAACTGCTCCCTAGGAATATGATATTCTTTCCTTTCACAAGGTCCTTCCTCTAGGCCTACTTGAAAACATGATGTACTATGTTGGAGAAAACACAAACACAAACTATATACAGCAATAAAAATCATACATAGTCAAGTGAGAAATGTAGAGTATGCGTAAGCACTTTTTTATGCAGAAAGTAAACCTACTCCTACCCTACACTAACCAAAGAGAGAGAATACCTCAAAAACCCGATACCAGTTGGTAGGGAAAAGTAGCTCCCTTTTCTTACAAGTTACATCCATGCAAATGATTTGACACTTGACATGGCTGTGTATGAGTGAAAGAATAAATAGAGAGCAATCCTCCACCTAAATAATCAAGGTATCAACTCAAGGAAAAAAATACCTCTTCGAATGATCTTTAGGGGGATCTAGGAGGTGTTGAGCTAATACAACTAATCCTTGGAACTATAAAGCTCATGCTCATGTTTGGAGTTGAACATGACCGGTTGTGGCAACTCTGATTCTAAATCCAACAAGAATATATATATGATAGGGAATGGCCTATTCCTCCATATGTGCCCGCTACTCCGAGTTCCAACCTCAATAACAAAGTCTTCCTGCTGACTTCCCTAGAAAATGTGACTCTTTATAACTCGATTTCCTTCATCTTACACGCTTACATACAACTGATGTCCCCTTTGAGTGAATTGTATGAAATGGATGATATTTTTGTTTTATTTCCCTTCATTGGAAACATGATACCCTCCTCAATATGAAGCTTCATGGGATTACTTGCAGCCTCTTGTTGGACCATTTATGAATCAATGCAAATAGCTTAACTCTATTGTTGCTCACTAGGCTGCTCACTTGAGAATTGGTCCTCCTTGTCTAGCATGACGCTCCTTGGAAAATTCAACTCCTCCAATATTGGCTCAAGAGGACTCTTATGAGAGACATGTTGCTATTGTATGTGATCCTCCTCGACAATAGGCTCTTGTGTTTGAAATATGGATGATATAGGAGAAAATGTGATGATTTCTACGGGATCCTCTCCATCAAATAAATCCTCCAAATCTGACGGAGATAATCTGCATCTTTGTTGTCCGATGTGAAAACTCAACCTCCTCCATAGTGTCCTTCGATCTACAATCTTCTCACCATGGAATTATTCATCCTCAAACATGAAATTTGAGATTTCAAATGTGTCTCCAAAATCAAATTTTAGAGAAGATGGAGTGGGAGAAGAATATAAATCTAAATTTATATCCCGTTCTGCATTCACGAACTCTAGGATTGTCTTGCTTTCTTACGTGGCATGATCATGCTCCTCTTCTTTTGGATTTGGAGATTATTTTTCTCCCTCTTCCGCTGATCTAGTAGCTTGTGTTTGAAAATAATCTTAGAAAATAGGGTGCCTTCATGGACACTACACTCGAAAATTTTGATTGTCGATCTTCTTCTACCTTTTCTTGCTCCATTTCTACTACAAAAATATTCTACACAACTTGTGGCTAGACATCAACTTCCTCTATATGCTTAACCATCAAGGGAATTTATCAATCCCAAATATTAGATCCAATATCACCAAATTTTTCATCATTTCATACTTTCTTGGCTCTTCTTCTCGCATCTCCCCTTGAATCGTTCTTTCATTTTCTTCCCGACATGGGTCCGGAATTATGAGAGGAGTGGTGGGTGGGGTCCCCACTGATTTTTTCATTTTTGGTGCTAGGAGAGGAGGTTTATTTTATTTTTCTTTTCGAGGGGACTTGGGTTTGGGAGGTAAAATGGTGGAAAAAATGAGATGAGGTGGAAGAGTGGAAGATGGAGAAGGGAATCGAAAATAGGTGCAATAGGTGGGAGACTTGGAAATTTTGGTTCATGATGGAAATGCATGGCTTGAGCCATAAGGGGAAGGTTGTTAGATGATGAAAATATTTCCTATTAAGAGGAATGACTAGAATTATGTTCATAGGCCTCTCTCATTCGATTCATTCTTCGACCCAAAGAACTATGTCATTCATCCAACAGAGCTTTGGTAGAGTGTCCAACTCTAATGGTATGAGGCATTATAAGGGTATGGAAATTTGAAGCCAACTTGGGATACCTTTTCCATAAAATTAATCCTTATTTGGTCCATGCTCTATTCCAACTTTTGAACCTTCCTTTGTAACTAAAGATCTTCAAGTGTTGGATACCTTCTGATATCTATGTACCCCTTCTCTTAAAAATCTCCATAGTTTGGTGGGTAATAAAACTAATCTGCATTTTTCTCATAGGGATATTCCCATTACTAAATTTCATCGTAGTATGATTTTGGAGGTTTTTGATAGCATCCTTAAAATATATGTTATAAGTGTGGAGGTAGGTCTGACTGACATTGCTTCTATAGTGCAAATGTGCATTCCATTCTAGGAATGAAGCCATGATTGCACAAATTTATGAATAGGAGAAAATGAAAGAGATGAATGGGAAAAATGGATGGAAATGGATGGAGAAGAAAGGGAATGTATGTTACTCAAATAACAGTTTCTTGACTAGATGAAGTCACCGGGCCAGTGCTTTGATTGTCTCAAGACAGTGGTTCTACCAAGTGCACAACAAACTTTATGAAACACAAATAATACCAAGACACATATCTTAAAGCCCAAAATTTGTTGTGGGGTTGAACTAGATTTCTATAAATGATCTCCAAAATTTTAAATTCAAAACTATCTCCCGTAAAAACCTCCAAAAGTAAAAAATAAGAAGACTCTAAAATTTAAAACTCAAACAACCTTCGATATTCCAAAATCCAAAATCACCAAGACTATGAAATCCAAAAGACCAAAATTTTAAAACCTTTGAAATTCCAAAAGTCTAAAATTCTGAAATTTCAAAACATCCGAAACTCGAAATCTGAAATTCTAAAAATTTGAAATCCTGAAATGCAAAAAGGTCTGAAATTTCAAAAATGATATTTAAGGCTAGTTTTGTATACCCATTTCCCTAACTTATCTATTAGTGAAGTTTGGGATTTTTTTGCACATGAAAAACCTCCTAAAAATAATTTCAAACTTTGACCTTGGAGTAAGAATCTCCAAATTCTAAAGTTTTCATCTTTTAAACCCCGAAATGCAAAGAAACCTCCCAAATTGCCTTTCTTTGAAATTCATCTTCATGGAAACAAGGTCTTCAATGGAACACTTGTACAAAAATAAAACTTAACTTCAAATGCTCTCCCACCGAGTGTGTCAAAACTGATATGGAAAAATCATGGCACCCCCGAATGGCCAAGTTGAGAATGGTGCATTCGGTGTGATTGAAAAACATTGAGATATCATAAGTGTGGGACCTTAAGAAATGGGATAGCTCTCCGAGATGGCAGTCCCTGCTCCCTAAACTAACATGCCACAAACTACTCTTAATGTAGATAAAAATATTAACTAACCCTAAACTAAAGCTTCCAATGGGATAAGGAAAGAAGGATTGCATGAAATGAACATACACCAAGAGTGACGATACATTAGAAAAGGAGTGCTAGCCACTTCCTAGTCTAAAAACAATGAAATAAATGAACCTATAGAGGGTGGTCCTATACCACAATCTAGATCACACTAAATACATCATTCCCAAAATAAGCACAACACACCCAAATCATACAATGAAACAATAAAATGGATAGATATTGCAAGAAAAATGAGAGGTAAAATGAATACAATAAACCATGATATGTTAAAGATATCAACACAGTACATAATTTTATTTTTCCATATGAATATACAAAGTACATTGGTTTAGTTAGAGGAGGCATGGAGTCATTATAATTTTTTAAATAAGTCTTAAGGCCCCATGAAATTCACAATAACTTAACTAAAGGAATGGAGAATAGGGTTGGAAAGGAAAAGAATGACCAACCCTTTGTTTTTGTAACCCCTTTATAATTTATATGAAGAAATATTGGAGATGAGAGAAGGAATCCAAAAATTTCACTCAAACAACCTACAAAAATCCATCATTGCATCTACCAAAGTGATGTGCAAGAATTCAAATCCCATAATCTTATGTACTTTGTCTTCTAGAAGAATGAAGAAATACCATGCTCTCTTTATGACTTCTCACCTACCAAAGATTGTATAATGTTTATGCAATTTCGAACTTCAAAACATCCAAAATTTTTAATTTTATGTTGCTATGCCATAATTGTTTCTCCACAATTCTAGTGATTGGTATTTTTCAAAAAACATACATCTTGGGCCCATGATATGACATTTTAGGTTTTATGGGGCTCTTTCAAATTTTGGGTTTAGAAACCTCAAAAAAATGATTTTTTGGGTCTCCATCATGTTACTCTTTTTTTCCACCTTTTCATTGAATTTAATTTTTGTGTGAATCGCATCGAGATATCCAGGACATGGTTGTTTTCGCAAAGATATTTTTTTTCATTGTGGTGTCTATTTGTGACAAGCTACCTCACCAAATAGCTCACTCGAGATGCTTGGCAGATGGACGAGTTTTAAAAATTTTCCATCTCCTGTGAGCCTTTCCATCTTCCCCAAACTTCCACTCATGGCGGGTTTGAATATATCCACACTGTATTATTTTAATGGGCTTCAAATTCACTTGCCAAATCCTTTATTTTTCCTACCTCATGTTTAGTACATTATTTGTATGACCAACAAGTTTTATTTTTCTACCACCGATCTCCTTTGCTTCTCCAAAACATCCTACCCACCATGCATTAGATCTTTGTTGGCTTGGTTAACTCCTAATGTACCCATGCTACTTCATGCCTAATCCAGCCAACTCCTAAGTCCTTATTTGGCTTGCACATGATTGGGAGGACTCGCATCAACTACCGAGCTCAACGTTCACTCACCATCTCTAATGAACTCCTCTTTTCATGTAGACCTTGAGATCCTTGTCCATTTTACATGGTGAGCTATCCCCAAATCCTCTAGTCCCACTTACATGGTTTTACCTTTGCCCCCAAAATGCTCCAAGTGCATGAGCTTTTCTCCAAATTGACTCACCCAATCCCACATTTTCCTATATAACCATTTCAAAATGTTCTTGTTTGGGATCGATCCCAAATCTATGTGGCCATCAACCTAGCACCTCACTTTACCTACTTCTTTAGCTTGACCCACGAGAGAATTTTTTTCCAATCCAATCAGATTTTTCAAGTTTATCTCAATTACAAATTCAAAGTTTCATGTTATCACCAAATCACAACACTCTCCGGTTTGCACAAGTGTGTGTGATTGAGCTCACGGTGTGAGTGGTTAACATGGGTACTATCTCCGAGTTATGGGACTTGCTACTTGAGATATACCTCCAGAGAAAGTTGGTTCTCTCTCCTAAATAACCTGCCACAATCTACTCTAATGTAGGAAAAACTATGTTATCCAAATCTAACTTTCCAAGGGACCAGGGAGAGAGAGTGCATGAAAAACAATCCTACACTAAAGCGATGATACACCAGAAAAGGAGGGTATAAGAATAGTCTTCTGATGTGTGAAAAATAGAAGCAAAGTGTATACTAGAAGGGGTGATAAAAGTTCTCCACAATCTAGCAACTACATTCACAACAATATTTCATACACACACAATGATAATGAATCCTGTAAGAGCATAAAATAGACACAATATATTTGCAATGAGGTTGAAGAGGAAATAAGAATGCAAACAAACACAACAGGGGAAGATACATCCACAAACTTGTATCTATTGCTTCATTGATATGCACAATTCAATATATTACAAAATAAGGGCCTGGATCACCATGCAAGGAGTCCACTACAAGGGCATATAGCACATTGGCTTCACAAAACCAATTTGACAGAGTTTTTCTACACAAAAACTATCCTCCCTTTACAATGAGCCCAACACTCCAATTTATAGAATTCTGAGAGGAGAGAGAGAGAGGGAGAAATGAAAATCCTGAAATTTTACTTCCCACCACTTGCAATATGTCATGTTGCTTGCAAAAGGCTCTCTAATGTCCCATAACTTGCAGCAATGAAAAATGTCTTGCCAATGCTTCATTGAATGCATCCAACTACCAATTAAAACATTGTTATGAACCTATCACGTTTTCCTTAAACTCATCATCAAAAATTCATCAATTTCTAGATCTCTTGATTTTTGTACTTGGTCTCAGAGTACGATTCCAACAAGGTAATTTTTTTGAAAATCCATTGAGAATTGCAAAAGTTATGGTTTTTTGAGTGTGAGCATTTGTTTGAGTTTGCAGTGATTTATTTCACTCTACGGATTGGGAATTTTATTTATTAGATCTAGAGATGTTTATTAATTTTCACATACCTACCCTTATTAAAAATAAGATGTCGTGCCCTTTCTGAAAAGTCATATTTTGTGAAAAATGGAGCTTTGGGTCAAACGTTATGAAGGTTTGAAGTTTGGGGTCAGGGTGTTACACTTTTACTTTCTATCATGGGTATTTGGGTTTTTAGGAACTCATGTCCTCATGGTACTTGGACCATGTGGGCCTCCTTTATCAATGTCACCCATTTATAATTTTTTTATTTTTTTTTACATCTGCCATTTATCGACCGTCAAAAGTCCATTGACTCTGCGTTTGTCATAACATACTCCCACAGGCATTTTGATCTTTTTAGTGTCCACGTGTCCCAACCGTGTCCTGCAGGAAATTTTCTCTGCCATCTCTAAAATTTGCTAGCTACGATATTTTGTCTTTTTCGGGGCTTGACTGTCATGGATAATTTTCTCTACCATATCCACAATACATTGTCTTGTGGCTATTTCATCTTTTCGGGTCTTACGTATGTACATCGCTATCCTAAATGTCTCGTGGACCACGCGGTAAAATTTTTCTCCATTTTGCCACATTTTACTTCCTTGCAACCATTTATAATTTTTTTGACCCGACTGTCCCAAACACTTTTTTCCTCCTTACACACATTGTATTCGCTTCCTTTAGCAAATCGGGTAAATCAGGTTTTCGGGGAACTTGCGGCCCACTCAACTCCGTGCGGCTTGGGATGCACCAATCTGATTTTTCCACATTCAACTATTACCTTACATTTTCAGCTCTGAAATTGGTATGAAGAACATTTTACCATCCACATTGGTTCCATCTGCAACCCCTAGACCCACAATGCACTAAAATAGGCCCTTGACTTCATTTTTAATATTTTTTTCCAATTTTCACTAACTCCTTGGATTTTTCTTTGGACAGGGAAGTTAGAGAAAATTTAGGGGTCCCAAAAATGAATTTTTTTCCTTTCACCATTTATGTTCTTCCAAATTTCAATATTTTTTTCAAGTTATCAAAATTACCTTGGGGGTGAATTTTGGATGACATTTCCCTCGTCGGAGATTTCGAACTATTCATCATTAGTCGAGCTTAAAAAGTCCCAAGAAATTTTTTTCTAAAACCTGAAATATATTTCCCATTAACCCCTAAAGATGGGGTTGACAATATGTTTTGGGCCTTTTTGCTTCAGGGATTTCAAATTCCTCTGATTTTGGAGATTTAACTCACCATCCTTGTGAAAAGCTTCAAACTTATCCACCCCTAAAGTTCAAAATTTTCAGACTTCAGAGCTCGATGACTTCAGATGTTTTCCTCACCAAGTTCCATGCATGAGCCTTATTCTATCCCATTTTAACTGGATTCTTTATATGCTGAGTTCTATCTATTATTTTTTTTGAGTCATGAGTTCTATATGTCATCTATGGATGAATTGTTGTACTACTGAGCTTGTCGATAGAGCTAACACCATTCTTGTTGTCAGACCTATGCTCCTGAGCTCGATGTATTGCTAGGTCCACACTTACCATGTCAATTTTGGCTCAACCGCACATCTTTCATGCTCTTTTTGGCCCACCATGGCTGAGTTCTTTTCCACAACATTGCATTCACATAGTCTCCTCATCTCATCACTCGAGTTATTGAGCTATTCTTGAAATCATTCTTGTGAATCTCATGGTCTTAACTTATCAATTTCTCACCTATCCTTCTTCATGTTGGTTTCTTCTTTATGAGCCTTATGATCCCCGTCACCTACATGATCTCTCCAGCTCATCGACGTCCCCAAAGTTTGCAGCATTTAATCCTCCATCGAGCTTACCCACCAAGTCTTCTACATTTCCACTTGAGCCATGATGTGTCAATGCTAAGCTAACCCGGTCCTCTATATTAGAAATAAGATTAATTTTTTTGCAAAGAAAAGCAAAAGCATTTTATTTTTTTACATGCTTTTATTTTTGAGTTTAGTTTTAGATGTTCTTAAGTTTAGGAAAAGATATTAAAAAAATAAATCAAAAGCTTTGTATTGCACAAAAGCATGTGCTTTTTAGTTCTATTTTTAAGAGTTGGGTGTTTTTTATTAGTTGAAGCCATCTATTTATTAGATGCAATTGTAAGTGTTTTCATAAAAACACCTTCAAATAGATTGTATTGAGTCAAGCTCTGACAAGGAAGAAGAAACATATGCACATAAGTGCTGATATGAGTTTGCAATAATATGTTTTATTTGTAATTCTTTATTTTATTTCTGTTAGTTGTTATTTTATGTTCCTAATTTCTACACTTTGTTTGTTTAAAATCCATGATCTCCTTGTGCTTGGCTCAATTTAATCTTCATTCCCGCTCACTTTTTGAGGGGTTCACTTTTAGCTTATCTCCCTTCATGTCACACTAATTTATGAGCTTGTTACCCTAGCCTCCCATACATCCACATTTAGATGGAGCCAACATGGTTCATTCCTTGTGCAAACTCCAAGCTCAATGTTTGAGCTCATTGGTTTTGACATGTGCCCCAAACTTTACACAGTCTTCCTCTATTAATTCCTTTATGACTCATCAATAAGTGCCACTTCACTTTTGGGACATAACATTTGAGCCAATCCCTTGTGTTTACCAACTCTTCTCAATATGTAATAGTTCACACTAACCTAAATGAGCTCTCTCTTTCTTTGCTTCAACTACCCTAGCTTCGATATTGAGCTCAACCATCCAAACCGAGATCCCTTAGTCATCGATGGGATTTCTTTGCTCATCCCCCAAATTCACTAGTGGCTTGTTGACATCTTCTTCCCTATGGTGATCTCTTGATCACCAAAATCATCTAGGGAACCATAGACTATGTAACACGCCACCCCTTGTCTTACCTATCCGAGCTAATGGAAATCTATTTGCCATTGGATGCTTACTTGACCTTCGAGCCACTTGATTTTGCATAGAGAGTGAGTGGGATTGACCTACCAATAAGTATCAACTCAACTTGCCGAGTAGCTCACCAAGCACCACCATGAGCACTTCCCTCAACTCACTTTGCCATAGCAAGATTCCAAGTCACCGAGCTACTCACTAGAGCTAGTATTTTAGCTCAGTCCCTCAAATTGGCCCATTTGGGTAGTATTAACCCAATTAAACATTTTTTAGGATTTCTTTAGGATTTTTCAACACTTTGGAGGTTGAGGGGAACCAATAGTGTTTTCCAAGGCCATGTTTTCAATTTCACTCTTTCACCCATTTCTTCTTGATGTGGGCCCATGATTTTTCAAATTGATCTTAGTGGTCAAAACCCAGAAGAGGAAATAATTTCTCAATATGATTTTCACTCCTAAATTCCCTAAATGAGCTCCTGAATTTTGGAAACTACTTGTAACCCTATTTTAGCCTTAGGATTTTATCTAGTGATTGATTGTTTTGTCACACCTTGTTGTTCATTTTTCCCGAGAGGGCAAAATTGATAACAACATTTTCCTTTTCTTCGATAGGATTAGGAGATGGCTTGAATGTTTACTTAGATTGAAACTGATTAGAAGATTATGAAGAAGTATATTAAAATTTAAGTTTTCCTCTTAGATAGAAGTTTGACTTCACACATTGTAATCATATGAAATAATTAATCAAATGACGGATAATTCTCAAAATGACACTCTCCTAAAGTGGTAGTATTAGATTTTGAACAAATAGATCTTGTAATTCCAAATCAACAAGCACATTAGTCATCTTAGATATATTGTTCTTATAATGTAATACATAATCAACTAGATGTTCATAAGATATTTTTAAATTTGTGTAAGTTATGCATAAGAGATCTTATTTCTAATAATTATTAAAAATTGAGCAATAAAATTATCGATATATGCATAAAATAAGTTACCAAATGAACAATTAGATTGTAAAACCAACACATGACATAATCTTGAAAAATGGATATGATCATACACATAATCTAGACATATAACATAAAAATATCAGAGATTATCTTGAGGGTCACCATGGCCATTGAAAGTGGCTAGGGTAGGTGTGAGGAAGTTGAGAAGAATTAGATATGTAGAAATGGCGGTGCAAAAGGAGTGTGAAGTAAAGAGTAGTCAAGATATAGATAGGCACCTGAACTAACTAAATGAAAATTGATGGATTTGAACTTGGATATTATTATATAAGTAATCTAATTCATTAGTTCCAAAGATGCCCTAGGTTGTGGATTAGAAGTATTGGTATGGAGCAGAGGAGCAAGAGATATAGGAATTCAAGTATGAATGTTAAGAGGTTGGTTGGAGGCCATGAAAGCCATGCGGAAGAAATGATAAGAGGTACAAAAACAACATCTTTAGAGCATGGACACCAAGAAACACATTAAGAATATGCGGAATATATGAGGGATTGACATGCAAATCTTGGAAAAAATTAGTGAGCTTATTTAATTTTTCTTGATCAACATTAGTTTCTTCACCATATATGATTTTTCTCTATAAGATGTTTGAATGTATTTTAGAGGAACATTATGTGAGTTAGAAAAAGGTTGATTAGATTCAAATATTGAGATAGAATATTTACAAAGAGAGGAGGAAGCTCAATGTGAAAAAATAACAAAAAAAAAAACCACTACAGGTGACAAGAATAAAAATAAAATCCTAGAGAGGTGGGTTCACCCAAATTATTAAAGAAAAATAGATTTTATTTTATGAAACCCTAATTGTAGAGTAACTTTTTTTAAATAGTGATATACAACTATTAAGTACAATGTAACGCAATAAAATAAGGAAGTAGGTATGAAGAACTAATCAAGAGATGTAGAAAGAATGACTTAGCTGATTTACGCTTGATCTAGAAGTGTTCTGGACTGGGAAAACCATTGAATATTAAGTAAATAGTGTCATAAATGATCTAGATGAGTTTGTGAATATAATAATAAGGAAATACATGGGCACCCACAACTAGATAGGGGCTCCTAGAGGCACTCAAGACCTCTGCTGGTTCTATAAATATGTTGATCATCAAATAGTAATTTTTACTAAGTTCACAAGTGTCACAAATATTCAATGTTGATGGTATGTTTATCGCTATTTGATCACAAAGGGTACTTGTAACCTACAAAATAAATATCACCTGTAAAAACCAAAAAACCACATTAAATCCAAAAAATATGCAGAATGGGGAGTTAGAATGACCCTGATGGTCACCCCGAGAGTGAAATTACAGACCAATTGTTGCACTATATCTCAGATATATGTAATTCTTGTGAGTGTGTAAAAGAATTGTTCCCTAGGATTTATTTTGTAAGTGCACTTAATAGCAGGTTGTAGCTAAATGTATCCATTTAATAGAATTTGTGGATGAAATAAATAAATTCACCTTCCTATGCTATGTATGCAGAAAATGCAGTCCTTTGTCCTTTAATTAGATGCTAGATGGATGCCTTGAATTTGTGTAGGTGCATTTATATGTAAGCTTAAGTGATGATGATATATGCTTAGTGTTTGGTACCTTTATTTTGAACACATAACTATGTATTTATATGATTCCCTTGTTTTTATTATGTAATCAACAATTGAAAAACAAACCTATAAGTGAAAAAGGTGTGGAAAATATACAAGAGACATAAAAGGAGTGAGTAAGATATAAATGTGTCGGGGTGCCCAAAGGGGACAAGCACCCATGGGCTTTCCTATCCTAGTTGGGCACTTTGAGTGTCTGAGCGATAAAATATAAATGAGTAAAAATATTGACTAGGTTGTGGGGTATGAATGAGAAAATAGAAAACAAGAAACAAATAGATGAGGCCACAGATAATCATCAATTATTAGTTTTCTTTCTTAGGAATCATATATTTGCGAGTATGTATTTATGACCTAGAAATGTACACAAGTACATGATTGTGTGTACTATATTGGTGGATCTCATGAGATCACAAAATAGATTGCTATTTCTTCTAATATTATTGGATAATAAAATTGGTATCTATGAACAAGGAAAAGTTACAAAATCTATGGAATGAGGCTAAAAACCTCAAAGCTTTGCCAACTCATCTATGGACCATAAGATAAGATTTAAACAAGGGAAAATAACATGAAATTATTATAAATTTGATAAAAACAAAAAAACTAACATGTATATTACTCTCTACTCTTTGAATGCTAATTTAAATGAACCTAGAAGATCCTAGCAATCAGTTTTGTTGTTTACTTCATGAAGGTGAATGAATCTTACTAAATGGCTACAAGGCCAAGTTTAGCATATTCCATTACTAACCTATCATGGATGTAATATGAAGCTATTTTAATGGTGTATGACTCAATATCAAATGCCTTATTATCTTGGCTAATGAAAATGAGCTCTTAAGCTATGTCAAGATGAGATATGATATCAAGGTCAACATGTCAATAAGGTGTAAGGTTGAAAGGAGGGTGACCCTTTTTTTATATTTTTCCACTTGGAAGAGTTTGGAATTTGGGTGCATGTGAGACTAAAGGCAAGACAAAAAGAATTTTTAGGTTAGATTAGGGTAAACATGCTTTAGGCTTAGTTAAGCTAGGTTTAGGCTAGTTAAGCATGATTAGTGAGTGATTAGAGACTCATTGAGAGTTGGGAGGAGTCTGATTAACCATTTGTGACTGATAGATAGCCTAGGAAGCCTACAGAAGTGGTTCAAAGAGAACTAGGGAGGTCTTGAATGGTCAAAAGGAGGAATGGTAGGTAATAAGAGAGATATTATCCCAATTAGCTGATTTAGGAGGAATACGACCAAAAGAGTGTCATGAATGGGCATATGAGAATGAAGCGGAGAAGGGTTGATTAATGAAGTATTGTTAATTAAATGAATTGGAGGAAATGCTAAGTGTAAGCATATTTTAGGTGTCTACATTTCCCCTCTTTAGGGTGGCATAAGTGATGTAAGTTTAAAGAAAGTAAAAAACATAAATAAGTAGAAAGTTTTGAAGGGATAAAAGAAAAATAAGTAGAATAACGGATGCCCCCTCTATTGTTGATGGGGTAATGCTAGAGCTCGATCGATGATAAAAAATATAGAGAAAAAAATAAAGAATAGTGTGAAGAAGAAGAAAAGGGATATAAAAGAAAAGGAGTATGAGGAATGGGGAATGAGCTAACATCCATCCAATGCATTTTAAACAACTTTACTTTTCATCATATTTCTAGTGATCTTCATCATCGGTCCTTATTAAAAAAAATGAACAAAAGTGTAGTATGACATGAAAATCTATATACAAACAAATGTACACTACTAAAAACACCAACTCTATGCAAAATACAAAATGCAATGCAATACGAGAAAGTAAAAGATGCCTAACTCTATGCAACATACATAATAAAATGTAATACAAGAAATTAAACAAGCTAGTTCCTAACGAGAGAAACATAATGTAATGTTTTTTTAATAAAATTCAATTCTAACCTATCCAAATTAATGACAATGGTTAATGACGGTGCCCCAAAAAAAGGATACATGTGAGGGGAATAACGAAGTACACTTGGGTCCTATGAAAAAGCATTAAGTGCTAAACAACAATACCAAGAACTTGATTGGATAGGAAGTATAGACATAGCAACCAAAATAGCTTTTGTTAATGAAGGTAGATCAAAATGATTTATGAGTTATTTATGACGAGAATAAGAAAGAACTAAAGAGTGATGTTTTGTAGGATGATTTTCAATTTTTACAAGTTTTAATAAATATATTTGAATGTTTTGATTTTCCTAACATATGTGAATGTTTTTGTGAATAAATTTGATATGTTATGGAAATGAAGCTAAATCATATAACCTCAAAGCATGGACCTAATCTGCACTAAACCATCACGAAAAGAGCTAAATAAGAGCAACATTTATCATTGCATAAACTTAGATTAAATCTAAACTAACATGATATATGTTATTCTCTACTCTTTAGATCACTAATTAAGAAATTGAACCTAAAAAGATCAACTTATAAATGAAAGGGGTGATTATTTGTTTATGGTTCTCAAGATTTCAAGAATGGAGTCTCACCATTAATGGCTTCAAGGCCAATGGTTCTCTCCATATTACTCAAATCTTGGTTTAATGGATGCAAATGAAGGTATTAGCTCAAGATCAATGGAGGAGGTAAGCTTAAGATCAAATTTCTAATTATCTTAAAGCTAATATAAATGGAATCCCAAAGCTAGGTGTTCTTAGTGTTAATAAGATATCATAAGTGCGAAGGTGTTAGGTTGAATGGGAAGGCCTAACCTTGTATTAATAGTTTTCTCTTTGGAAGAGTTTGAAACATTGGTGCATGTACAAATAAAGGAAAGCCAAAAAGTAATTTTAGATTAGATTAAGATAAATATGCTTTAGGATTAGTTAAGATTGGTTTAGGCTAGTTAAACTTAATTAACAAGTGATTAGAGACTCATTAAGAGATGGGAGGAGCCTGGTTAATCATTTATGATTGATAGATAGCATAGGAAGCTTGCAAAAGTGGTTCAAAGAGAGAAACTAGGGAGGTTATGAATGGTCAAAGGAGGAATTTCTAGCTAATAAGAGATATATTAGCCAAATTAGCTGATTTAGGAGGAATATGACCGAAACAGTGTTGTGAATGGGAATTTGAGAATGGAGCGAAGAATATAGAATTAACAAGTATCGTCAATCGGTTGAATTGGAGGAAATGTTAAGTGTAAACATATTTTAGGTGTCTACATTTGACCCTCTTTGGGGTGGCGTAAGTGACATCACTTCAAAGAAAGTAGAAAAACATAAATAAGTAGAAAATTTTTAAGGGATAGAAGAAAAAATGAGTAGAATGAAGGATTCCCCCTCGATTGTTGATGGGGTGATGGAAGAACTCGATTGATGATCGAAAAGATGACAGAAATAGAATAGAAGAAAAATAGTGTGAAGAAAAGAAAATCAATATAAAATAAAAGGAGTATGAGGAAGGGGGAATGAGCTAACATCCATCCAATGCCTTTTAAACAACTTTATTTTTCATCCCATTGCTAGTGATCTTTATCACCGGTCCTTATTAAAAATAATGAACAAAATTGTAGTATGACATGAAAAGCCATATAAGAATAAATGTCCTTTGCTAAAAACACCAAATCCATGTAACATATAAAATGCAATGCAATACGAGAAATTAAAAGATGGCTAACTCCATGAAACATACATAATGCAATGTAATATGAGAAAGTAAACAAGCTAACCTAACAAAGAAACATAATGCAATATTTTTGTTATCAAACTTCAGATTCCGACTTGCAAATTAATGACAAGGGTTAATGAATATTCCCATGCGAGGATACATGCGAGGGGAATAATAGAGGACACTTGGTTCCTATGAAAAACCATTGTGCACCCCAAAATAGTACCAGGAAACTTGTTATGCCCTAGGGTACATACGAAGCATGCGAGACTAACTTTGTTAATGAGGGAAGATAATAGATTATCCATGATTCGTTTATGATAAGAACAAGTAAGATCCAAAGAGAGACATTTTTAGGATGATTTTATTGTTTTTGATGTTCTTTGAAACATATTTGAATGTTTTTGTGATTTTTATAACATATTTGAATGTTTTGATTTTTCTAACATATTTGAATGTTTGTATTTTTCTAACATATTTGAATGTTTTTATTTTTCTAACCTATATAAATTATTTTATTTTTCTAACATATTTGATTGTTTTTTATTTTTCTAACATATTTGCATGTTTTTGTTATTTTGAAAGTTTTCAAGCTATGTACAAGAATACAAGGAAATGTGGATGCCCCTATTGATAGATGTGATGTATAAGGGTAAAATTCCACTTGCGTATGAGAAAGGTGAAGATGTGAAAATGCCCCAACAATTAGGTGGGAGTATTCAAATACAAACTCTTCATGTGTAGAAGCACGAACCCAAGGCCATTATGGATAGGTTCAACATGATGATGAACATAAACCAATGAATTGAGGGGAAGAAGCAAGGATTCCCCAACGTAAGTTAGCTAAAAACACATGATAGAAAGGAAAGAGAATATTGTTTTTGAGAAAGGGAAAAGGTGTCTCAAAACATGGAAAAGGCAATACCATACACATGAATGTTCTCGAATGAATTAGAAGAGCAACGAATGTTATGAATGTAGCTTAGAAGCCTCATGACAAAAAAGTGATTAGCTTAAGGCACAAATCGTGAGACGAGATATGGACTAAAACAAGAGTTTGAACAAGGTCCAAAAAAAGACACTTGGTAACATACTAATCATGTTTACTCATAGAGATCTAGTGTGTGCACGTGGAATTTATTACCTCTTGAAGGGAATATTTGATAGAAAAACAAGTGAAGACACGCTAGCGAATGTGTAGGAATGATTTATTTTGATAAGTGACAAGTGATTTGTGAATGGAGGGTGGAAGGATAACTATACATTTGCTCCGATGCCATGCTACAAGACATCCATAGCCCCGATGAAGATGTGTTTAATTCTAATCACAACATTTCTCTCTTTCAGGTCAGATGTCCATAGCCCTAATAGAGAATATTGGAAATACCCCAAGAGAGTAATATATCAATTTTATTTTGCTTTATAGATTTTAGCTTTTTATTTTTGATTGATTTTAATTCTTCTTTTTTTTTTCCTTTCTGAAAACTTGTTCTAGATCTCTTGATTGACAAGGGGTTAAGAACCACATATGGCTTAATGGAAGGATATGGAAGTGATTGTGATGACAAAATTTGGTAGTGTCAACAAATATGTCCAAAATTTCTTCGCAATAAGTTTATTAGATGTTGAAAGTGATAGGATCTCTAAAAGGCCAGTCATTCTTTAATTTACCAAGGTGATAAAAGACCAGGGTCAAACGGATACCATAGATATAAATGTCACAAAATGCGTGCAAATATATTAACCAACATATCACTGAAGGGATGAAAATATAATATTTCTTAAAGAAGAATGATAAGAAAGGGAAGAAAAAACATCCATGTGTACACTAATATGATTGAAAGAGTGTCGTGAATGGGCATCTAAGAATGGAGTAGAGAAGGGTTGATTAATGAATTATAGTTAATTAAATGAATTAGAGGAAATAATAAGTGTATTCATATTTCCTGTATAAAAATGGGTTCCAAGAAATAAATCAATGAAAACATTTCTAAGACCACTACAATCCATGTGGGAATTAATTGAAACTAGGACAATCAGAGGGGGGTGAATCATTATTTTATTAAATTTACTTTCTTAAATTTTTTATGATGAACACATAAAACCATACATAAGAAATTTGAAATAGAATAGATAGTGACACAAGTTTTAATGTGGGAAACCCAAACTAGGAAAAAACCCACTAAAACTAAGAACTCTACCTAGGACCAAATTGTCCTAGTCTGCATTACATTGATTTCAATTTGTGTTGTAACTAAATTTTTGAGGATACAATCCCCAAATTATTTCAGTCACCAACTAGTGACCTTTTGCATTCTATGACTTATAAGGAATATATAGTTCCATAGAATTTAATCAACTACAACTTATATTTTGTAAGTCACTACTTACAAGGAAGTTCAACGCACTATATGCTAACCGCTACTTAGACTTGTTCTTGAGTTTTGGTCACACTTTGTTTGTTGTCTTACAAAATGATAATGAAATATAGATTAACACACTTTTCTGCTCATCAAATAAACATTCTATCCCACTCACATAAGTTTCTCAATTTCAGGTCCTCTCATGCTATCTACTTATTTACCGAGCCACATATTCCTATTATAGTAGTTTTGACATGAAGATACTACTTGGTTATCCTAAACAATTTATAATTTCAATATTTTGTTTAGTCCTACCTTCAAAACATTTTCCTGTCCCTTGTCTTGAGATACCTTTATATGATTCTTTTTTACATGCACTATTAATCTGCTCACTTATCTCGGATATCATCAATTATTTCTACAACCTCCTCATCTCACATCTGCTCCACCTTTGTAGTTTTTGTGTCACAAACCAAATTTCTAGCATTTTCACCTTTACTTTTCTTAATACTACATTTACATACTTTTTTCTCATGCCCCACTAGTATTTTAACACATGTTTATATCCATATGTACCATCATACCAATACCTCTTCATTTAACACTTATTTCATCTCTTGGTTCTTGTAGACTTTACACTATTTATGAACTCCCAGACTTTATGATGCTTTCATCTATCACTTCATAGTCATGCAACCTTACATTATCCTTAACATATCATTGTCAAGTGACATTATACACTGCACTCTTTTTTAGTTAGCACACTACTTTTTCAAATTCAATCATTGCAATTTGTTTCACTTTCTTATTTTTGACATATTCAAGATTTAGTATAAAGATATAGGCCACTCTTCATTCTATATGCCACTCCAATCATTCACTCACATACTTATTAATTCCATGTTGTCATTCATATCACACTCAACTACAAGATGGCCATGTGAATTCATGTCATAAGTTGTTTAATCTCGGCTGATGTTATCTAATCAAACTATCTTTATAGTTCATCTATTTATTTTTTCTGTTTCACCGATATATACATTACTTCCAATCTTATATATATTTTTGATTTGATCAAGCATAGTTGTGGTTTTTACAATCTCACCATTCTCTATATATTTTGCATATCTCATAACTTACTAACCCCAAAACCCCATCACATCAATTCTTCATCTTCCATATATTCTTAACTTTCATGAATTTTTGACTCACTTATACTCTTGAATTTTCAACTTATATTTCTTGTAATTCATACATTTTGGACTCATGATCTTAGCTTGACCAATGAATGGATCTTTAGATTATTATTTGAGATGAAAGGAAATAATGAAATTTTTTAACTTTCCAAGGTTGTTATTTTCACATTATTAACTTTGTAACATTATTCCATTTCTATTGAGCTTCTCCATGATATTCTTCACCTTGAGTAGGATGATAGATGTTCTATGCCTTTTAGGATTCTTTAGTTCGAGATGAGTAGTGCAAAAATCCTTCAGATTCCTTTGATGTCATGAAGTGCATCCTTTTCCATTGTAACCATTTCTTGAGGAATGAAACTTATACATTAAGCTTCGAGACAATAGCCAAACCATTAGTATTCAACCTCATCACTATTTTATTCCTTCAATCTTCTTCAAGCATATTCAATATTAACATGAGTTATATTGTCGTCTCTTGATTATGATATCACTTCACAAAATTTATTTCACCTTGAAAGACTGAGTTTAATGCATTTAATATTCTTATAGTCTCAAGAAGTGTTCGAACCCTATCATAAGATTACTTTGACAAGAAATTCAGATTTTCAAACAAAAAAATATCATCTAGGTAGAAAGATAAATTCCAAATAATTTCAAACTTTTTCCTGGAGAGGTTAGATCTTTTACATTGAAGAGAATGCATGAAAAATTGATTTTCAAACCTAGACAAAATGGAAAATGTTTTTGAATGAGACTCACATAATTCTCACTTGTTTCTTGATGAAAAATTTAGTTCTATTTATAAATTGTTCAGGTCAAGTCCATAAAAAAATCCTCATATTTTTGGAAGATTTTATCGATGTAAATTGAGTTTCAAGATTTTACATCTTAAAACCCTAATTTTAGGTTTTTTCTTCTGTGGACACCCAAGGGATAAGAGTTTCTATTTATTATATTGTTGTTGACATTTATGAAAAAATAAGCACTCACCCAAGGTCTAAAACCTATCAAAGGATCCCTACTAAAAATTTCATTACCAACATGTTGGTACCCAAATTGATTCTCCAATGGAAGCCGAGAAACATCAAAGATTTCTCAGGACACTCAGAGACAGACAAATTGAAATATGTGTCATTTTATAGCCAGGAGGTGATTCATCTGGCTCTTTGTCACTCGGTGTTGGAGAATTGGATAGCACCTTGAAAGGATTTGATCTATCCTCACTATTTTAGGTTGTACCTTTCAACCAGGGCAAGAGAACCCACTTTGTAACCTCTTTTTGATGAAGGAGATGAAGATATCCTTCTTTTGCACAAATTTTAAAGAAGAACCTTGGGAAAATATGATCAATGCACCATAATTTAACTCTCACGAGTTGTCACTTCTAAAGAATGGAGATATTTTCCAAGAAAGGCTTAGGTTACTAAAGACATTGAAACCTAATTTGCTTTTTACATATTTTGATAGTGGAAATATTTCATTTGTTGACACACAGGAAAATAGGGGTAGTTCAGGTAGGATTTATCAGTTAAGAGATTTTTTTGTGGGAAGTTAAACAAGGAAAAGTTGATTTTACCAGATCTTTGAGAGATTTAACAATAATTGGAAAACTTAACCACAAAAACTTTAGAATAACTAAAATGTTCCTTCAACCAGAAGGTGTGCATCAATGGAGGCCCATATTTACATGTTTTCACACAATCTTGAAGAATTTAACACGAAGGCTTGAGTTAAAGACTAAATTAAGCATTAGAAACCTCTGGTTCATCATGCCTAAGGTACACCCAAAGACTTACAAATAATCTCTGTCAATCAAGGAAGGTAAAGTGATTTTAAATTGTTTATCTCATTACCAAATGAAAGATCTTCTGATAATGAAATTGCAAATGCCACTAAACTATCATAGGGATGAGATTATGTGTGATTCAGAGAGATTTTAAACACAAGATTGCAACAGAACAAGAAAATCTATTTGCAGACATTCTAAAATAAGCAGACACAAATTTTTCCCGAGATTAACACAGATTAACTTGAAATTGATTAAATTCATTAGCAGGGGAAAGTTTTGAAACAATCTCAGAGCTCATCAATGGTTGTACACTCACAACCAACTTGACACAATGATGCAAATCTAAAACAAAAGAGATTAACATGTCTCTCGATGGCTTCTCGGGAAGAAAATGGTTTCTCTCAAAATTTTCTTGACAGAATTAACAACCGACACCATTTGCATGACTAAAGCATGCTATTTATAACATTTGCATTACATCAAAGCTTCTTTTCCCCGAAAACAAGAATATTTGAAGCACCTTTGCTTTGTTGCAATATTTCACCAAGATTTCCAAAAAGGGACGTTTAACAGATCCACGCCCAAAATTTTCTAGGTGTTCAAAAAGGTGAATCATTTCAAATATTTGCATCATTGTTCTAATTGGGAGCACATTTTTCATCCTTGGCATCTGCAGCATGATTTTACTTCATCATTTCATCCTTTTCCTCTGCAATCTCACTCTGTAATTTCTAGATCTGATAATTCACATTTTTACAAGTGCCCGAAAAAAATCTACTTCAAATGTTCAAATTTGTACCTCAAATTCACAAATTGAGCTCTAAATCCATTCAATTGCACTATGCCATTAAAAATGACAAGAAATCATCAAAATTTGATGAAGAACGATGCAAAAATCACATCTCCAGAGTTCTTGGAACATCATGGTGGCAAAATAGATGCAATGCACAACAACCATTGATTCTGCCCCTTTTGAATTTGAGTCATCCACGTGGAAAGATTTGAGTTGAAATGGGCTTGGGAGCACCTTTTAAAATTTTATAACCTTTGGAGAAAATGCAAAATTTTCACATTTTTCTCTGCCCTTCTTCGCCTTTGAAAATGGGCGTGACACGTGGCTCAATTTGGGTCCCAGGTAGAATCATGGCTCGATTCTCCCATTTTACCTCTTTTTGTAAAAAGGAAAATTTTCCAAATTTTCTCCGATGGCCCGCACCTTTGCCTTTGAATTTTCAATGTAGATTCCTTAACTCTTTTAGGCGAAGGCCACGCTTAACTTTTATACTTTATTCCCTTTTTCACCAAAAAGGGCTTAAATCCTCAAACTCCCGATGATCCACCTTTCTGCTTTGACTTGTCAAAGCTAACATGTTCCTCTATGTTTTGAAATTTTCAAACCCACGTGCCCTTCTTTGATTGGAGTGGAGTTGGTTATCAGTTACTTTGTAACTTTTTAAAGCTAAAAACTTCAAAGGAACTCAACAACCCCATCCATTTTTGAATTTTCAATGACACGTGTCCTTTCTATATTCACTGGTGGAGTTTCAGCCCATTTTCATACTTTATTCCCTTCTTTCCAAAAGAAGTCCAAAAACTTCAAAGTTATCCATCGGCCCGCATCCCCTTTGCCTTTGACTTTTCAAACTGCCACGTGTCCACTTCTGATTCACAGTGAGTTTCAGTTCACTTTGTGACTTTAATATTTTTACAAAATAAAGTAAAAAAATTCAAAGGAAACCGATAACCCGCCATTCCATTTTTGACTTAGAAGCTACCACATGTCCTCTTTGAGTGTTAGGAATTTTTTTCACATTTTTACCCTTTTTCACCATAGTGCCTTAAGCATAAAAAAGGTCCGCCATTTCATAACTTCTTAACTTGTTGACACATGTACACCCTTGGGAAAAATAGAAATTTGCTCCGCCACTTGAATTTAGCCAATCAGAGCTCGATGGGGCCACGGGACCAAATCAATATTTTTGCCAAAGTAGCCAAAAGTGACAAAAATGACAAGTTCATAACATTTTTCTGCCATCCCTCAACCAATCAAAGGAGGCCACATAAGTTTTCGATGTTGAGATAGAATTTGACAGGGAAACATGCTTGTCAAACAACAAAAAATACACAAAACTTCACCATTTTTGCTTAGAATTGAAAATTTCGCCAAGATGGAGAAATTGCAAGTAAAACTAGGCTCCAAGAAATTTACGACCATGGGAATGGATTATTAATGACATAAAAATGAATATAAAACTTGTACGCATCCATTTGGGAGAGAGAAAAACATTTAACCACGCAGATCGAAGATTTAGGAAAAATTGAAAATTTCTTCAAACCAATTTAGGGCACGATCAAATCAAGCACCAACATCAGCTCCGACTCGGGGATGGGAACTCCCAATGAGTGCCACAAGAACAAAAGTAGACCAAGTGCCAAAAATACCCATTGGGAAATGGAGTCAACTTGCAGAGTAGAAAAACCATAACCAACTTCCCAAAAATGAACCAAGAAACCAAGAAACCAGGTCACCAAGGACCAAAATGAACAAAAACAAAAAGGCAAATGAAACCAAATAACTATACACTATACAAATGGTTGCTCACCTTGATTATGGGAAATCAATCAAGGAAATGTTTCAAATTCCTTCCATTAATATGTAATTCGAGTAATTCCCCATCCAAGTCTTTTAGGAAAAAGGTGTGTTCACCAATTCGAATGTCAATCGAATAAGGGCCCATCCATAATGCATCAAATTTACCATGCTTTCCCTTATCCTCGTGTCTTCTATCCCATAATAACACAAGATCCCCATGCTGAAAGCTCTTGAGTCACCTTCTTGTCAAACAAATTCTTCAACTTCTCTTTGAACTTTACATGCCTCTGATGGGATGCCCTTCTTTCTTCATCCAATTCAACAATCTGATTTATGTGAGCATCATATGGACTAACTTCTTGATCCTCCAATTGTTGAATAAACTGATATGAAGACAATTGCATATGTAGGGGCAGCAAAGCTTGAGTTCCATACACCAACTCAAATGGGATTTTACCAGTAGCTCTCTTGACATGATTATTATGTCAGCCCAAACAACAAACTTCAATTGCTCACCCCACTTCCTTTTGTTCAGCTCCAAGGTTCTTCTAATGATCTTCAACAAGTTTTTATTGCTGGACTCATCTTGTCCATTTCCTTGGGGATTGTAGTTAGAAGCATATGTCAAATTGATCCCATACTCTTTACACATTTCCACCAAAGGTTTAGCTCAAAAGCTCATGGCATTATCAGCAACAATCTTAGCTGGCACTCCAAATCTACAGATTATATGATTTAAAATGAAGTCCATGACAACTTGGTGAGTTGCTTTCTTGGTGGGGATTTCCTCCACCCACTTGGTGAAGTAATCGGTGGCTACTAAAATCCACTTGTGGCCAACACTTGAGGAATCATAAATATCACCAATGAAGTCCATTCCCCACTGTTTGAATGGAGCTTCAATTGATACATGCTGCAAAGGGAGGGAGCCTGAAGCTTTCATTCTTCCAGAAAAATGCTGGCAACTTTCACATTTCCTAACCAGCAGAGTTGTATCTTTGAAAAGAGTGGGCCACCAATAACCAACTCTCAAAATTTTATGAGTTGTGACCCTTCCAACAAAATTTCCCCCACAAACTCCTCCATGGAGATCAACAATTATTTTTGGGCTTCATCTTCAGTAATGCATCTTAAGAGAACTCCCTCGGGGTTCTTCCAAGCTAACCCAAAATCAGTAATGACATATTTTTGGGAGGATAACTTAAGAGCTCTTTTTATTTTTACTCAAATGTTCAGGGCAGCATAGATGTCTGAGATAAAAAATTATATCCTTATACCATTCAGAACTCATTAACTTCTCAAAGATACTTACCCTTTCTTCTTCTACTTCATTCACCTCAATAGTTTGCAGGTTTCTCTCTGCCATAAGCTTAGCTAGGCCCAAACCTCTTACCAAATTTGTGGTTTGGATATCCATGTCATATTCCTACAATTTTTTTACCCATCTGCATCTTTTGCTTGAGACCTCCATCTCTGATAGGATATCTTTCACCATGGTGTGGGGAACAAAAGCAAACAACTTTAGAGCTCAAAATGTATGGCCTGAAAACCTTTGTTGCTTTCACCAAGGAAAATGCCTGCTTCTCCATGATGGTGTACTTTAGCTCAGCTCCTTGTAATGCCTTACTAAAAAGGCAATTGGTCTTTCATCTCCTTCATCATTCTTCTACAACAAGACATATGCAATAGTATTTTCTGAAGCAAAAGAAAACATTTGAAAATATTTCTTATAATCTGGAGCTACCAAAACAGGAGCATTCTTCAGTGCCTCTTTGATCCCATCAAAATCCTAAAGGGTTGCTTCTTCCCATTTGATAACTTGGTCCTTCTTCAGCATGCTTGTAATTGGGATAGTTAGCTCAGCAAAGTTAGATATAAATCTTCTAATAAAATTGATTTTCCCAAAGAAGGATTGAATTCCCTTCTTGGTTCTTGGAATTGGGACTTTGCTGATGGCTTCTACCCTTTCAGGATCAATCATGACCCCCTCTTTTGACACAATGTGACCAAGCAACTTTGCTTTTTGCACTCCAAAATGGCACTTCTTGGGATTCAAAGAGATACCAAATTCTCTGCACCTTATCAACATTTTTTCCAAGTGTTGCAAGTGGTCATTTATTTTTCTGGAAAAGACAGTAACATCATCTTGATATACAACAATGAAATCATTAATGTAACTAGAGAAAGAAACATCCATTGCTCTTTGGAAAGTAGCTCCAACATTCATTAGACCAAAAGGCATTCTGACATAGACATAAGTTCCCCAAGGAGTGGTAAAGGCAGTCTTAATTCACTCTGACTCCTTCACAACAACTTGATTATATCCAAAAAACCATCCAAGGTGGATAACAACTCAGAACCAGATCACTAACTATAACATATTCTCCATATTAGGTAGAGGGTAATTATCTTTCATTGATTCTCTATTCAAGTTTCTAAGTCCACACACAACCTTATATCACCATTCTTTTTCTAACAGGTACTAGGTTTGCAACCCAAGATGAGTACCTTGTGGGATGAATGATCCCTCCATCCCTCAACTTCTTCAATTATTCTTGCATCTTCAAGGAAAGGAGTGGATTGATTGGCCTATTTTTTTCTGAATGGCTTGGCATTAGATTCAAGAGGAATTTCATGTCTGAAACAAATCTTCCCTGTATGCTTTCAGTTTAGAATAAGACCAAGCTAAGAAATCTTGATATTTCTTCAATAATTGGGCATAGGAATACTTTTCTTCCTTGTTCAGATTACATCCTAACCAGATCTTCCTTGGTTTCTCCCTCATGCCAAGGTCATGTTCTTCAACATCCCTTGAAGCTGTTATATGTTTGTTGACAATGCAATCTACATTATCAAAGTTTGATTCAAGAGCAACCAACCCTCGAGGAATGGTATTAGTTTTCAGTTGAATGATGTCTTTGCCAAATAATTTTCCTTTCCTTTAGAACACACACCATTGGCTCCCAATCTATACATTGATCAACAAATTCTCTTTTTTTTCTACAAAAACCTTTACACCTGGGCATCATCATCAAATACTTGCCAATGTTTAATGTTGTCAGGGATAGATGGTCTAGTTAGTACCTCAACATCATACTCACAATATGGGGATACGGTGCAATTTTCAAATCTGGACCCCAACACTGCTAACTTGTCTGCAACAACATTGAACTTCCTATCATGATGCACAATATTAAATGAGTCAAACATCTCAATCAAATCCCAGACTACATGCTTGTATTGTTTCATTCTCTGATTTTTAGTTGCATACAATCTTCTAACTTGTTTGACAATCAGTTCTGAATCTCCTTTGACAATGATGTCCCTAACACCATATTTCCAGAAATTCTCAAACCTAATAACAATGCTTCATACTCAACAATGTTGTTAGTACACTCAAAGTTAAGTTTGAAAGAAAAAACAAACTCTTCCTGGCCTGGAGAAATCAGAACAATACCAACACCATTTCAAAATTTGGAGCAAGCTCCATCAAATAATAAAGTCCAAGGAGAACCTACTTGTTCAAGACACTTGCATTGATCAATTTTGTGCTCTTTACCATCAAAAAATCCAACAAATTTATCAGCATCAACACTTGTGTATAACACTTCATAGGAGGCATTGTTGGGATCTTCAATGAGATGCAACATCTTCTTTTCTCCAAACAACTTCACAAGACTGCCCTCAATTGGAATGGTGGCATAGGACATATCCATTTGAAAACTTCCACCAACACTTGCAACCCATTTTCTTGATAACAACATGCCCCATTTGGCAGGGCAATCAACAATAACAACATCAAGTTTTAAGTTCTTTCCTGGGTAAGCTGCAAGTTGTACCACCAAACCTTTCACACATCCAACAACTGGCACCTCTCTGGAATCCATGGCAGTACACTTTCCATAAGTTGCTATTACTTTATGTTCAATTCATTCATGACCTCAAGAGGCATGACATTGCATGAAGCTCTAGAATCAAACATGCAATTGTGTAACAGTATTTGTCCTTAATAATCAAAGTGGTGAAAAATGGATCAACATTTAATTGAGACTCAACCAAAGATGTTCCCAAGTAAACCTCAGGTGGTTCACCTATTTCTTCCAGTACTTGGGGTTTCTCTACTTCTGTAATGGTAGGAGGAGTCTCAACATTGTTTACATTTCTACCTTGGGAAGTCTTTTCTTCTTTCAATCCCAAATACTCAAAGGCCCTCTTCTTATGCTCAGGAATCCTAAGCAACTCAACAATTGGAACAGAAATCTTGATTTGACTCAAGACTTGGGCAATGTCATATGGAACATACTTGGGCAAGGCAACATGAGGATGTAAATTGACAAACTCATCTGACAACAAAGGAGTTTTTACATTCTGAGCATGGGCAGGGATACCAGTTCTATTTGGGACAACAAGGCCTTTTCCAGATGCATCTTTCTTAGTTGTTTCCTTAGGGATATTGGTAAGAACTTGGGGTTTTTGGTTTGGCTTGAGGCCCTTGCCCCTTTGAAAACTTTACTTCTTGTGTTGTATTCCTTTTCTTGGGAAACAACAACATTCATTAACAACTTGCCTATCCTCTTCTGAAGGAATTCCTCCATCATACTTCTTAATCATTAAAGCCTTAAGTACTCAAAATCATTATTAGGTAATTCAAAAGCTTGCACCATATCTATTTCTAAAGTATGAGAGGGAGGAAGAGGTAGTACCCGGTGAATGCAATCCCAAAAATTTGCAGCAGTTCTAGCATTGATTAGTTCAGTTGAAGTTGCTCCCTTGTTGTGAGCTTGTAGAGCAGCCCATCATGCAGACATCATCATTAGTGTCATCTCATCATCGACTTCTTCAACTTGCTGATCTACTTTCACATGGAGGATGGGGCAAGAAGCATTTGTCACACCAATCAATATCATGAACTTCCTCAACAATAGTAACCCTGGAAGTCAGGAGGATCAAGAACCATTCTATTTTCCCTAGGATGGGGCTGTCTATTTACAGATCCCATGGGCCCTTTACCTCTATCATCAGACCTCTAATCACCTCTAGGATGATTTCCAAATCTGTCATGATTTTGTGGCTTTTGCTGACCTTGGGAGCTCTACCCAATTCCCTTCTCTGCCCTAGCCAATTTATAAGATATTTCTTTGACAACCCCTGCCAAAGTTTTTACAACTTCCTCTAGGTCCACAACCTTGCTTTCTTGAGGTTTTTCTAGGTTAATCAGTTTTACACCCTCCCTCTTAGGAGGTTTTCCAATTGCTTTAATGTTATTCTCAATTTGCAGAGCCATGGTAAAGGCCTGCCTCAAATTGCCAGGGTTTTTATCCCTCAAATAGTATGCATATTTCTTGTCAAATGCATCAACATATTTTATCAGACAAGATTCATCACAAGGCCTTAAGATGATAGGAAATATTCTCAAGGTTTTGTTGAATCTTGTGTTGAAGTCATGAATAGATTCATTAGGGTTCTTCTTAATATTTTCAAATTCTGAGAGAAGAAACCTAGGGTCTGTTTTATCTCCATACTGCATTCTAAAATCATTTTTCATTTCTATCCAAGAATCTATAGAGTTATCTAGAAAAGCTTTATACCAGTCCTGCATCTTCTTCTAAAGTATGAATAAATAATTTGATATATACATCTTCAAATTCTATCTCAAAATCCTCCATCATGTTAACAAAAAGTTTTAGGTGCTGATCACCAGTGATAGCATTATTGCCTTGAAATTTGGGCAATCTATTCCTAACATCTTGAGGGACAACATTTGGATAACCATCCATTCCTCCAAAGTTTATAGGACCAAAGGTATTAACAATAAATGGAGGTTTGGGTGGGGGCTGAGCCATATTGTTTTGTGGAGGTGAATTTGTAGGAGATGTAAGATGATGAGGACTGAGGGGTCTGTGGGGGATAGGAATATAATTTTCAAAATGATTATCCCCTAATGGTTCTACTTCTTGGAAAACTCTATCAGATTTGGAAAATATAGGGACAAAACGAGAAGAAATTTTTTTTTTTTTCAATATAGATGAAGGCCCTCACCAGATGGAGAATGTAGATCTACAAGAGGACTACCTGATTCAGAGCTGCTTGAGGATGAACTGCAAATTTCAATGATAGGTTGATCACTTTCAACAATGGAGATCTCTTTTCTTGAGCTCTGATCTCCAACAACTTTCCAAATTCTTCTTTCTCCAGAACTTGATTTTCCCAGCGTCTGAGAACAACCTTCTAGTAGGGTCTTTAATGAAGAAAGATCTTCTTCCTTCCAGCTTTGCAAATATTAGTAACAAATTTCAAATGACAGAGGTTAAGACACTGACATTTATCAAAATCAAATCAATACAGAGTCGCCACTAAGGATTTTCACCCTAGTTGTGAAAATGCACTACAAATGATCTGTCTATACTGAAATCATGCAAAGCTTTACAGATCTGATCTTCCTTTACCCAATTTATCATATACAACACAAACTTAGTCTAATAACTACTGGAAACTAGAAATATTACACACAAAGAGCTTATAACTTTGTTCAATTCTTACAAATCTAACACAGGATGACGTTTACAAAATGTATTTGCACTTAGATGATGTAAGAAACATTACTAGGTTTCTATGCATTTATTTTTACTTCAAATGATCCCCAACAATGGTGCTAGAAGCGTGTTGGTACCCAAATTGATTCTCCAATGGAAGCCAAGTAACATCAAATATTTCACAAGACACTCAGAGACAGAAAAATCAAAATATATGTCATTTTGTAGTTGGGGAGGTGATTCATCTAGCTCTTTGTCACTCGGTGTTGGAGAATTGGATAACACCTTGAAAGGATTTGATCTATCCTCACTATTTTAGGTTGTTCCTTTCAACCAGGGTAAGAGAACCCATTTTGTAACCTTTTTTGATGAAGGAGATGAAGATATCCTTCTTTTGCACAAATTTTAAAGAAGAACCTTGGGAAAATATGATCAATGCACCATAATTTAACTCTCACGAGTTGTCACTTCTAAAGAATGGAGATATTTTCCAAGAAAGGCTTAGGTTACTAAAGACATTGAACCTTATTTTCTTCTACATATTTTGACAGTGGAAATATTTCATTTGTTGACACAGAGGGAAAACAAGGGTAGTTCAGGTAGGATTTATCAGTTAAGAGATTTTTTTTTTTGGTGGGAAGTTAAACAAGGAAAAGTTGATTTTACCAGATCTTTGAGAGCTTTAAAAATAATTGGAAAACTTAACAACAAAAACTTGGAATAACTAAAATGTTCCTTCAACTAGAAGGTGTGCATCAATGGAGGCCCATATTTGCACGTTTTCACACAATATTGAAGAATTTAACATGAAGGATCGAGTTAAAAGACTAAATTAAGCATTAGAAACCTCTGGTTCATCACGCCTAAGGTACACCCAAAGACTTACAAACAATCTCTGTCAATCAAGGAAGGTAAAGTGATTTTAAATTGTTTATTTCATTACCAGATGAAAGCTCTTCGATAATGAAATTACAAATGCCACTAAAATATCATAGGGATGAGATTATGTGTGATTCAAAGAGATTTTAAACACAAGATTGCAACAGAACAAGAAAATATTTTTACAGACATTTTGAAATAAAGCGAGACATAAAAATTTTTCCCGAGATTAACACAAATTAACTCAAAATTGATTAAATTCATCAGCAAGGGAAAGTTATTGAACAATCTCAGAGCTCGTCAATGGTTGTACACTCACAACCAACTTGACACGATGCAAATCTAAAACAAAAGAGATTAACAGGTCTCTTGGATGGCTTCTCGGGAAGAAAATGGTTTCTCTCAAAATTTTCTTAGCAATTAACAACCGACACCATTTACATGACTCAAGCATGCTATTTATAACATTTGCATTACATCAAAGCTTATTTTCCCCCCAGAAATAAGAATATTCAAAGCACCTTTTCTTGTTGCAATATTTCACCAAGATTTCCAGAAAGGGACGTTTAATAGATCCATGCCCAAAAGTTGCCAGGTGTTCGAAAAGGTGAATCATTTCAAATATTTGCATCATTGTTCTAATTGGGAGCACGTTTTTCATCCTTGCACCTGCAACATGCTTTTACTTCATCATTTCATCCTTTTCCCTCTAAATTTTTTCTCTTTAATTTCTGGATCCGATAATTCACATTTTTGCAAGTGCTCGAGAAAAATCCTTCAAATGTTCAAATTTGTACCTCAGATTCACAAATTGAGCTCTAAATCCATTCAATTGCACTATGCCATTAAAAATGACAAGAAATCATCAAAATTGATGAAGAACAATGCAAAAATCACATCTCCAAAGTTCTTGGAACATCAATGGTGGTAGAATAGATGCAATGCACAACAAATGTTGATTCTGCCCCTTTTGAATTTGAGTCATCCACGTGGAAAAATTTGAGTGAAAACGGGCTTGGGAGCACCTTTAACATTTTATAACCTTTGGAGAAAATGCAAAATTTTCACATTTTTCTCCACCCTTCCGCCCTTTGAAAATGGGCGTGACATGTGGCTCAATGTGGGTCCCAACGGAATCACAGCTTGATTTTGCCATTTACCTCTTTTTTTGCAAAAAGGAAAATTTTCCAAATTTTCTCCGATGGCCCGCACCTCCACCTTTGACTTTTCAATGTAGATTTAAACTAACTCTGGCGGGGCGCACTTAACTTTTATACTTTATTCCCTTTTTCACCAAAAAGGGCTTAAATCCTCAAACTCCCTCGATGATCTACCTTTCTACTTTGACTTGTCAAAGCTACCATGTGTTCCTCTCTATTTTTGACTTTTCAAACCCAGTTCCCTTCTTTGATTGGAGCGGAGTTGTAGTTCACTTTTAACTTTTTAAAGATAAAAAATTTCAAAGTAACTCAAAATTCCGCATCCATTTTTGACTTTTCAATGACACGTGTCCTTTCTCGATTGGAGCGGAGTTTCGACCATTTTCATACTTTATTCCCTTCTTTCCAAAAGAAGGCCAAAAAACTTCAAAGTTCTCCATCGGCCCGCATCCCCTTTGCCTTTGACCTTTCAATCTACCACGCATCCACTTCGATTCCTAGTAGATTTTCGGTTCACTTTGTGACTTTAATCTTTTTACAAAATAAAGTCAAAAACTTCAAAGGAAACTGACAACCTGACATTCCATTTTTGACTTAGAAGCTACCACGTGTCCTCCCGTGGGCCTTAGGCAATATTTTTCACATTTTTACCCTTTTTCACCATATTTCCTTAAGCATAAAAAACGTCCACTATTTCACAAATGCTTAACTTGTTGAAAAGTGTACACCCTCGGGGAAAAAATAGGAATTTTGCTCCACCACTTGAATTTAGCCAATCAGAGCTCGACGGGGCCACGAGACCAAATCGATCTTTTTGCCAAAGTAGCCAAAATTGACAAAAATGACAAGTTCATAACATTTTTCCACCATCCCTCAACCAATCAAAGGAGGCCACATAATTTGCCGATGCTGAGAATAGAATTTGACAGGGAAACAAGCCCATCAAACAGTAAAAAAACCGCCATTTTTGCTCAGGGGGAAAATTTCACCAGATGGAAAATTACAAGTAAAACGGCTCTAAGATCCATTCAATGAAGATAGAAAAACATCCGTCCGGGAACCACCAGCAGATTGAAGATTTAGGGAAAACTAAAAATTTCTTTGAACCAATTAGGGCATGATCAAATCGAGAACCAACACAACACACATGCATTTGTCTTGGTTTCGTTAAACAACCATTTTATACTTTCACAATAAAATATTTCATTGACAATACACATGTACTACTTAGATTGATGACCTCAAAGATATGGAAACTATTGAAATATTGTCACGGATAAAAAATGTAATTACTAAGTGAAGTTATTTGATCAACCTAAAGGTTCACAATGTGCATCATCACCACTTGGACAAGAAATGTAGATGAAAGATCATTTCAATATTGTGCATGACTAATTTTCTTTTTAAACACTAAGATTCTTAATTCACAACTTCCCATTATCCTAGTCACCCTTTGAATTATTATCTTGTAGGTAATGATCTCAAACATGATCAGACCTTTCTTTACATAACATAAAGACTTTTGAGAAAATGAACTCAACCCATTTATCCATGCTCCCTAAAAACAGATACAAGACATTAGAAGGAAACAATCATCATTTAAAGCATCCTTATAAATTACCATACTGATTGAAAGGTAAAGTAATTTCCCTTGATCCTATAAAGTATAATTAACACTTCATGAAACATGATAAAACCATTAATCATTTTCTTGTGATGAAGAAACAAAGGGTTGAAGTGCTTGCTAAAGGGCTACCTAGACATAGGTTTGTAGATCAATTGCACACTCATGGGGTATAGTTTTCAATGCATACTATCATCACTTATAGGAGGTTTTACATCCTTCTAAGGAGTAATATAAGTTTTCACAAGTGATTTTGAGTTAGATAATTTAACTTTTTCCTACTCATTCAAGAAGAGGGTTTGGAGGAGAAAACCCTGATAGAAAAATGTTCACAATTTTCTCGTTACTTAGCCAATTTGTGTCAAAGTTTTTGCATTACTTTAGGATTGGAGTCATATACAAAAATTCCTTCTATGATTTATCTGAATAAGGCTACATATTTTTTCTTGGGACCTTAGAAGACATGATCCAAAAAATGCATTTCTTATGAAGACGGTCTTAGGAAAACATGCATAACGTTCACATACCTCTTCATAAATTGATGAAATTTTTAATGAAGCACCAAAATCCATCCCTATACATGATACATAAGTTTATTTATCATAAATATTCATGTACTATTTAAAAATATCTTAGTTTAATTAGCTCTGTTGTCAGTCCTCAAAGCCAACTTTTGTGAACTTTTAAATTTTGCATCCAAGAGCTAAAGAAATCCTTTTTTTGCTCACACATTCAATAGAAAACATTCCTAGGATCCTTACATGATTACATTATATTTTCGTGACCTTTAACAAGATTTCATACCTCATTACAACTGTGACTCCCAACATTTGACCTGTTACTCACTCCAATAGCTCTTTCCCATGCTAACACCATCATATCTGATATGTAGAACCTCTTAGCCAAGCACACCAACCTGTATTTGATTCCTAATTCACTAACCAAGATGGTAAAGAACTGAAACATCCTAAATACTCAATACACCAGCGATAAATACTACCAATCAATCTTCATGCTTCTTATAGAGCCTCACTTAACCATTCATTCTTTTCCATCAATTCCACTTGACATCAATGATAACACCAATGACAAGGGTTCAATAATATCCCCATTTTTCATTGATGGAAACTACTCAAAAACTTTTTTATGGTAAATACACACACCAGTATCTCTAAAACACCATTCCTAGTTTCTAACAAAAATATTTTCCCCTTTGACATATATGACAAAGGGTTCTTGCAACTTGACATGAAACAATGACAATTGAAGAAAATAATACATGAGAAAACATACCTACTTTCCACAAACTCTCCCTTAACAAAAGAAATCTTCCTTAGAAATAAATTGACCTATTTCACCACCTCATGAAAACTCTTCTCTTCACTCTCCCTAGGCTTATGCACTCAAACCTTAACTGAACAATTTTTTTTTGAAACACTTACCTTTTCTACTTTCTTTTGAGAGGTGAAAATCACTTAATCTCTACATAAACTTATGTTTTAGGGTATTTTTATTCTTATCATTTTATTACACTAGTCATGGTTTACCATATTCTTTCCCTTGTTCTTATGTCAACATTGTGCATGAAAAAAATCTTGATATCTTGATATATCAATTTTAATTCAAACCAAACTTGAGAAAATAAATAATAACAAATTACTTGTTCTATCCTCATATGCTTTATAGAAGATCATTAGGATCCCCCTGCATTAAATAATTCATATAGAACTATAGATACTATTGTTTTTCTTTTCTCATGTCTTGTAATGTTAGAATACAACCTTACAAATAATGCCATAAGATTCTCTTTTCATTTCAGATACTTCACCTTGTATATTGATGTTCTCAAACCATGTTTTCTTCCTTTTTCTCATGTCAAGTTGAACCTTATTCGATCTTAAACTTGGCTGAGATGAATTTTATCATACATTCATACCACTAAGAACACAAAAATTTCTATTCAGCTTGACACACTAAACACTATAGCTTATTGATTCGACTTCAAGTCAAAGAAAAATATTTGTATTTCATTATGAGAAACCTTTCCTTTTCAATATTAATGGGATGATCATGTTTTTCTTTTCATTAAATACTATGCATAATTATGTGGCTAAATATTCTTTATCTAGATCTTGAATTCTCTAACTTATTATCTTTCACCAAAAAGTCCTTGATTTCCACATTTCAAAAATAAGAATCTATCTTTTTCTATAACACAACATGGTGAACATTTCTCATTGAGAGATGGGCTATTTCATGACATAGCTTACTCATAAAATCATTGTTCAAACCTTATTTGGGTCATAGTCTGTTTATTATAAAGTATTCATGAAAACTCATTCTCTTATGAATTATATCTACAATGTCATCTCAGTTTGATATAGTACACCTTAAGCTATAATTTGAACTTCAAAACTGAGTTACATATCTCAAATAAGGATCATGTTTGTTTTATCTTCACAAGTCTCTAAAACCTTTTATTTACTCACCTTAGCTAGATGAATTCCAACATATAGTCCTTAGTTGTAGTTTTGAAAATGTTTGGGCTAGATTTCTTAGATAACCTAACTTTTCTCACATAGGATTGTCATTATTTTCACATTTACCATCACTTGTTTACAATATGAGAGCTCTTTTTATTCCCGAATTATGTAAATAACATTTCTTCATATATTTTTCAAATGAGTCAAGCGAGGCCTAAAGTATCTCTTTCATGTACTCTACATTATAGCTCTATTCTTATCACATTATGCCATTGTAATGTTATGGCGATATCACAACACCCCAATTGCTCACAAGTGAATGAATGAATAATTCGGTGTGATTCGTCAAAACAAGGAGTTATCCAAAAGTGTGGGACTTTGCAATTAGGATAACCCTTCGGAGATGGATGACTTCCTATCCGATCCTAGTGCCAACTACTCCAAAGTGAAGAGGGTTGTAGGTATAGCACTAATCTAATGCTTTCCCAAGGATGCATAGTTAGATAAAATGCACAAAAATTAAAACCTACTCTAGGGGAAGGTGATGCACCAAGAAGGATGTTGAAAAACCTACACACAATACACACACATACTAGAACCTTGTCATGAAAACAACAACAATACACAATAACCTTGCAAGTAATGAAAGATAATGAAAGAACAGAGAAGGGTTTGAAGCATCCACGATTTGAGTATATTTCTCTCAAAATTGATACAATACACCACACTCAAGCTCAAAGGAACATATTTTTCATTACAATGTCCAGTAGGGAGGTTTAGAATCTCCACAAAATCTCTTACAGACAAGAAGAATAAGGGAGGGGCATATACAAGGTGTCAAACCTTTTGAAATGATCCCCTCCTTACAATATATAGGAAGAATGAGAGAAGGGAGAGAGAAGAATTTGAAATATTTCTTCAACCACCCTAAAATGCATTAAAATTACCTACAATAATGATTGAAGCCACAATAAAACCCATACCTCCATGTACCTTTCCTTGTTGGGAAGAAAGGAAGCCCATACCTTCATCATTTAGGTAGGTGAAAAATATGGAAACATCCCTCCAAAATGGCAAACTTTATTTCTTCATTTTAAAATACTTAGTCTCACAAAAATTAAGAGGACACTCAGAGAAATCCAAAAGGTCTTATTCTATGCAAATTTGAGCTCCCAGTCAAAATTTATGGCCATCTAAAGATGATGGTGCTATTTTGCAATAAATGTGAGTGGTTGATCTTCTTTTTTCAGACTCCAAACTTACATCGCACCCTTTAAAATCTGAAATTTTAGACTTTGGATTCAAAACTTTGGGATTTTCCACTTTGGAGGTCCTTGTACTATTCATCTAGCGGGTTGGTTTGAGAGTTCCGAAATTCCAAACCTTTGAAGTCTAAAATTTGGACTCCGTAATCATATTGTGTAGCATTGTTCACTTTCTTGCCCCGACAAACTATTCCAAAATGCTGAAACCTCAATGTTCAAATTTAGACTTCGGGTTTCAAATCTTTAGGTTTTGGGGTTTTAGGGTCTTTGGGATTTTGGGTTTTGGGATTTAGGATTTTGATTTTTGGGGATTCATGGATTTTAGTTTTCGGTTTCGTGGATTTGAGATTTTGGGTATTCAAGATTTTTATCCATCCGATCATTCCATATCTCGAAATTGTGAAACCCCAAAGTCTAAATTATAGCCTTTGGGTTCCGGCCCATTTCCCCTCCTCTGTGTGGCACTTTTCATTTCTTTGGTTCTATAAAACCTCCGAATATCCAAAATCCCAAACTCTGAAATTCCGAGTTTGGGTTTCGGACTTTCCTCCTACCTTTTGGTGCTTCTATCCATCGAGTCCTTGAATTTCACTTTGGCGTAACTCTTCAAAAAGCCCCACATTTGAAATCTGAAATTTGGAATTAAGAGATTCTTCATTTCCGAAATCCTCTGTAATTTCCTCAACCTTCTTCACTGACTTCCTCGGCTTGAGCAAGAAACGTGATCTCCCTTATGAATCGATCCTCCTATTTTCTCTGTGCAAGGTCATGTTTGTCCAATTTAACTTGAGGGGATAAATTGGATAACAAAAGGTTGCGTTGTACTTCATAGTGATTTTTTAATTAAGTGAAATATTTCTATATTGTTAATTAAATATAAGGCTAATTATTATCCAAAATAAGTGCTTTCATATTTTTGGCTAATTATGCCATTTTCCCCCTTAGTTCTTGAATCTGAATTTTCACATATTTTAATTTCTTAAGGATCTCTAAAAACATCTCCATCAGATAGGAAATTTCTTCCCCTTTCCAGAAATGTAAAGAAGTCCTTCTAACTCCTCATATTTTGAAAGTTACGGGCCGATGGGCCTGGGAAGGCTTTTTTGCCCAAAAATTGTTTTTCTTTGGCCGTGGGGAAGGTTTTTGCCCAAATTTACAAGTTTTGTGGGTCTTGGGGATATTTTCTTCCAAAATGCGGACTTGTGGGGCCATGGAGGAATTTTTCCCAAATAAGCAGTTGCTGGGGCTTTGAAGGAAATTTTGCCAAAGTTTCCAAGGGTGGACTTGTAGGGAGGCGAGATAGTTTTGGCACTTTGGCATTTCAAATGGAAAAAGCACAAGTTTACTTTTCCGATCCATGGGCCCAAGGGGTCTATTGACCAATGAAAACATGACACGTGGTGGAAGATGTGGGGAGTGCGGAGATACTTTAAAATTTTGCCACCCTTTTTTTGCACAAAAGGCATAGTTTTCATTTTGTGGCCTCGAGGACCCGAGGACCCTTCTTCAAATAAAAAATTGACAAGTGGCAGGCTTGTGGGCTTAGGGACTTTCATACCTTTGAATTTTTTTCGTTTTTTTGAAAAAGGGCGCAATTCCAATTTTTGCCTACGAGGCATTTGGGGCAAAATTGTATGTCTGGAGTCATGGGGATGTGGAGGTTTTGGGATTTTTGCATTTTTTTCGCAAAAAGGGAGTAAGTTGCATTTTCGGGCCCATGGATTTGTTTTTGAAGGTTGCATTTTGCGATTTTTGTATGGATTTGGTTCAAATTTCAAAATGGTCATATCTTTCGAACCAGAGCTCCAAATGCGACAAAATTGATACCATTGGAAAGATATCAACCTCCTCCACACCATGGAAGCTTAAAATATTGTTTTTTTGTAGGATCTGGTGGGTGAAAAGTTGAAAACATCTTCCTCACCATTAATGTGTGATCTAATTGCTCAAAATGATCAGATTTTGATCAATCCCACCATTTTCTCTTCTCCAACACGTAAACATCATGGAGAAACGACTGGATATATGATTTGCATGCAAACATCATGGAGAAATGACTGGATATCTGATTTGCACACAAACATCATGAGAAACCAACGGATATCTAATTTGGTGGGTAAGGATTTGAAAAAACATCTTCCTTGCCATTAATGCATGATCCGATTGCTCAAAATGATCAGATCTTGCTCAATCCACCATTCTTCCTTCTCCAACATGTAGAGCATCATGGAGAACCGATTTGATAGTTTATGGGTGGATTTGTAGGCTTTGATGGCTGGTGGTTGAGATTTTGAATCTGATTTCCATCCCCCTCTTCTTTTCTTCTCTCTTCTTGGTCTATAAATGTAAGAGCTCGGCTCATTTTTAATGTTGGACATTTTTGCTCTGCCTCTCCCTTCTTCTCTTGTCTCTGTAAGTGGAGTTGTGGAATTTCGTGGCCTCCCAGTAGCTCTGTAATGCAAGATCCATCCTCTTGGCCAATGTAATGCATCGTATCAAACCTTTGGAGCAATAATACGAGTCTGTGGATGATTTTCGACCCTCTCTCTTGTTCATTGCATCCTTTCTGATCTTTCATTGCATTTTGGTTATGTTGGTGTGAGTTATCCTATGTGTCCTCCACTCACATATGGAGGGTCATCTCACATGGGTTAGGTTTAGGGTTTCTTTATTGAGTCATGCACTAGGGTTACTCAGCACCCTATATGTACCCTTTCACTTCTGATTTATGAGCATGCCAAGACACTCCGTTGTCTTTCTCTACATGTGCAAGCTTTGTTATGTTATGCAAGTTATTCAGTTGTTGATCGATTCTTCCTTGTGATTACGTTGGAGCCATTACGATTCAACTAGAGTGCAACTTCATCATGGTGCATAGTTTCTGATATGATTCGTCAACTCTTTCATGGTATCAGAGTTGAGATTGGGTAAACGTGCACTCATTTTTGAGTTGTGATTACTCTTGTTTTTCATTTTTAACTCCTCGTGCAAGTTTTCGATCATTATATTCTGGTTTTTTATTGCTAACGTATTTAACAAAGTTTCTCTTGGAAATTTGTCATTTTTTTGTGTTCTTCATGCATGTGCAGATCTCCTTGAGCTATCAGGGGTTTTGTAGCTACATTTAGCTAGCTGCAGCTAAATCTAGCAGATCAGCCAAAATAGAGTATTTTCTAGTTTTTAAATTTTTTTATTAAACTAAATTTTTTAGATATTTGTTTTTGTTTTCTCATTGTTTTTTGCATGTTTTTTTAGAAAATACCGATCTTGACTCTTACCCGTGGATGTGTTTGCTTTTGCCTTGCGTGGGAGTGTTTTGCCTTGTATGGACTACAATGTGGGAGTGTTTTGCTATTTGTTGTTTGCTATTTTTTTTTCGGATGTTTTACGGCTAGGGAGAGACCCCGATTTTCTCTTCCATGCACCAACATAGCCACTACAAGCTCCTCCAAATCTCCTACCATGGACTACAAACTACCATGAAATCTCGGATCGTCTTGCCTCTACTCGGCCCTCCTTTGTTCTCTGCTTTGGACATGGGATGTGAGGTCTCCCCCTCCTTGCTCCCTCTTCCTAAGATCCGATCTACCGTGTCTCCTCTAGTCTTCCTTGCTATGGTCGATCGCCTCTCCCTCCTCCCTCCTCCCTCCACAACTTGCACACCATAACCTTCTCCTATGTCATGACCTCCATTAAAACCTCACGGGATTTCTTCAAAACACAAACCTGTAAGTTCCTTTATTTTTGATAAAAAAATTTAATGTTTTTGGTTAGTATTTTTATAATACTTTCATTTCTAAAACACAAAAAGCTTAAGCTTTTTTGGTTAGTTTTTTAAAAGCTTTTCATTTTTTAAAAAGCTTTCCATTTAGTGAAAAAGCGTAGAAAGTATTAAAAATTAGAATACTTTTGATTCAGTTATTTGGAAAATTAGAATACTTTCTAGAATACTTTCTAATTTGTGTTTTTAAAAAAATTCAACTAATTTTTTTTTTAAATTAGTTGGAATAATTTAAATTTTCATTAAAAAGGAAAGTATTTTTAAAAAAATCTTAACTAATTAATCATATTTAATTAAGTTTTTTTAATTAGATATTAATTAATTGTAATTAATTAAATTTATTTTTTTATTACAATTTCTCATTTACTGTTAGTATATTTTAAAAAAATCATTTATTAATGTTAATTATCATTTTTCTTAACTTCAAATAGCTCTAAAATTATCTAAATCGGATGTTTCAACGGTAAATTTTAACGCGTTATTGTCAATTTTTTTACTAATCGTGCGCTCAAGTGTGCAGTGACACTCTAAGCACTTCTTGTCTTCTGCGTGCCTTTCCGGCATTCTGAAGATCATCGAACTCATTTTGAGTTCATCTACACATTGTTTATTACCCTTATTATTACTTGCGACTAATGCGAGCGCATCCGCACCTGACAATGTAGCAAGGGGGTATCATTTGCGACATGAGACACTTTTTCTCACAACCAGGATCTGATTTCACCTCCTTCCTAGTTTTTTTCTATTGTGCTTGTATACGGTGTCACTTTGTTGCACTCCATGAAACATGATTGTGGTCTCCTCTCTTGCGCATTATTACGTTGATTGCAAGGTGAGTTACCAAGTGTTTTACGATGCACGCTCGGACTCGATTATATTCAATGCACTAAACTATAAAGTGCCGAAAATAGGGGGTTATTATATTGTCCCGGTGGTTGTGTTTCTTTTCTGCATTCCTTCTCTCTCTCTTCACTATGGATGCACTTTCAATTCCTTTGCTTATGCTATTCAAATTCTTTGAATGGAGATCAAAAATAATTATGAAACTAAGGGGTAAAGGGTTATTCCACATCACCATGGGAACTGAGACTAAACTAGATGACGACCACTGAAAAATCTAAGTGGTTAAACCACAAAGTGATGAAGCTTTAGGTCTTCTTTGCATTTATGTTTCTCGACTTGCTCTTCACATTGAGGCATCCGAAACACCTAAATCTGCATGGACAACGTTAGATGAAATGTTTGGACAACAAGATGAAATGAGAGCACATGAGTTGGAAAACGAACTACTAGGGTTAAATCCTAGTGACTTTGAAAACCTACAAGCATTATTCTCAAAAATTTCCACACTAGATCATTGTTAAAGGAATGTCAAGTAGAGAAGAAAGATTCTCAACTGATCTTGTCGATTCTCTCTAAGTTAGGTCCTAAATATTCTATCTTCGTGTCAAATTTTTACGCTAAAAATCTGCTTTGGGCGATACTTGGACTATACTCTCCTTTGACTATATTTCATCCCAACTCATTCGAGAATAGGACAAACTCATTCAAATGGAGTTTCTCAATTCCAAGTCACATGCCCTTGTAACAAGTACTAGTAAGGAAAAGAAGATTGAAAAGAAGAAAGAAAAAAGGATCAACCTAAAAGGAAACCAAGACCAATACTAAAAATAACACGAACACTTCGACTTCGAGCCTAGAGCATGAGAAAGACAAGTATTTTTTTGTTCCTATTGCAAGAAGCCTAGTCATAAAGAGCATCTATGTATGAGAAAAAAAATTGATCACCTTACTCAATTACTTGATAAAAATAAAATAGGTGTTCTGAGTCTATCAAACAAAATGCTCCGAAGGATGAGTCTTCCACTGCAAAAGGGTCTAAATCTAATAAGAAGAAAGGAAAGGACCTTGTAGCTAGAGTTGCTCCTTCATCGACGTGGATTATAGGTTCTGGTGCCTCGCACCATATGGGTTATTCACATGTTGAGTTCTCCAACATCGAGCCTTATGTAATGTCCCAAATCACGATGGGTAATGACACGACAGTGTCAGTTTCCAATAGTGGATCGATAGAGATGGATGGGGAACATTCAACCAAGTGTTGAGTGTTCCTGATCTCTCTACCAATCTCCTATCGGTTTACCAAATTACTCATCTTGGTGAAGAAATGCGAGTGGAATTTAGTCCTAACTCGGTGATTATTCGTGAGCTTAAGGATGAAACTATAGTGGTTGAGGGAAAGGTGGATCACCATTCACGGTTATATACCTTTTCCCACTTTACTTCCGATTCGACACCTCGATCCTTTGCTCACTCATGCAAATGAGGTTAGTAAGCTATGACATGAGCATTTCGGACATCTAAATTATCGCTACCTTGAACAATTGAGTCAAAATGAAATGGTCAATGGGTTACCCCACGTCAAGTTTTCTAAGGGTGTTTGTGAGGGTTGTACTCTTAGAAAGAATCCTGAAAAGAACTTTGACAAAGGAAAAGCCTAGAGAGATACTCATCCCTTGGATCTTGTTCACATCGATATTTCTGGTCCATTTCCTTCTCCTTTATTTACTAGAGCTCTTTATGTGCTAACCTTCATTGATGACTATTCATGATATACTTGGGTATATTTTCTTAAGCTTAAGTCTAAGTCTTCAAAAATTTCAAGACTTTAAGGATCTTGCTGAGAAACAGTGGAACGGTCTATCAAGGTTCTTCGAACCGATAATGGAGGTGAATATGTAAACAATAGATTCATGGATTTATGTACTTCTGAAGGGATCTCTTTGCAGCATACAGTTACTTATAGCCCTTCGTAGAATGGAGTCATAGAAAGAAAGAACCATACTCTTAAGGAGATGGCCACTTGTATGATTCACTCAAAGTCTCTTCCTCCACAGTATTGGGCTGAAGTAGTGAATTATGTAAATTACATTCAGAACCATGTTCCACACAAAGCGATAAGAGGGATAACACCCTTTGAAGCCTAGTTCGAACACAAGCTTGATGTTGAGCACTTTCGAGTCTTCGGATCCAAGGTTGTGGCTCGGAATTCCCAAGAAGAAACACAAGGCTTTGGATCCACAATCGAAACCTTGTATATTTATAGGGTATCATGATGGCATGAAGGGATATCGATTGATGAATCCTACTTCTCATGAGATGTATATTGAGAGAAGTGTTAAGTTGGATGAGTCTTCTTTGACTTCTACTTCTCCACCTATTGAGGTTCTTTAACTCGCTGATTTGGATTCGACTCATCAAATGATGATGTTGCTTTGAGCGTGCTCCTTTCCCGATCCTCCCGACCATCGGACCTCTAAGTATTCTAATTCGACAATAGTGATGATGAGGACTATGTCCCTTCTCACTCAAGTGAAGAATCTTCCTAATCGAGCTTGATCCTCCTGGTCCTCTTTGGGCTAGGAAAACTTTGCAAAGTGCTTTGATATTTAGTTGGAGATACTTCTGATATGATACATACTCACTCAAATTTCATTGGACCCCACTCTTTCTTCACCTCTTACGATACATAGTCTTTAGGGGATGCTTATGGTATTCCCGAGTGGGTTTTTACCATGGATGAGGAATATTCCTCTCTTATGAAGAACAATACTTGGGATTTCACCCCTCTTTCGGAAGGAAGAAAAATCATTCGGTGTAAGTGGGTGTTTCGAACAAAGTATGGAGTAGATGGAGATGTCAAAAAGTTAAAAGCGCGATTAATAGCTAAGGGTTTCTCCCGAGATAGATGGGGTTGATTATACTAAAACCTCCTTCTCCGGGTTGATTATGAAACCTTTTCTCCGATTCAAGATGACTTCTATTCAAATGACCATTACCATTTTTGCAACAAACAAATGGAAATTCCATCAAATGGACATTAAGAATGCCTTCCTTCATGGTGACCTAGAGGAAGAGATCTATATGGAACAACCTCCGGGTTATCTCCAAGATCCCTCCCTTGTTTGTAAGTTAAAGAAGTCTATTTATGTCCTTAAACAAGCCCCTTGGGCTTGGTATGCCAAGATGGACTCATTTTTTCCTTACATCAGGGTTTACTAGGTGTCATTCTGATCCAAATGTTTATATTCTATGGCAAGATGACTCCATACTCATTCTTGTTCTCTATGTTGATGACTTGTTGATCACAGAAGCTCTTCCTCTATTATTGATTATGTGAAGATCGCCTTGGCCAACAGGTTTTCCATGATTGACTTAGGTCTACTTTATTACTTTCTTGGGATCCAGATTTCACAATCTGACTCAAGAATTTTGATTTCGCAACCTAAGTATGCTCTTGATTTGCTAGCTCATTTTCAAATGTCCGATTTCAAGTCTTCTCCTACTCCTTTTCTTTCCGGGGTTAAGTTGGTTTCTGATTGCTCTACTCCCTTGGTTGATGGTACCCTTTATCGATAGTTGGTGGGGAGCTTGATTTACTTGACTCACACTTGACTAGATTTATCGTATGCTGTTGGGATCGTGTCCAGATTCATGTAGGAGCCACATGAGCTGCATTGGAAAGTAGCCAAATGAATCCTTCATTATGTTCATGGCACTTATACTGATGGCATTCACTATCATGGAG